>VZQC01009000.1:1394075-1516575 GCA_009823505.1 Rhizomys pruinosus | reverse complement strand
GCCATCTGTATAATTTCCCATCTCCATTTTGACTTTACTTATACTAAATTTCTGTGTTCTTCTATAAAATCGTCTTTAAAAGTATGGGTTTCTTATGGGTGTCACATCTGGTGACTGGTTAGCAGTGTGCTGGCCATCTTTGGTTTTTAAAGGATGTCTTAACCATGAACTATCAAAGGGGCTAAAATCAACTGTCTTTAAAATTCTTGTGTTTTTCTTTTATTCAATCTTTCATCTATACTATATCACTGCACATGAATTAGAACCGCACATCACAAAATTGCACAGGGATTACAAATATTACATCCAGTCTGCATAAAATCGAATTCCACTACTGACCAGATCACAAAATGGCTGCACTCTCTAATCTAAACTAATTTGCATATTGTACACAGGTAGGACAACATTTTTAACTTGAAGTCACAATAATGCATGCAAGTTTGCTCTTTTTTTAAAAAACAAATTTTATAATTTGTTCATGCTAACTAGATTCAAGAGAGCTTTTTTGAGCATTTGCAATATCTCACCCTTGTTAGTTAATAATTCTAGTGCATGCATATGGTGTATATAGGTAAGTAAACATGCATTTTTTTTTCACATTCTAAAACTATGGCGGTTTCGGCCATATTGTGCTGCCTGCATTTTATCGGCAATGCAGTGTGTCTCTAACGTTTTCAATCCCGTATTAATAGGTGGCATTTACACATAACACCTATATAGCAGCAAAGCTAATACAGCTTGTGATTAAAAATGTTTAAAAATAGCTAATAAATCAGATTATCTTGAGGTATTATTTCTTGCAAGTCAAAATGGAGAGCCAAAAAAAAAAAAAAAAAAAAAAAAAAAAAAAAAAAAAAAATAACCCGAACTTTTTTTTATTTTTTATGTTTACACTGAAAATAGCAACAATAAAAATAAGCATTTGTAGCAGACATATTCCATCTTCACTATTATTTTGCTACCTTGGTAAAGTACTGGGGCAGATCTTGAAGTTAAAAACCCATGTTTAGAAATAAGTGCACGCTTCACCCACTATATAGCAGCAGACTGTGTTGCCCCTACGCAAAACATTCTCATATCTAATTTTAATTTTACATATAAAAATAACTTGGAGAAAATACAAAAAAACATTTCATTTTAACATGAAAATATCACAAAAATTAGTAAGCCTGAGATGTGGGTTTGGTGATTAACAAGAGGCTCGTAGTGTTTCGGCTGCTGATAGATGCGTGTATTGACAGCTGGGGTGAAGGGCAGAAGAATGCACTTATTTCTTCTGCATGTCAGTATCTTCAGACACGGTAAGCCACATGCACCCCTCCTTCCTTCTTAGACAGAGGCCAATTTGCTAGTCTTAGTTCCAGCGGAAGTGGATCTGACGTGGGCGATCAGCACCTTCCTTCACCAATGGCTTATGGAACTCCCGTCCCGCGCGAGAGTGGATATTTGCCCAACAAAACTCACAGTAATACTGCAGGCAAGTGACGTTGGCACAAAAAAATGGGGCAAATTTTCCACCACACCGTGCGCCCTGGCATTCATCACACATCTGGTCATCCAGCACATATGGCTTCACCTCCACCTAGAACAAGAAAAGAAGAAAACATCTCATTAGGGTCCGCTGGCTTCGGAAATTTAAAAAGCAAAAACAAACTGGAGTGATTTTAAATGTCTATAGTGCTCTAGAGAAAAGCAGAAGCATTAAAGGTGGGTAAGGGGCTGGAGAGATGGCCTAGATGGTTAGCTTTAAGAGCCGCCGAACACACTCTTTGCAGAGGACCGGGTTCGCTACTCCCGCACACCAACATGGCGGCCTTAGAGCCGCTCTGAAACTCCAGTTCCAGAGGAACTCCATTCCAGGGGACACCGAGACCCTCTTCTGACCTCCGCGGATTGGCACGACCGAGGTGCACAAACCTGCATGCATACAAGTACATTGATATACATACCGAAATAAATAAAAAAAAAAAAAAAAAAAAAAAACGGTGGGTAAGGCAGGAAGCTTCTGAGGGAATTAGCTGTACCCGCAGAGGATGTTAAAAAAAAAAAAAAAAACCAGCTTTTGCTATGGCTACAGCTACCTTTCTGTATTTCCTGTTGTCTTTCATATTTAAAACTGGCTGTGAGAGTAAATGGTACATACTTATTTTAACATGTTTCCTTCAGAGGACTCTTAAGTGTTGTCTACTGTATCTTCCAAAGAACAAAAACTAAAAACTGACTTAAGGGTAGATTCACTTATCCTGGAGTAATATCTTTGGAAGCACCTGGATGCAGGTATTAGTATTTTCAAATTGTGGGCAAAAACTACACAGATTTCAGCCCATTGTGGGACAGTCAGTTTTGCATATTTCTCCCTCATTCCAACACCACTGTGAGATGGGGAAACTCAAACAGCCACTCACTGCACAGCACTGCTCTACTGCAGGTGAGAGCTGCACCTTGCTTGCAGTAACTGGTGCAGACTAGTCCAAACCGTGGCTAATCTCATTAAGAGCATGTCCAAACCTCTGTAACCTTTTAAGAAACAAAGTTAAAGCCCCACTGTGAAGGTGTAATTCAGCAAAAGATGTCAGACTGGAGTTGTTCTGAACAGAACCTCTCACCCAGTTTCCCTGCCTGCAAAGTGAGAATGGACAGAATCTGTCTCAGAGCTAGGAGGGTTAAATTATAAATGAAAATGCTAGGCCCATGGCAAATTATACATGAAATTATACATGAAAATGCTAGGCCCATGGCAAATTATACATGAAATTATACATGAAAATGCTAGGCCCATGGCAAAGCTCGGTGAACTAGTGTCTGCTACTATTAGGGGCAATAGCTTTGCTTTCCTGTTTTGTCTGTGTCTGCCTGGTGTCTGAAAGCAGAGTCTGAGATCCTTGCCCTTCTTTCACAGAAAATAGAAAATTAAGTGTTTAACAAGGGAAGGACTCTGAGATAGAGTCTGACTATGGCAAGGAAAAAATGGTCCTGTTATTTCTACTATGAATGTATCCTCAAGTACTTGCACAGGCACAGGGAGTGAATATGTAAGGACATTTTCTGCAGTTTAACTTCTAACAATGGTAAGTCACCTGCAAATAACTTAGAAGTTTCCTGAACTGACCATTTTACTTTGTGCATATTTACCTCGTGATTTTTTAAGAAAGACTATAAGTTTTCTTCACCAGTGAATGATTTTTAACATTGGTCTTTTGATTTTTAAAACAATTTTTGATAAATTGTAAAATGCTTATGCTCAGTCCTCCTCCACCCTTTCCTTTTAAGGAATTCCTATTTTTGCCAGGATGCTGTGCTGATATAATGTCTCCACTATCATTACCATTAGGAAAGAACATCACAATAATCAAAGAATAAATCAGGATAACATGAGAATTATGCATGTCGTTTCAGTAAGCTACAACTTCCATGGGCAAAGGGAGACAGCTTTCATTTGTTCAACACTTGGCTAGTTCCTAGCAGATACCTATCACAAAGCAGACATCTATTTCATAAATACTGTACAGAAAAAGATGGTGCATTTATGTATGCTTCCTGAGGTGTTTTCTGTGGTTACTTCAGATTTTTCCTCTAAGATTTTAAGTAACTTGGGGCTAGAGAGATGGCTCACTGGTCAAGAGCATGTGTTTCTCATGCAGACCCAAGTTCAGTTCCTAGTACACATCTGGGGTGGCTCACAACCACCTCTAACTCCAAGTTCAGGAGATCTGATGCCCTCTTCTGGCCTCTGTAGGCACGCCACACACATGGGGCACTTGTATATAACTAGGCCACACATGTAAACACATATGCATGTGTGTTTTTAAAAAGAAAGCTATTAAGCAAGAGGAAGCCAGGGTTAGCCGCTGACCTTCTATTCCACAAAACCTCATGCAATGCCTGAGGTTCAGGAGTTAACACAAAACCGCTAAATCAAATCTTACAAGTGCAACGATGTTAATAATTATTTGCATGTTTTACTCTCTAGACAGTATTTTCTGAAGCTGATATTCTTAACTCAAAAATCACAGATTTCAAAGATGGAAAATGAGATTGCAGATTTACGAGTTTAGGGTATCATCAAAATCTATTTCTGTAAATAATCTCTAAAAGTTAAATTTTCTGTGTGCCAACATGAGTTTCACCAACATATCACACAACTATATTTTGTCCTTTACACTTTAGAGAATCTGACAAGTAATGCTGTTACTTGGACTCATTAACGAAATAAGTAACAACTATCCAAGTTGCAATACATGCATTTAAATTCTACTACAAGCTATAGTAAATGTGTTACAGACCACCACAAAATTACACATCTATGTTGATCATTCTTCCCAACTACCAAAGAGATTCGAACTAAGCCTGCAAGTGCCGACAAGGCTCAAAGTGAAAAGAGTTTTAATTTCCTCTGAAGATGTACCCTCTGCACCTCGGAATATCAGTTTACTCATTTAAAATCAGTCTATTTTATGGTTTCATATTCATATTGAAGAGATGGTGTCAAGGTTAATAGTTCAATATTTTTGCAAATATTAGTGACTTACACAGCATGTAGATTCACATCTTTAAAGTTAAATTCAAACCACACAAAAATGAACTTTTCTCTGGGCTATTTCTGTCCCTTACTGGGCACATATTTGCCAATTCACCCAATCTTCGTCTGAGCTGTTATTCAGGAATCAACATTGTGCTCCAAATACTTGTCTTTCACTACCATTTTAGACGTAAATACGCTAGGCAAGGACTTACTGAGCTACTCTTGGCCCTTCTTAACATTTTAAATTCTAAATAGAGCCTTGCAAGTGGTGTTCTAATCCTCCTGCATGTCTGCCTCTTTAGTTGGGATAACATGCATGCCACTAGGGCATGAAGTATAAAGTTACAACACTCTATTTCTTCTGTCTATGAATACAAATAGCCTCAATCTTATGCATGGAACTGCCCTCCTCTTCAGTGCCCTATCACCTCTCTGAAAGGTAGATTAGACTAGTTCAGTGGTCTCAGCCATCCTGCAAATTAGTCTGGTTTCCAGGGACTTTCTCTGCTGGCCAGACTGTAACCCAGACCCGCTGTTGCAGTCTCGGAGGGAGATCCAAATGCTGAGGTTCTCAAGTTCCAGAGTGACTAGCATGTAGCTAACATTCAGAACTTGAAGACTGGAGGGAAGCCTGAAGTTCAACCAGCTTGTGGATGCATGTCTACAGCACTCCTTTCATGCATTTTAGTGTAATATGGGGTAATTTTATGAAAAGAGAAAAACTGCTCTATTTGTAAACTGAACTTAGTAAGTGCATGGCAACCTCAAATGTCCAATGTCTAGTCAACTGCTTCCTTGTCCTCAGTGTAATTTTTGATACGCAAAACAGTCTCAAAGACTTCAATTAACTTATAGCGGGAAAATAAGTTGACTAACTTGAATATAAAAAACCTACTCCCTGCCATTCTTAGCGTATCTTGGCTATAAACATGTAAACATGATTTCATAATACAGTTAGTTATGGACAACTCAGATTTTAGTATGAAAAGAGATACGTAAATCTGCACTGAATATTCACATCTTCTAATTTAGATCGGAACTGGTACTTGGAATTAGTATGGTAGCTTTCAGCTATCAATCACAGGATTTCCCAAAGCTGTGACTATGATGATCCAAGCTAATCTTATCAACTAATGTTTTCAATTTTTATGTTAATTAATTTAGAAAAATAGAATGTACCTCAATTTTAGATTTTATAAATGAAAACTAGTACTTAACCAGCACTTATTCTGGAAGAAGTTCTTTTCTAAGTGCTTGTGTATATATGAAATTCATTTGGGTCTCACAATAACCCAGAGACTTACTAGTGTGCCTTTCCATTTTGGAACTGAGGAAAAATGCCACAGAAAGGGATAATTCATTTAGGGTTACAGAGCAAACAATGGAAATGAGATTCAATCCCAAGTATTATTTCTTGAGTACATGCTCTTAAAGAGGCTTTGCTTTGTCAGTAGAAAGACAGCTGGGACTTATTGGGTGATAAAAAACTACACAAGACTTTAAAATTGCATCTACATTTGTAGTTTTTATATCATACCTGAAAGCTTAAGGACATTCAAGAATTTTGCATTTCACAGGTATCTTTACATAGCTAAGAAAAAGTAAAAGTAAAAGTAAAGTGTTTGAATCATGTTATTAATACCTTGGGGTACAAAGCTTTGGATCAGAACCTTATTTTAAAACATAGGTGAAATATTACAATGTGAATTTATAAATGGGCTCTAGAATTATCCTACTACCACTTATACTGACACATTGTAATTATCATATATAGATGGAGGATATGTAGTCATATTCTAAAAAAAGAATGTAAAGTTACAGGACTTCATACCTGCATGACTTCATACCTGCATGCAAATTTACTGTTAAAATGTGAATTTCTAAATGTGTTTAGGAATCAACCTATAGTTTATTTTCAGAATTTTTGACTTATGTGTGGAGTGTATATATGCATATTTTGGAATAATATAAAAAGTTTAAAAAAAAAAGACTGAGAGAAAGATGCAGGACAGTTATGGCAGAATGCATGACCTGGGATGGGATGGGGTGGGGTGGAGAGAAGGGAAAGGGGAATATGCCTGAACTGAATTGAAAAATGATGTATGAAATACAAAACATCAGTAAAAAAACAGGTGATTTCTCAATATGTAACTTACGCGTTTATCAATGTCCCCATGCTGAAGCTGTACAAATCGAGCACTGATGGCAGCAATGTAGCTCTGCTGATTGGAGAAAGCGACTCGCCCAGCACCTTTTGGATATTTTAGTTCTGGATCTGTATCAATTCCTGCATAACAAACTCCACCATACAGCCTGTCCATGATCATAGCAAGCTCCACTTCAAAAGGAAAGGTGTTTACAATTAAAGGTGAGAAGACACAGTAAGTCAACAATTTCAAGCACTCTAAAAAAGTAAATTAACAGGAAACTAACAGAAAGCAGAGCCTGGTAGCCAGAGCTGTGTACAGGCTTGGCAGGATTTCAAGCACCAAGCTGTAGCTGAACCTTAGAACCCTCTCTGTTACAAGTTTACTGTCATTCCTGCCAGACTCCATCACTAGTACCACACTGACTTAAATACCATGTCATATTCTGGTGGATTAGAGTTCTTTCCTAAATTGAACTCTTTTACATGTAGATTTTCCATTTCAGTGACTTTCATTCTGGAAGGACACTGCTCTGCAGTGCTTGCTATCCCTTCTGTGCTGACCCCCTAAACCCCGCACTGAGTTCTTTGTTTCCTCTTAGTATCAGTCTCAGCATCTCTGTCTATACTCCTGGCTGTGCTGGCTCCACTGTCATGAACTGAAATATTACCTGTGCTCTTTTAAGCTCTTAAATTTGTATTCTGATTCCTAAAAGCAGCTATCTACTCAACAACTCCTATTGACTTTTTTTTAATTTTATTTATTTATTTATTTTTTATGTGTATGAATGTACTGTCTGCATGTAGGTTTGTGCACCCATGTCGTGAAATGCTGCGTTGGTCAGAAGAGGGTGTCAGATTCCCCTGGAACTGGAGTTACAGATGGTTCTCAGCCACCATTTGGGTGCTGGGGATCGAACCCAGGTCCTCTGCAAGAGCAGTTGGTGCTCTTAACCGCTAGGCTATCTCTCCAGCCCAACTCCTATTGACTTTTAACAGATACTGCAACGGACAGTGTGTTAAAGATGGCCACACATGAATAAGATCTTCTTTTTAATGACAAATGATCCAGTGAGCTTTTGAGTAAGCAACAGAAAGAATTAAGTCACCAAGTCGTATTTCCACCTCCATCCTTTGTTTATGCCCAGTACACACAGTCCTGTCAACATGCTTTTGCTTTTTTTTTTTTTTTTTTAATTTATATTTATTTCTGTATGTGTATCAATGTACTGTCTGCATGCAAGTCTGTGCACCCGTGTCGTGCAATGCCGCGGAGGTCAGAAGAGGGCGTCGGATTCCCCTGGAACTGGAGTTCTCCTGGAATTGGAGTTTCGGACGGTTCTCGGCCACCATGTGGGTGCTGGGGATCGAACCCGGGTCCTCTGCAAGAGCAGTCAGCGCTCTTAACCGCTAGGCCATCTCTCCAGCTCCTGTCAACATGCTTTTTATAATATACTGAGAAGCCAATCTTCTCACTTCCCCAAGATCTGGTTTAAAAGCTATTACCCTTTTTTTTTTTTTTTTAAAGACGGAAACAGGCTTATCTGCTTGCTTTAAATCCCTCTCTCCCAGTTATTTCTCAAATAGTGGCAAGAGTAGTTATTTAAATACCATACAAAACACCACACGATGTAACTGAAAGTTCTATTTTGAATAATAGTGCCATGAACTTTATTTAAAACCAAGACCACAATCTTCTTCAAAGTTTTCCTTTCTGCTATTCCTCACAGCTCAGTAAAAGGGCCCACTATACACCTAGCAGTTTAAAACTGAAAGATGGCATTCAGTCTTTACATTACTGAATAAGCATTTATGACCTTTGTACACCTGGTTCTTTCTCCACAGCCACTAATCCCATAGGAACCCTTGCCTAGCCTATCGATAGTTATTCATATCCAGGTTCCCCTCATGAGTCATCAGCTTATCTCATCTTTCAAAAACCCAAATGTAATTATGTCTCTCCTTTGCTTACAAACTCTTCCTGTTCTAAGGATAAATTTGATGCTTATTTGATGTTAGTCTTTTAGCCTTGCATAATCTAATCCCGCCTACCTGTCAATACCTCCTTGTATCTCTCCTTACTGTGTGCATCCCAAGGTCAGCCACTCTGGTAATGTAATCCCACCTACCTGTCAATACCTCCTTGTATCTCTCCTTACTGTGTGCATCTCAAGGTCGGCCACTTTGGGCTTTACCCAATCCCTCCATTGTGTGTGCTACACTCAACACTTCCATATATGCTGTTCTCCCCTGTCGGAAGCATACTTTCACAATACTCCAACTGCCCAAACTGTTATTCTTTGTTTCTGTTCAAATACAAGTATCTTTAAAGTATACTATGTCACAGTGTCTTTGATACATACATTCTTCTGCTCCATGGTCTTTCTTTGTAGCAGTCATCATGTTCTTTCAGTATTTACATATGTGAGCAGTTCTTTAATGTGTCTCTCTCAGACTGGAAGAGGGTGTTTTCAGTGACAAACCATAACCTTCAGACAGTGTGCTACCATGTGACTTGTATACACAGTCAACACTCCCATCTGTAACTATATCCCATATGGCATCTTTTAAATTTCTGGTTCCTGAGAAACAGTTTGTAACTCACTTATCTAAACTACTAACCTAGTTAATTGCCAAAATACAAAAAAGCATACTTTTTCAGGTATTAAAATTAACCCACAAAAAGAGACCCCAAATTCTCCTATTTTAGAGGGCCTACTTACCAGCCCTTAATGGCCTAGGAACACCTCCAACAAAAATTGTTTTTCGGGGATCCAAAGGCTGAGAACCATCCATGACAAAATCACTGTCGCTTAAATTCCAAGGACGGATCTGAACCTATAAAGAAGATTGCATGTGGTCTTATTTCATGTACTGTTTACGATTTGTAAAATTCAGTTTTGAAAACAGATGTCTCATGTTTCTGTCTAGATACTGTACCATCTAGCATGTATCTAGCGTGTATGCAGCTCCTGTGGTGCTTACTTACTGGTTTGTCCTTGATGGTAGGGCTGGAAACACACAAATACAGCTTTCCATCTTCTTCAATGCAAGCATCAATCAGGGCCTGAACTGAGCTCTCTTCTTGAAAGAGAAGGAAGGCATATCCTGGAACAACCGTTAAGAATGAAGCAACAAGTCAAGTTAAGGGAATCCACCTCGATTTCAATGCTGCTAAAAGCACATAAAGTCTACTGAATAGTATGTGAATCATTTTGGGATACATATAAAAACAAATTCTCAGGAAAGGGACTTTCTATATATAGCATATATAGAATCTATATATACTTTCAGGTACTTTATCAAATTTTACAGGAATGATTTCATTTAATTCTGATAAGTCTATGAAACATTCCCATTTTAGAGAAGGAAAATAACTTGTTCAAAGTCAGTTTCATAAGAAGTGGTTGTCTGAGTAATTTCAAAGCCAGGTCAGCCTTAAAGCATCCTCATGCTGTCTACCAGGGATACCATGCTCATTTTAGTAAGTGTGGCTCAGCACCTGAAGGCTCAACATTGCTTGCATCACAAAGCAGCTGCACCAACTTCATGTTACTATAGTAACATGTTACTATAGTCATGTTCCCCAAACCAGGATAAATTCTCAACCAAATAAATAATAAAAACATCCCGAAGAACCAAGTTTGGAAAATACTGGCATTAGCTATAAATTATCTATAATTTTACTAAAAAACTCTGATTTGCCAGTGCTATTTATTTTTGAGTGTGAGAAAACACTGAAGAAATCACAGTAACAGTGGTGGTAAAAATGGCAGTGAAGACAACTATTATTTCATTAGATTGATTTCAATTGTCTTTCCAGGCTTAGAATATGCCAGCACTTTATGTAGGCAAATGGATCATGTGAACATTTGTACCTGAGTCTACCTGAACAATTTTAAATTCTAAAATCATACTCATCCCTTGGCAGCCATGCAGGACTGGTTCCATGATGCCCTCAGATGACAAGATCTGAAGATGCTCAGGTCTTAAATAGCACATTTACACACAACCTACACACATCCTCATGTATATTTGGCTTAAATAATCTATTACTTATAATACCCCAAATCATGTAAAAGGCAGACATGATTATACTGTACTGCTTGGGGAACTAGGTAAGAAAAACATTCAACAACAACATTCAAGTGAAGACATAAAACCCCCTTCCCCCAGTAGTTTTGGGTTTTGGCCTGTGTTTTAATCTGTCCATGAAAGGAACCCAAAGATATATTTCAATGCCAGCCTCGAACTGTTCAAAACCCTGTCTATCTAAACAACATTGCAGTCTTTAGATTTGATCCCAAATTCCATGAAGCTTTTTTCCACCTACTTTATAACATCAGAGTAATTTCTTTATCCTGTCATATTAACTTGCTTATGTCATTTCCTGGCCAATTGTTGATCTGTTAATTAGTAAGAATACCACCAAAAAAAAAAAAAAAACCAACCTAGCCGGGCGTGGTGGCACACGCCTTTAATCCTAGCACAAGGGAGGCAGAGGCAAGGCGGATCCTTATGAGTTCAAGGCCAGCCTGGTCTACAGAGTGAGTTCCAGGCCAGCTGGTGCTACAAAGAAACCCTGTCTCAAAAACACCAAAAAAAAAAAAAAAGTAAGAATACAAAAATATAAGCACTCACAGAGTTGAATATAGTCTTAAAGGCTTCAGAAAGAAACTGGCATTAATAAATTATTTACAAAATGTAATAGTGTAACTCTGAGTGCAGTGAAAAAAACCAAACCAAACAAACAAACAGAAAACAGTGGGAACAGCTGGGACGGCTGCCAAGAAAAGTTTGCACAGTTTTCTGTGAGCAAGTAACCCTGAGACTCACATGCAGAGGTGTGAGTCTCATACAGAGAATCCCCAAGGCAGAAAGGTGGAATAGTCTAGGAACTGGAAGCGGACAAAAAATATCAAAAGCAGCAGCGAGAGAGAAGGGTGACCAGGCAGGGAAAATGCCTTGATCCCAACAACAGAGACAGAACAGCATCATTCGCTGAGCTTTCAGAGATTGTTGTGGCCAGACTACAGAGAAAACTGCCCAGAGCAGAGGATGTGGACATACAAAAGGCGAGGAGATGGAAGTTTAAGGAAGAGCACCAGACTTCAACAGGTAATTCTGCAACTACTCAAATGGTTATCTTTTTTTTTTTTTTTTTTGAGACAGGGTCTCCCTATAGCCCCAGCTGGTCTTGAACTCACTCTGTAGACCAGGCTGGCCTTGAACTCACAGAGATTCGCATGCCTCTGCCTTCCAAGTGCTAGGATTAAAAGTGTATGCTACCAGGCCCGGCTCAAAGATGGTTCTTAGTCACGATGTGGGTGCTGGGAATTGAAGCTGGGTCCTCTGCAAGAGCAGTTGGTGCTCTTAACCACTGAGCTATCTTTTCAGCCCTTCAAATGGTTATCTTTTAATAAAAAAGTACTCCACATGTATCTTAATTTCACTGAATGGAGGAATACTTTTTCATATGTTTGAACTTAGGTTATTCAGAATAATCTTATAGACTGGCAAAATATTCATTGATTTGAGCTTATGAAATAATTAAAAATTATAGTGAATCAATTCCTGACAGGCTTAAGGTAAAACTGAAATAGCTTTTGTTTTTGTTTATTTGGATTTCTGAGTCAGGGCTTCCCTGTAGCCCCAGCTAGCCTCAATGTCTCGGGGAGCTCCAATACAAAGTTCTGGGATTAAAGAATGTGTCAACATGTCTGACTTTGAAATAATTTTTACAAATCATTCTGCTTCATTAAACTCAAGTCACCAGCCTCTATAAAGTATCAACTTTTAAAACATTTCATTTATTATTTGTATGTGCACCTGCTTGTCCAGCAGTGGGTGTTTATACATGCCACAGTGTGCATACAGATAGAGTCAGCTCTCTCCTGTGCTTTTTACATGAGTTCCCAGGGTGCAATTTAGGTTTGTGAGGCTGCATGGCAAGTGCTTTCAACCTGCTGAACCATCTCCTCAGTCCATATATTATTACTAGTTTATGAAGGTACTTGTATTGCAGAAGAGGGAGTGGAAGGATTATAAGAGCCAGAGGGGGTAGACAAACACAAGGAAACATTTTTCCAGATAGCTGATCAGTTACTTGTACAGCAATGTGCACAAGTCCCATGAATGCTCAAACCAGAAAAAATTCCAGCACAGACATGAGTAAGTGGGCTCCGATCCTCCTAAGGCAACTGCGGGAACAGGTGGCACTGGGAGGGGGAATGACAGTCTCTTTGAAGCATGGAACTCTTGGTAAGTTAACTAAGCTCCAGTGGATGGACGCACACTGAACAACATTTGGGGACACAAATAAGACACTATAGGCCTTATTTTATAGAGAGAGGGGGAGAAAGAGCAAAAGCACGAGACAGTGAGAGAGAGAGAAGACGTTAAATTAGGGAGGGGGCATAATGGGAGGTGGGAGGAGAGGAAGGGATCTAAATACAATCAAATTACATAAATCACAAAAATTCAATTAAAAAAGTAAAAAAAATGGTACTTAAGTTTAATTCTAAAAGAAAGCCCAAAATAAGTAATAAATGTTATTTATTTTAATCTTATATAACCTAGCTAATATTAATAATAAAAACTCTTACCTTTTGGTGGAAAATAGGACTTGCTTTCTGCTTTATGAGGCCAATCTACTACCAAAGGCCCAAATCTTCTGAAGCTAGCAGTTATTTCATCTTAAGAAGGTATAAAAATATGTATTACTTATCAGTTTTAATGATCATTCCCCTAAATCCCCTATTTCTAATTACTTGGAGGACTTAAAGTACCAAATATTCCAAGATAAATAATAATGTAGAAAAGGAAAAAGGTCTAATATCTTATTAAAATACTATATAAAATTTATTTAGTCAAAATAAATTTATTTTAATCAGCCTATTAGCTATATCACCTGAATACTAGTGACATTATAACAAATCATAAACAGCAATAAAAAATTCAATGTGAATTTAACATTGATTTAAAAAAAAACACCAATTGGGGGCTGGAGAGATGGCCTAGTGGTTAAGAGCACCGACTGCTCTTACAGAGGACCCGGGTTCGATCCCCAGCACCCACATGGTGGCTGAGAACCGTCAGTAAGTCCAATTCCAGGAGAACTCTAGTTCCAGGGGAATCCGAGACCCTCTTCTGACCACCGCGGCATTGCACGACACGGGTGCACAGACCTGCATGCAGACAGTACACTCATACACATACGGAAATAAATTAAAAAATTAAAAAAAAAAAAAACAAAGAAGGTCAATGGCATGGTCTAAAGTGTATCAATCTTATTGCACTGATACGTATGTATAATACATTTATAGATATAAACCATAATAAAAAAATTTCCGGGACTGGAGAGATGGCTCAGTGGTTAAGAGCTCTGACTGCTCTTCCAGAGGACCCAGGTTCGATTCCCAGCACCCACATGGCGGCTAAGAACCACCTTTAAGAGAGGTGTGGTGACACGCACCTAAAAAAAAAAAAAATTTCCCCATTGTGCCAGGCGTGGTGGTGCACACTTTTAATCCCAACACTCAGGAGGCAGAGGCAGGCGGATCTCTGTGAGTTCAAGGCCAGCCTGGTCTATATAGTGAACTCCAGGCCGGCTAGGAATAAAGGGAGACCCTGTCTCAAAACCACCCCCCCCCCAATTTCCTCAATGGTGGCTTTATTTTCCCTATTGGTTACTAATGAAATGGCAGATATCCCAAAACATTACAGATGCAGTGTGAATATTATTATATTATTAACCTTGAGTTACTTTCCTGCATTATAAATAATTTTTACATATTTATTAGCATTTGTATAATCTGAACTTTGTATGTTTTGTTTACACTTCTCCATTAAATTTTGTACTGTCATTCTTACCTATTTAAGAAGATTTATCATTAAAGAAATTTAACTTTTGATTTGCCCACACTGCAGAGGTTGATGGTTGATTCCATTTATTTCACTGTGCATATGTGTGGATGAGAATGTGTGTGTGTGTGTGTGCGTGTGTATGTGTGTGTGTGCGTGTGTGTGTGTGTGTGGAGAATGTGTCAGAGAGAGAGAGAGAGAGAGAGAGAGAGACAGGGAGACAGGGAGAGAGGGGGTCATACCAAGTTTTAGTATTATATATTAAAATATGCTCTGCATTAAAAATCAAGACATGGGACTGGAGAGATGGCTCAGTGGTTAAGAGCACTGACTGCTCTGGCAGAGGACTAGGGGTTTGATTCCGAACACCCACATGGTGGCTAACGACTGTCCATACCTGTCCATTCCCAGTTCCAGGGAATCCAACACCCTCTTTCTACTTAGGCAGGCAATGTACCACATGGTGTATTTACATATATTCAGGCAATACACTTATACACACAAAATAAAAATAATAAAATAACATAAATCGAGACATGATCTAAAGCACTGGTAATCTTTTGTAAGAAATGCTCACAGCAATAATGTGCACCAAAAGAGGCAAAATATAAAAACTTATAAAGTATTTGTTCAATTATCTTCATAAATCAATAAATCATAATTCTATTGCACTTTGTTTTGAAGGCCAGATGACCTTACCTTCATCAATATCTGGAGGAAGCCCACCAACAAAGACTTTTCTAGAGAAGCGTTCTATTCGTTCTCCATTTTGATGAGCTGAATAACATGTTGGTGAATTTAAAACACCAACTTGATCACTGTGACCATCATCCAACAAGCCATCATCTATTGGAAACAGGGAAGAACGACCTAAAATGTGAAAAGAAATATAAATTGAATTTCTATCTAAAAGTGGTAAAATAAAGTCAAGCATTCAGAGGTCAAATTTAAGCTAATAAAGGAGTGAAAATTAATGGAAGCACAGTATATAGTATCAAGATTTGAGAGAGAAGCAATTTGAAAGCACGACTTAGAATGAACAGTCACTGGGCTAAGACGGTAGCTCAGTGGTGGAATGCTGGCCTAGAATGCATGAGGCCTACAGTACCACCCATAGTGCAGAAAAGAAAAAGAATTAAAAAGTCCTACAACAATAACTACTCTGTTAAAAATACTAGATCTAGATCACTTCAAATTTTTATGGTAAAAAAAACCTGATGTACAGGGAACAGTTAAGACTGGATGTGTAACAGAATTCTTTTAGAAACTGGGGGTGGAAAGGAAATGGCACAGATTAAGCAGGTAAGAGGACATAATAAAGAAAGAAAAGCAATAGAACACTTGCACACTGTAACAGAAAGAACAAAAGGAGCAAGTCACAGCTATACACAAGGTCTCGACTTTTTACCTGTGACAATTGTATGAATGCACAGGGAGTATCTTGCATATATGGAAGGTACAGAATATATCTCTATAAGTCTAGTTCATGTGAGCTGACCCTTCGGGAATGTACCTTTGTCTAGAACATATCCTGACCAATGTTGTGAAGTAATCTTCATAGACACTCTATGTGCACAAAAATTAAAATGACTCAACAAGAGATACTCTCCTACCTTCAAGAAATGGCGACATAGACAAGGTGAGATCCATACATCTAAGCATGGCACGTATCTCTAAGAACACTTCAAAAACTTCAGGGGAAGCAGATCAGAGGAAAACAATAGTCTACTGAATATAATGGTAATTTCTTGAATCTCCAAGGGCTTCAGATGGCATTTGTAGGGGGTCTAAATTAGATTAAAAGCTGTTGTATGAAATGTACAAAAGCTCAATAAAAATTTTTCAAAAAAAGCTAGAGGTAGCTGAGCTGATAAGACAGTAGTACTGTTAACAGCATGCTTTTGAGTAAATTTTTTATATTAAGAGGAGCATAGAAAGGAAATTTTATTTAAGAAACAGTAGTGGAGGTTGGCTAATCCATGTCAGTGACAGACTAGTAGAAAACCCTTTTGAGGCTAGCAGAATTTACCTCTAAAAGGCAGGCTAAGACGACATTGTATTTATCAAGTGGGTTCAGGAATCCAAGCAAGAGCATGATTCTTCCATGATTTGGGAGGACAGTAAATACCAGTGGGGTGGTTGGAAATGAGCAGTTCAGAGCAGAGCAGGTCCCAAATCCCCATAGACAGATGACAAACGAAATAGCAATGAGTAGGAACTGTGCTGGCTTCTCAATATGTTCAAGTGTTTGAACACTTGGTCCAGCTGGAATGCTGTTGGGGAAGTCACGGAATCTTTTGATGTGTGGCCTTGCTGGAAGAAGCATGTCACTATGGCAGGCTTTGAAGCCTGCCCCATTTCCAGCTGGCTCTCTCTGGTTGACATATGATAATGATGATGGGAGCTCAGCTTCCTGCTTCAGCTCCTACACCTATTTGCTGCCATGCATTGATGCCATGATGTACTCTTAGCTCTTTGGGTAAGACCAAGAAAACTCTCCTATAACTTGCCTTGGTCGTGGTGTTTTATTACAGCAACAGAAAAGTAAGTAGTTTAAGCATCACTGACTGCACATAAAGAGAGTCAAAGTCATGTACAGATAGGAGGAAAGGAAATGATTTAAAATACATACAAAGCCTGGGCTGGTGAGGTGCTCAGAAGCAAAGAGGAGGTAGAAAAATGAAGCAGACAAGCTAGTCATCCCTTCAAGAAAAGTTTTCCTGAATATAAAAATTTGCATTAGTGATGAGAGCTGAGAGAGTAGCTAAGAGGAGAGTTCCTCCGGAAACATGAAGGAGTTGGGGAGGATGAAGGAAGCGGGCAGGCGGCACAGCATTGCAAAGAGCATCAGAGAACAGAAGGAAAAAGAATTGATATTTAGGATAAAGAGACAATCTATAATATGTACTTTAATTGAGAAAGAAATATTCAACAAATAAAATCTCATACTATGTGATCATCTTGAATAATATGACCCATGATGATATATCACATGACAGAAACATGGCATCCTGGGGAGAATGGTTTGGGGCAAGGAAGCATGAGCTACATACCCCTGACAAAGAGCAAACCCATCTGAAATCAAGTCCTAGAAAAAGGCCACACCTATGATAAAAATTCTATGAAGCTGACCGAATGAGTTTGAAGAGTTTGAATGTTGTAAATCCTGAACCAAATTACCATGTGCCACTAGCTTTCATGAACCCAAAGGCTAAGAATAGCCAGAAAGCAGACCTATAGCACAGAGAGCAGACTATAGCACAGATTTCTCACTGGCTGTAACCTGCCTACTGACTCAGCAACAGTAAAGACTCATTAAGGGAAATAAGTTCCTTTGGTCAAGTTGATGAAATCTCTGGCCTCAGTGGAGACCCAACATTTCAAGTTCATCAAAACATAAATGAACTCATTCAGATGGGGTGGTAAATCATCAGGCCAAGGGACTACCCATTGGAAGAGTGGGGACCACCCATGGGAATGCAGGCTCATCTTAAGCTATGCTAAAGAGATAGGTGAAAAAATGATCCCTTTAAAGAGATAATGTACATTTCCTTCCCAGAACCCCCAGTGAAGTCCCTATGAGGGGTCAGGAGGCTTGGCTGGGTCTGTTTGCTTTTCTGAGTCCTGACTCCAAAAGGCACAGCTTTGACCCCCTCTCCCCCCTCCCCAATGTTCCTCAGAGCCTAAGTATGCTTTTTCTGGTACTTTGGGTTTCCGTACTCCTTTTGTACCATGTTCCTGTCCTTGTCATGTGGCTGCCTGTCCACCAGTGGCTGACTTCCATGCTCAGTTAAGTACAGGGCATGGTTTTATGGCCTTGTCCTTCCCTTCATTCTTCTCTGGCCAGCTTGTCTGCCTTGGTTCTTTTCTTTTCAACACTCTTAACAACTGTCCACACTGTCCTTGGAATAAACTCTGGCTTTGCTTAACTTTTCTTGACTTTTACTTCAGAGAAGTACTTCCTTTTCTTCTTCTTGTTTTCTGGCCATGATTCCCCTAACATTTTGGGCTGCCCCAACATTTTGGATTTCTTACATTCCCTCTAAAGCTCTCTTCTCTTTCCCCCAATATGGCTGCTACTCCACCCTGAGTCCAAGTTCTACGTAGGCTCTAAATAGGCATGGGTTTTTTACTTTAGCCCTCCATTCTCCTTCTCAAGGAAGCTGCCTTGCTTCCCTGAGCATTTTTCTTTAAATTCTAAAAAATTGTCCTAAAGCTTCCATTTGAGTCCACTCAAATTCTTTTATGAATGAGACAGACTAAGGACACTAGACAGGGACCGGGTTCTCCTCTGTATCAATATTTGGCTTGTGAACAAAATCATCTCTTACTCCTTTGAGGTGAGAACTGTGTTTTGTGTTAACACTTGCTATAAATATATTGAATATAAGAATGTGAAGTTTATAGGATACAATAGGGAAAAAGTCCCTATTTGGTACAGAATATAGGAATTAAGAGAGTCTAAAAGATAACCATATTGATTAACTTCATTAAGTTTCTAAATTCTTTCATCATCAGAAATAGGAAAAAAATAAATGTCTATATTTTCTTTAAGATCAAAGGAAAGAAAAGTCTTCAACATGAAATTGTAGGTTGAGTACCCTTTCTCTGAAATGCCTGGCATCAGAAGAGGTATTGTTTTGTTTTGGTAGTTTTTAGGATTTAGATTTCTTAGATTAGGGTTATTCAAGTAGTCTTGTTTTATCTTTCTTTTCTTCTCTTCTATTTTCTCCTTTCCTTCCCTTTTCCCTTCCCTTCCTTTCCCTTCCCTTCCTTCCCTCTTCACATCCTTCCTTCCTTTCTACCTCTCTCCCTCTCTTTTCTTCCTTTATTTTTTACCCTTGATAAAAATGAAAGACATCAAGATTCATTAAAGCAATAGTAACTATAAACTAATTATGAATTAATGATTCAAGGTCTTTTACTTTGTATTTGTTATGATTTCATTTTAACCTGTTCTTATATGAACTTAGTAGTGCATAAATACTATAATGCCATGAATAAAATTGTTTTAGACTTTCATCTTGATAAAAACATAGGTCACAATATTTAGGCTCTAAATAGACTATATCCAGAGACAAATCAATACAAGCTGTTACAGAAAGAGGGGAACCAAAATGACTCAAGTTTTATTATCTTAGTAAGCTACTAGTGTATTTGTTTTATCTTTCTTTTCTTCTTTTCTTTTCTCCTTTCCTTCCCTTTTCCCTTCCCTTCCTTTCCCTTCCCTTGCTTCCTTCCTTCCTTCCCTCTTCACATCCTATAAGAATATAGTCTTAAGAATACTTCCATCACAAATACATTTTAACTATTTTACTAAGATAATAGCCAATCAGTAATAAAGTACTACAGTTAATGTAACTATGAAATAATGTATAATCTACTAAGCACAGTCCAGCTGAACAAGAGGCAATGGGAAGGCTAAGAAAACATCACATACTAGCCACACTCACAACCGCCTTCAGTGCTATAAAAGAATGTCTGCTTTCTTTCAAGAAATCAGAAAAGCTATGAATTTTAATTTTCCACTTGAAAGATTAACAGACTATACAGCTTATCAATAAAAATATAAGCATAAGAAAAGGTATTTCAAAGCTCATGGTTCTTGGTCATTAGGAAAATGAATGCTGGATGCACAATGGTACTATAGACACTAATGTTTTCTATGAGAAAATTATATTCAAGAAAAATTAAAAATCATACATATTATAATCAGTAGTTTGGATACTTTTAGTGAGGAAAACAGAGAAGTCTCCTTGCAATAATTATGATTCAAGTAACTCATTTCAAAATATATTTTAACAGGATTAGAAAATGCAATGGATTCTTCTCTATTTCCATAAAAGTATTGTTGGATATCATACAATAACGGCAATGCCCTATGAGCTTCCTAAATGAAGCAGTTAAAGGTAAATTATGACTGTGCTGTGTGGCACTGAGATGGCGGTCCTGTGTCTGGTGTTTCTGTGGGGACAGGTGTGCTGTGGATATGCATGCATATCAGAGAAGCTAGAGGCAATTGCTAACTCTGATGCTGGATACTTGGCTAACTCACATATTGCTATACTTGATTTTCCAGATTCTGAACTTATGGAACTTCAGAATTAATGTGTCTCAACACACCGGCAAGGGGGGTAGAAGATTTGGACAGTTAGCCAATTACAGCAGGATCTTCTGATTCCAATGAATTATCCCAGGATTTTATTTACTGAATGTTGTGAAATTTTTAAAAATATGAAAGCATAAAAATGTAAAGATAATGGGAATCTAAATGTTCCTCCAATCTTTCAGAATGATAGCAGTGAAGGGTAAGTAGCCCATGAGTGTGAAAACAATAGAGGTAGGCTCAAGGTGGCCTCCTGCAGTACCTCCTGCTTCAACAGTTAAGAACTGAGAAGACATACCCAGTACTTATGTACACCTACCTGAAAATAATCTGCCTGCCCAATAATAATTTTCACATTTCTTAGAGAAAATAAATAACATACTGTAATACTAAAGAAATCATTTATAAGCTAGCATTTTATGTATCTCTGAAAACTTGATTACTGTAACTATTTGCCTTACAATTAAATCTGCCAAATTTTCTTTAAAAATGTTTTCTTTAAAAATGGCTGGGAAGATGCTGTGTATTAAGTCTGATAAGAACACAAGCAGTGTGCTCTAACTACTCAGCTTTGCCATCATGTAGCTCCATGGCAGCCAATCAGAAAATGAAAAACCAAAAAAGTAAGTAAAGCTAACATTGACAACAAATACAAATGCTGCTCAGAAACACATGGAACTTGACCTGTAGGCTGGAGTTTGTCTGTCACTACACTCAGCATTATATTACCACGGTTTTTCACCCTTCACATGTTTTTGCCCATCCTCAGATGCATGTCATAATATTTAATGAAGATGACTATTCTGGCTTTGTTTCATCATTCAGTAGTGGTAATAGTAGGGTGTGTATTACACTTTAGAAGACTGAAAGAAATAAGCAGTATAGCATAGCTACCATAATAACAACTCTTCATACATGGTGGCATAGAAATCTCATGGCTGGGCTGGAGCGATGGCCTAGCAGTTAAGAGCGCCGACCGCTCTTGCAGAGGACCCGGGTTCGATCCCCAGCACCCACATGGCGGCCGAGAGCCGTCTGAAACTCCAATTCCAGGAGAACTCCAGTTCCAGGGGAGTCCGACGCCCTCTTCTGACCTCCGCGGCATTGCACGTCACGGGTGCACAGACTTGCATGCAAACAATACATTCATACACATACGGAAATAAAATTAAAAAAAAAATTAAAAAAAAAAAAGAAATCTCATGGCTATGCACTGTGCATCAAGCTTCAGGAACTGAGCTTCTGTAATTTGCCTCCCTCTAAAATTACTTCTCATCTTCCTATTCTATATGTAATCTAATAGCTCAAGCTTTGGAGTTACTTGCTAGAAAAATTGTATAAATTATTTCTATTATTCAAGCTATTCTATACCATTTTTAATTCTTTCTGGAAAACATCAGCTTCTAAAGTGTAATACACATCCTACTATTACCACTACCAAATACCCTATTAAAGAGATGGATTATGATACTGAGTGACAAAGCTTAAATAACACCGCGCACCTCCCTGAAAAATTCTGACCCCACTCCAACCCAGATCAGGACATTTATTCTCCAAATGCAATGGAAGAAACACTCAAGCAAGGACACATTCACACAAATGAAGGGGTTTTCCAAATGCTAGCTCTTCGTGTGTCCTCTTTCCTCAAGAAGTTTGGAGGACCAGAAATGTTTATGTTCCCCATGGGGAGCCATGGGAATGGCAAGCTCCATAACAAATTCAGAAAAAGAAATCTTGTTTTTGCTTAATTGTACTTTGATCAATCATTCCTAAGGTTCATTTCATAAACCAATCTCTGGAGCCAGCTTGACTTAAGTTCTTACTGACATCTTTAAGAAAATGAAAATATATAAAAAGTTGGTTTTGTATGATTTGGTTTGACTGTAGTCAAGTGGGAAGTATTTAAAATAAAAAGTGCTAAGGTCAGTCAAAGGTGGCAAGGAAGAAAACAGTTCTAAAACTGACTGACCACTGAAGAAAGAACACTTTATAAAGTTAATGTAGTCCCACCCCACTGCATTGGTAAGAGCCGGGACTTATTTTTGGCAAATTCTACTAACTCATTTTGCCATATCCCTCACGAACAGGCTACTATGTGTAAACCTTTCTGAACCATTCTTATGATATGTGAGCTTTTCTTTTTTTCTTTTATTTTTTTTGTCCTTTTTTTCTTTTTTTTTGAGACAGGGTCTCCCTGTAGCCTCAGCTGTCCTGGAACTGACTATGTAGAGACCAGGCTGGCCTTGAACTCACTGAGATCGCCTGCCTCTGCCTCCTGAGTGCTGGGATTAAAGGTGCTGGGTTTTCTTATAAAACATATTACCATATCAGAGTACTTTCAAATTCAAATAAAATCTCATGGGAACTGTTTTTAATCATATATATTTCTTCCTATTAGCAAAACTAAAACTTCAGCAGCAGATTTATCCAATGCACAGAGGACTAACTAAACCTTTAATGCGGTCAGGCTATATAATCTGAGAGGAAAACTGAGGCAGTAGCTTTCCCATTATACTAAGCCAACTATGTGAAAAAGCTGTCAGATCTGTCCTGAAGGAGAAGACATGCAGTCTTAAAGTGTTCCTGGGAAGCAGTTCTGAGGGGGAATTTTCTTTATAGCTTCCCTAGGGTAGATACACAGGAATGGTAGCAAGCTCCCTAAAAGCAAGGAACAAAATATATGCTTTCTTAATATTGTATCTCAGTCTGAAATTACTGAGTAGAGATATATGAGAAAACAACAGAACCTTCTGATACCTTGCTCCTAAAAGTTTAGCAGATCATTAGATTTATATTTGAGTTTCATCATAAGCCACTAACATTTAAAGATGAAAAGTTTGACAAGAAAAGATTCTAGAACTGCTCTACAGCTTTAAAATTTCCTAGAAGTCACAGGTAAATGGTTATTTTCAAAAGCACCCAAGCTCCACCCTGCACTGTGAAATAAGCCATCTATAAAGGTGAGGACAGGCACCGACCCTGGGGTCTTTCCCACTCTCTTCTCAGCGTGCCAGTGGCAGCCTTTAGAAAGGAGTTACTCAGCCTCAATTTCTTCTGTTTTTTTCTTTCTTTTTTTTTTAAGTAAAAAACTGAAGACCCAAAAGATTCAATCAAGTCCCTGAAGAAACAAGACTCCAACAATGAAGATAAATATGAAATTGGAATATAAAATACTAGTCTTGGTTGTCAGTGGTGAGAGACAGTTTTGCTTGTATGTTTTCAGGGCAGCCACATTCAGAAGCAGATGAAAACAAATAAAAGTACTGGCACACATATGTGACAATTATCAAAGGGCATGATTATTACTATCTATTCTCCATGGCTTCAGGGCAGTTCAGAGGTTAGAGCGAATGCTTCTCATGCAGTGTGGCAGAGCTGTTTAACACCAGGGACTGCACTGCTCCCGTCACATCAAGTTAGTTTTGCTTCTTCTCACCCTGCCTTCTTTTTCCCTTTCAGTTTCTGCAGAGAGGCAATGTTTCACCCACAGAATTTATTAGCTGCTTCCCCCTAGGGTTTTCAGTAGTAGCCCTAACAACACACAGACCCAGACTTACTCCCAGATAGGCCTAAGAATGCTCAAGGGAATCCTGCTGTGAGCATAGAGGAGGGAGGGGTAAAAGGCTATCCAGATGTTAGAGCTTTACAGAAGCATTAGCAACATGATTTCCATGAAAAATGACAATAACCTTCTTGACACAGGTGTTATTTCCAAGTGAGTCACACATAAAAAAAAATCACAATTATTGATAACTGGTTAAAGATTAGAGTCAAATAATCACACTGCACATCATGCTCATTAGTATTTACTAAACATAGTTATTAAGCAGATAACTGTAAATACGAAGTCTTAATAAAGGATACAGAAATAACTTTTAAAAGTTAAAAATTTGGAGAGCATAAGGAAACATTTTATTAAATAATCATTAGTGTGAAAATATTCTGTTAAAGGTTAAAAGAATTATAATTTGAAACTTTACAAATGCTCACATCAAAATCTAATTCTTCTGTAAGTTTTCAGACACTGTGTACAAAATTCTGGAATCATTAATTATGACAATGATCAGAATCTGATTAGAAACAGATTAACTATAGCAAACAGAATAATTACCTCGTCTTCGCCCATAACTCCTCGCTGCATGTAAACAAAGGACAAATTGTAAAAAATATCAGAACTAAAAATAAGCCCACATATACAAGTATCTGTGATTTGAAAAACTATGTGGGCATTTAGAAACTGTTACTTTGTTTTAAGTCCTATGATAATGTCATATAAAATTTGCATCTACAAAATTTACCATCTATAAACCATTTACATATACACACACATATATATATATATACACACACTATGTCATATATAAGATATACATTTATAAATATTTCATATATATGCCATCTGAGTCATCTAAAACATCCAATTTAATTCTCATTTACATTTAAAACTCATAAATGTTTCATCTAATCTCAAAGGGGACAACAACTTTCAGTTAAACAAAGCCCCAGTTTACTCTATGGATGAAACCAGTTGAATTCATTCTTATTTTTCTATTTTATATAGATATGACCTGCATTATACCAAGCCCTGCATCAAAGTAAAACCAGAATATGTAGATGACAAGATTTACCATCACTGAGCTCTAATGTCTATATAGCACAGAATGTAAAAAAGCAAAGCTGTGTTCAAACCTGCTTAGGGAAACGACTAATAATATAATCAGTAAATAATACTGTCCAGTCTCTTGTTTTATGTTTGTTCTTTTTGAGACAGGGTCTCTCTGTAGCCCCAGCTGACATGTAACTTACTATGTAGACCAGGTTGGCTTTGAACACAGATCTACCTTTCTCTCTGCTTCACTACTGATTATGTCTGCCTCTAGGAGTAGTTCACATATAAATTAAAATGAAAACAATCATAGAATAATAAAAAGCAAAACTACAAAGCAGAAAGAATTTTCAATCTCTTACTAGTAGTTTACATCATTCTTATGGAAGAAGTATGTGATTTCTTTTTGTAAGTAGCTACTAGTGTAATAACATCCCATAAATCTGTGCACACAGGAGTATTTTAATCTGAGAATTTATATTTAATAAGCAGCAAACAAAACAAAACAAATGCTAGAAAACTAAGACCTAACAAATTCTAGAAAACTAAGATTCATGTCTATAGTTGGGAAGGCAAGAAGAATTCAATATGGAATAAATCTTAATTTAAAATATTTATTAGGAATTGTAAAGAAAGGTATAAAAATTAAGGCTCAAAAGGAAGTATTTCAGTAATCTATTCCCTTTTGCGTAAATTTTACAAAGTCTACCTGATTTTTTTTTTTTTTTTTTTTTTTTGGTCTTTTCGAGACAGGGTCTCCCTGTAGCTCCAGCTGTCCTGGAACTCACTCTGTAGACCAGGCTGCCTTTGAACTCACAACGATCCGCCTGCCTCTGCCTCCCAAGTGCTAAGATTAAAGGCGTGCGCCACCATGCCTAGCTATACCTTGAATTTTATAGTAAGCCTTTTCTATAAAGAAATGTCACTATCAGTGAGGTTAATTCTCTTATAATAGAATAGGAAAAACAAACATGTCAACTCTTAGTTTTTATACTTCCAAGAAGTCAGTAAGTATAAGGACTTATACTTTGACAAGCCCCATATCTGTGATCACCGTGCCCTTATTCAGTGATGTAACACACTGCACATTTATCCTGTCCCTGAGCTCCAATGAACTTAAGTTTATAGATTCACTTCACAGACTTTAATATATTTAATATATAAAGTATTGGTTTAGGGTGAGGGTAAAAATGGATGGATTAGAATTTTTTTTTTTTTTTTAGTTCTTCTCAGCACTCAGGAGGCAGAGGCTGGTCTACATATCTAGTTTCAAGCTAACGGAGGGGAAGGAGGGAGGAGAGAGGAGGAGGGTGGAGGAGGAAGAAGAAGAGGAAGAACAACAAAATGGTTCATACCAATTTGAAATTAACTGCAGAAAATCAGAGTGATAAAAGTAATTTTAAAGGAGCTACTACTAAGTGAAGAAGAATGAAATCCCTTGAGTCTTAAGCTGTATTGACCTTAAAATGGTCAACAGTCACCGACATTTCATACTAAGCCCTGAGGAGTCGTGTTTCTTCCATATCCACAGGGATGGATCAGTAATCAAGTACAAGCTTGCTTTAGAGAATTTCAACCATGGTACAGAAAGTCATGATTTATAAGGTAAATAAAAATATTTTCAACAAGTTTAAAGTCAAACAATAAATTATAATGAAGTTATACTGTGGCAAATAATTCCTGACCCATTGAGAAAATAACAGAAACAGCTGATTTTCTTAGCTGTGATATTTTTACCTGAGGCCACTCAATACTAAAAGTATCACATTTTAAGATTCATATCATTCCTAGGCTCGAACATAATTACTTAGAAATTTTCCCAAACTAAATCACACCTGAGGAATTTTAGAATCCTTTAAAGAGCTACTGTACTTATTTTTTGGATAACTCTCAGATTCAAAATCTCTACATCACTAAAAACAGAATCAGGGCCAGCCAGACACTCTGCTGGTAAAATCATTTGCCATGTAAATCTGATGATCTGAGTTCAATCTTCAGAACCCATGGTGGAAGTTGAGAACCCAGTCCTGAAGTCACTGATAGCCCAGGGGTGCCATCCTTCAAACAGAACCCTCGCCCCGACACAACAAATAAAGTAGAACTGTCTAGAAAGGAAGCTAAACTATGCAAACACCTCCACTCCCTGTCATGGCAATCACCACTGTGTGGCTATCAAGGCACTAAACAAAGATGCTCAGGCTCACTTTTCCGCTAGTGTTTCCGTGTGAAGTTCTGAGATTATGTTTCTGTACAATGGAAATAGAATAATCAGACACTTCTGGTAAAAAACACATAATCATTAAGTGATCATGTTTTTTAAAAGATTTATTTTAGACAGTCTGAACCTTGAAATAAGAATATGGCTTGAAGCCGGGCGTGGTGGCGCACACCTTTAATCCTAGCACTTGGGAGGCAGAAGCAGGCAGCGGATCTTTGTGAGTTCAAGACCAGCCTGGTCTACAGGGACGACCTGTCTGCAAAGACAACAAAAAAAAAAAAAAAAAAAAAAAAAGAATATGGCTTGAAGGGGCAAAAGTAATGATTTTAAAATTGTTTTAAAAAGCACTTATAAAAATTTACTTAATACAAAGCAAGGAATTGGCTATTTTAACATCTAGGGATATTTAATATGTATGCATATGTATTTAAAGATAAGAAAACTCTGAGGTACGATGCTATTGCAGGAGTGACTTACAATTTGGTGTAGTGTTCCTGAGTATCTTATTCAAGTTCCAACCACAGTGACAACAGAAAAAACAACAATGTTTCTGTTCTGTTTAGGGACTTAGTGCTCTTAAGTACTGGTTTGGGAGCCAGTTATAGTTGTGGTAGCTAAATTACTGCTGCTGAAAGGCAGTAGGGGAAAACATACTGAATTAGCTAGAAATAGAGGTTAAAATTCTCTTGGTGAGAAACTGAAGAATTTATTTCCCCAACATAAACAAGGCAAAACTGAAAGGAAAAACACCTATACTCCAAATTATAGTCCTTTTCTAAAATTCACATTATCTACGCCATTCAGGCTCACCAGCATAGCAGTGATCTGAATATTACCTTAATTTCTTATTTTCATAACTTGCGACAGAGCATCCTGCTGCTGTACCTCCCAAGTGCTGGGATGGCAGGCATGTAGCAGCATGTTTCTGCTACTATGCCTGGGCCTTGAGTTAATTTTCTTTCCTTTCTGTTTTTTGTTTGTTTGTTTTGGTTTTTGAAACAGGGTCTCTCTGTCGCCCCAAATGGCCTGTAAGGAATTCGGTATGTAGACTAGGTTATTCTTGATCTGAGGGAGATCTTCATGTTTCTGCCTCCCAAATGCTGGGATTAAAGGCATATGCTACAAAGCCAGGCTACAGTAAATGTCCTTAATTTACTAGATATAATCTACTATATAATCTAGATACAATCAGCTTTACTTCTTTCCAAAAATGGAAGCTTTTGATCATAGAATTGGCTGTGTATCTGAATAATCAATGCAAATTTAAATGTCAAATGCGCTTGCTAGTTCCATTTTCCTCACCTTACATTTTTCCCTTTTAAGAAGGGTGCTATTAAAATGTAAGTTATTTTCTTTGGGAGAATTGGCTTAAGTACCACTGTATCCAAATAGAGAAACATAGGTGATCCATGTATTATCTTATTTTGTCCCTACTTCTATGGAAATTATATTTTTTGGTATTGACTTTATTTTTGTACTGAAAATATATGTGTAAGGTTTATACACTTAGAAATATAAACATTTAAGCTGTCATGCTAGTAATATTTAAAAATGAATAAAGTTTATCTCTCTATATAATGCAACTTTCCTAAAAAGTCAATTAATATTAAATATGGCATTGTCACTTGAATTACTCGAAATAAGAGCAGTCAACTCAACTTGTTTTCAACATGATCCGAGGAACATAATCTAATCCAGAAGGGGGCTTTATATGGCTTTTTCTTGATACAGTGTCTTACCTAGCTGGTCTGGAACTTGCTATGTAGACCAAGCTGGCCTCAAACTCCCAAAGATCCATCCACCCAACTCTGCCTGAGTACTGGGATTAAAGGCATGTACCACTGCACCTGGCCTTTTTCTATTAAAAAATATATATTTTTTGACAGGGTCTCCCTAGTCCCAACCTACCTGGCAGTCACTATGTGTGTACCAGGCTGGCCTCTATCTCACAGAGATCTACCTGCCTCTGTCTCCTGAGGGCTGGGATTAGAGGTGAGCACCACCATCCCCCTGGCATGTTTAAACTTTGTAATCTATACAAATTCAAGAGACATACAGATATCTTATTGGGTCCCATTTTAAAATATATCTGCATAGCCGAAGCTTGGAATTAAGTTTGCCATAGGTGTTTCATAGTTGTACCGTGTGATTTAACTTCCTGATCAACTTCCCATTCTCCTAAGTATACTCAGAGTTGAATTTGAGTTTGACTATAACTCCTAATTAACTAAGAATTATAAGGCCTTTAAAATGTTACTCTATCAGATTAGCATTATATTTAATGTTTTATCAAAGACATTCAGGCCTGATGTCTTTGCACCTACCATTGAATTCAGTCATATATATGTATATATTTGTATATATCTACATATTATGTATACGTATATACACACATATATATAATAGTCTCAACAATATTATTTAACCGCAATTGTGCATTTATTTTAATGTTTATCTGTATATCATTAAAATTGATCTTGGGTACCCAAGGAGCAAGGGTACCACATTGCAGGAAACTTTAAAAAAATACCTAAATTTCCACCCTCCATAGAGTTTCTACCAAATGATTCTCTTCAGTCTTCCTGCAATAAAATAAAGGTTACTTAAAAAAAAACCCTCCAAGTGACTGAAGATATCAGTTGTGTCCTCTCTTAACTTTGTGGTATCCAATGTTCCTAGCCCCTTGTCTGCTCACAGGATCTGACTTTTACTCCTGCAGGATCTGTTCTGTCACTGTTTCCCGTTTCCCATCTCCATCTCCATCTCCATCTCCAGCTCCAGCTCCAGCTGACATTTACTTTCAGAAACTGCTTCAAACGCCCAAACTTACTCCTCATCACACCCCACCCACAGCCAGCAGTATGTGCATTTAGATGTAGAGAAACAAAGTCAAAGGAAAGTTAAGTATGCAACTTAAGATCACAGAGAAAAGGCAAGCTAGCTTCAGAGTCCGTGTTCTTATCCACACACCTCCACACCATGTGGTGATGCCAAATTTACTACTAAATATTGATTTTTAAAGTCAACAATACTAGTTAATGCTTGTTTACTAAGTAATCCAACTCAATCAACTTCCTATAGTCAACTAAATTTATGGCATACTTAAAAAATAGTGCCACAATCTGGAGATGTCACAGTTTCACTGATCTGTAAATAATATTTAAATATCTAATAGAGGAAGAGACTTGTGCTAACATCACTTAATCCCCACGTTTCCCAGGAAAACATCATGCTAAGGATATAAATATTTAAATAGGACTATATAGAGCTGCAGTGAGTTAAACAGAAAGATGTTAAAGGATTCATCTCACTTTTTATTTTAAAATTGTAGTTACTTTGGGGGCTGGAAAAATGGCTCAGATGGCTAAGAGTACTGGCCGCTCTTCCAGAAGACCCAGGTTTGATTTCCAGTACCCAAATGGAGGGTAATCATAGTCCATAACTCCAGTTTCAGGTGATTCAGCACCCTCTTCTGACCTCTGGATTCATCACACAGCATCAGTGAGGTTACATACATGCAGGCAATACACTCATGAATAATAATAATAATAATAATAATAATAATAATTTGTGTCTTTTCTTGAGACAGGGTCTTCCTGTAGCCCCAGCTGGTCTGGAACTTGCTATGTAGACCATGCTGGCCTTGAACTCATAGAGATCAGCCTGCCTCTGCCTCCTGAGTGCTGGGATTAAAGGTGTGCTCTACCACACCCAGCCCTAAATAAAATATTTTTTTTTAATTTCAGAATAACTTTTCTCAAAAATTAAAATATGAAAGTGATAGATCTTTACCACATTAAATCTTTAAAGGAACTCAATCAACACATAATTTACTGTCACAAAACCCTACCAGTATTTTACAAATCAAGCCAAGAGAATAAAAATGCTACTTTCAGTTTTGCAAACTCCATTTCAACAGAATCATTTTAGTCATAGATTGAGGATCAAAGACTAAATCTGAATAGAAAAAAGAAACAAAGTTGGATGAAGAGGTCCTTCTTAAATATAATTTCTAGTATCTTTCTAGTGAGTCTCAGTGATTAGATGAGGTGGCTAGGCACTAGACAACTTAATATATAATGCTTAAATTGTGAGCACCCAACCAGTCACCTCCCCTCTCATTGGCTTCCTTAGTATTTTCCTCTCATGGTAAAAGCATATCTCTCCCTGACAATCCCAGGTGGACAGGCTTCATTCTTACCTCTGTCACTATAGTCTTTGCTTTAGTACTAGCCCTAACCCTGCAGTGATCACATTCTGCCATCAGATTTCAGAATTCTTCACTGCCATCAGCTTTCAACAAAGGTTTAAATGAAGAGCCAAGTTGTTCTAATGATGTATTTTCAAGAATGTAAAATTCTTTCTCTTCTTTCCCTCTCTTTGCTTGCCTCTGATTTACAATTGCTTCTGACGATATTTTAACCCTCCATCTCCACTCTTATGGTCATGTATATGCTAAGTACCCTGATTTGGCAAATGTATTGATATTTTTCCAAAGTGAAGACACCAAAACTTTAATGAAATCTACTCTTTTCTAACTGGTGAATTTCCCATGTAAACGTTCCAGTTAGAATAAATTAATTTACTGTGATTACTACATTTATAGAATCATCAGTATATTCCTTAAAACATAAACACAAGTGCTTATTAGTACACTTGCTTGTTAGTACAAGTTAAATAGACTTTGCAAACTTTATCCCACTTAATTCTTATAAACCATGAGATTTGATCACCATCTTACAGAGTGTGGAATGGGAAACTGAGACCAAAGTTACTTGCTCTAGTTCAGACCTTGACCTAGAAAACCCAGTATTCAAACAAAGATTGCTCCAGAAGTCATTGAAATAAATTATATTGTCACAAATACTCTTATCAACAATTCTTTGTTCAGGGAGATACATTTCAGAGTCTTGATTCCTAATAGTTATCACTGTGTTTTCTATTTTTAAAGATGAGGTCTTACTATGCTGCCCAGGCTGGTCTACAGTTGATGGGTTCAAGAGATCCTCCTGCAGCATCCTGCAGATCTGGGAACACAGTGAGTTTCCTCATACTTGAACACAGTATTGTTAGATGATGAAATTGTGTATATGGGGGGAAGTATCTTCATCTATAAAAACCAATTAAAAAAATAAAGTGTTTATAACACTTACCATTTAACATCAACAGATTGTCAGTTCCTGGATGTGGATAACTCAAACGACCTTCAAAAAGATAGGAAAAGAGGAATTTGAAGATTATTAAGCTCCTTGAAAAGAAGAAGGAGAGGGTAAATGGGTAAGAAAGAAATAATATCAAGCACTATATATTCCTTAAGAACTAAAAAGTTGGGGCTGGAGAGATAGCCTAGCGGTTAAGAGCACCGATTGCTCTTGCAGAGGACCTTTGATCCCCAGCACCCACATGGTGGCTAAGAACTGTCTGTAACTCCAATTCCAGGAGAACTCCAGTTCCAGGGGAATCTGAGACCCTCTTCTGACCTCTGCGGCATTGCATGACATGGGTGCACAAAACTACATGCAGACAGTACATTCATATACATATAAAAATAAATAAAATTTTTTAAAAAATTTAAAAAAAAGAACTAAAAAGTTAATGTTCAAACTCAAAAATTTCAATTTTGAAATAGAAAACTAAACAAGAAAGTAAGTCTTAGTTCCCAGACCAAAGAAATTTGAAGGCAATGATCATATACGTATCTTAGTCTTAGTCCTGGAAACTTAACATGTGTTTTTTTTTGTTTGTTTTTGTTTTTGTTTTTGTTTTTTTGGTCATTTTGATATAGGGTCTCGCTGTAGCCCCAGCTATCCTGGAACTCACTTTGTAGATCAGGCTGGCCTTGAACTCACAGAGATCCACCTGGCTCTGCCTCCCGAGTGGAGTGCTAGGATTAAAGGTGTGCGCCATCACGCCCGGCTATATGTGGATTTTAAAAAATGTATACAGTTTAAAAATGTCTCTAGATTTCTTTTGCCAAAAATAAAACTTCATGGTAGGGAATTTATGTTTCTAGATCAAAAGTAACTAAAATTTTATTTTTTAAATTTCTTTTATTTTATGTGGATGAATGTTTTGATTGTGTATATGTAAGTGCAGCATGTCTCCAATGTCTGAGGAGACAGAACTGAGCATCAGATTCCCTTGATCTGGAGTTATAAATGGTTGTGGGCTGCTTTGTAGGTGCTGAGAACCAAACCTGGGTCTTCTGGAAGAGCAGCCAGTACTCTTAGCCATCTGAGCCATTTTTCCAGCCCCCAAAGTACAATTTTAAAATAAAAAGTGAGAAGAATCCTTTAACATATTTTTGTTTAATTCACTGCAGCTCTATATAGTCCTATTTAAATAAGAGAATGTTAAGATGACACTTTAAGTCACTGTTATAAATGTAACTCATCTAGTTTTTAAATTATAAACAAAAAGTGAAAACCCTAAGGCTCATGAGTATATAACAAAGTATCTCCTTTGTATCACTCTTCTGGGGGTTTGTATTTATAAAATGTGGAAGTGGAAGAGACAATAGTACTACAAAATGTTACAAGGTGACTGTATGCACAAAACACTCTGTAGCCTAACCAGCGTTTGTGTATTTGCATACTGTAGTACTTGCTTAGCTAATGCCAACAGAAGACCATTACTGAAGAGCACTGAAATATAGTTTTTGTCAATGTCTGAAACTGTGATAGTCTAGCTTAAAAGGTACATTAAAAATCATTTAGAAAATTGCTAAAAATTTAAATGTCTAGGACTGCATTCTCGGCACTTTCTGCATTACCTCCCTTTAAAGACAGGATGGCTGTATGCAATGCATTGCATCAGAAGTCCAACTACAAGAACTAGTCAGGACACAAGTGAGACCAATCGGTCTTTACCACCTCGCCCAAGCATTTTAATGGTCTTTGTGTTGAGTATGAATCTAATTAGATTATTTACTAAATGAGTGGCAGACAATCCAATTTTGACTGAAAAACCCATATACATAAACACACATAATAAGTCATTCGGATTCATATATAACCATACATACACTGAAGGCTAATTTCACTATGGCACAGTTTGAGTTCTGATCCAATAGAGTTAAGAAAAGCACGACTGTTAAAGGACAATTTACCAACTCTTATTTACCTCCGAGTTTCATGAAACAAGACATCTGTTAACTAAAAATTTCATACTCTAAAAATATACAATTAAGTTTATTGTTCTGAAACCATGGCATGGAGTGAGAATTAGAAAAATATATAAGGGAGGTGGCAAAATGGAAAGATCAAGGAAATGCAACTTTCCCAAACTGGATTTTAGTAGCATGTATCTTTTAAGTATCACAGTTTATTTTGTAAATACAACATTTCTAAACATCTAAACATACTGCTATTCGGTTTAAGAATTCTTCTGTCCTGAGAGAAATGTAGCATGGAAAGATTAAAAAATATAAACAGGACACAGTCTTTCTTGGTGTGGTCAGAAAGACACAAATATAAAGCTTCAATAAAATTTGCCAGAAGCAAACTGAGCAACGTCAAAAAAAAAATTGCCAGAAGCTAGAAGAATTTTGTACAGTTTATCACAAAACTAACACAAATGAGTATTTAGCTAAGCTCATGAATTTAGGCATACTTCGTGGAATATTCCAGAACTTAAGTATGCACAGCTTCTTTCCTGAGGTCTTATTCCACCTTGAAAGACAATCACCTTTCAGTTGCTACCTAACATTTCTCTAACATGTTCACTATCCCCTTCATTTATGCAGATATTGGAACATGATGTTTTGATTGGTTAAATACTTTTTGGTATTGTGGGTCTTGAATGGAGTGCAGCAGGCACACAAAATATAAAGTTCAAAAAAACCCCTATTTTCAAATGAGTATATATTTGTATTAATATTCTAAAATATAAGAGTCCATCACTCAGAAAAAGCTCTGAATATAATAAAACACTCCATAAACAAATTAGCAAATTCAGGTTCAAGTTATCTACTCACTTAGCCTCTACCACAGTGAAAAGATTTACATATATTTAAGATAACTTTCAGTTATGTTTTACTTACAATATCAAAACTTTCACCAAGAACCTGACAACTGACAGGAATAATAACAAGGTCCAAGGGCTTATTACATGCCAGAGCTTTTAAAGATTCTCAATAACTAATCCTAGTAACAATCCCTTGAATTTGATATTATTGTCTTTCCATTTTAAAATGATGATACTACATCACTCAAAAGTCAGTCACTTGCCCAAACCTTAACCATTAGCAAATATGACGGACAGGATTTGAACCTCAGCAGTTTGGCTCAATATTCTTAGTGGCTGCCTTGAGCCTAAGGACACTGAAATTTCAATATAGAAAAATAAGGAGATAGAACACACTGCTCTCAAACCACTAACTTGTTATTAGTCTAAAAGGTTTGTGGTGCAGAGAAGGGGGTCACACAGTGATGCCTACCTGTCAGTAACAGGAGCCCCCAATTTCCCACAGGTACAGAAATATCCAGAACATGAAAACTACACTCTTCAGCATTCATAATGATGATAGACCTGAACAAAAGGATGTAAAATAAAGTAGGATATACAAATTTTGTATAATGTCCTTAAAAAAGGAAGGAGTTTCTTTTCTCAGGCTTGCTGGGATATAGCAAACAAAAGAAGCCATGTTAGGGCAGGAGGCAGTAAAGAAGATTAGACATCTGAACCTTACCACATTAGTAATACTGGTGTTTTAATAAGATAAATTTCCATCTCATTTAAGTCATGAGTATTCTGTTGTCCAACAGAACCTAAGTTAATGATGTCCTGTAGCCAAGTAACTTATTAGTAAACATGCTTGTGGAATGGAAATTACATGATAGTTTTAGCATCTATAAGCAGTGAGCATGCACTAGATCTCAGCAACTCTGCTGTAAGAGTGGGCTGGTTGAGATGGCTCAGGAGGTAAAGATGCTCACTTCCAAGCCTGACAACCCATGTTAAATCCCTGGGACCATATGGTATCCTCTAACCTCCAAACGTGTACCCCTAGAGGGCGTGAGTGTGCACACAAATACACAGAAGTAAAAAAATTAATATACTATGTAATTTAAAATTTAAGAATGTGGACTTTTAAATTTTACATGTCACTGAAATATTAGAAGACTTATAATATCTGTAAATTATTTGATTAGTCTATTATGATTTAAATGTTTTGTATCATATATGTGTGCACCTTAGCTCATTATTAACCATTTCAAATGTATATTAAGCAACTCTATATAGTAAGAATTAGGACAACTAAATATAAGTTACCTCTTGTTTAGACAAACAGAATATATTTATAAGCATCTGGTAAACCTTATCAATCATAATTATACTACATTTTGCTGCTTTTCTAATGTGCAGGCATTTTCTTACTTTAAGAAAACTCTACTTCTGATTTCTGCTTGACATATATTTGCCCAGGTATGGCCAAGCTTGTACCCCTCAGTACAGTCAGATCTGAAGAGCTGGATGGTACCACAGATCACCCTGCTCCAGACAGCAGCTTCCTTCTGTCCCTATCCCCATGACTCTTATATTTTTATTATGTTTATTATTCCTGTACTTTCTAAAACAACAGCTCCCCAGGAACAACAACTCTGTCTTTTCTGTTGTCTGCTGAATTTCTAGCAGCACAACAGATTACGGCATACAACAGGCTCACAAATATTTGTTGAATGGATAAATTATCTGATCCTCTGATGTGAACCACAGATATAAATTGAAGCAGTTCCCTAAAGATGCAGCTGTATGTGGGGCAGAGGAAACAAGGGAATCAGAAGACAGAACACAGCTTTGTCTCAGCCCACTCCTTAACTCCCTTATCTACTATGGAAGAGGGCTACACTAAAATTTTTGCTTTCTATTCTTTTTCAAGATGACGTTTTCTCTTTTATAGACAGTTTATTTAACAAGAACAAGAATTCTCTCTGATCCTTGGTTTGCTCTCTGTATTTTCAGTTCTGGTTAACTGTGGTCTGAAATAGTCTGTAATTTAGACTGTGCTCTGTAGAGTGGCATCATGAAATCTCATGCTACAGCACCTGTCCTGCCCAGGTCTGCAGCACCCCACTATATATGCTACTTACCTGTGGTCTCTCAGTAGCTGTCTTGATGGTGTCAGTGTTTGCATGTACAGTTTGATACTATTCTTACTTTCAGGAATTCACTGGGGGAATTAGATGTAGCCCCTGTGGATAAAGTGAACGACTCTAACCCATTCCTCATAAATGATGAGAAAATGGCTAAACTACAATGTCATGCATTTTGCCAACAATTTTTAAGAGAAATCTAAATGAAGTCATATACAATCACAAAGAGCCTGGGTTAGAATTGCTATTAGACAAATTAAAAAGGGTGGCACAATGGAACAGTGATAAAACACAAACTCAAAAAGAGCTACCAAATTCTACCACTTATTAGCAGTTGAAATTTGGGCAGCAATTGTTAAAAATAAGCCACAGTTGCCCAACTATGAAATAAGGCTGAATATATGTTAATTGTGGAAATAAATGACATATCTGATATGTGATAACTTGTAGAGGTGTATTAACACCCATAGCCACATCTTTTTAATTGATGACAGCTTCTTTCTTACATGCTTCAAATAAAGCATTTCTCTCACTAGGATGGTTTATTAATCCAGTATCTTTTCATCATCTACATTTTACCTTTTACATCAACATCTAAAACATTCATATGAAGTCTGGTAAAATCCACTTAGAATATGGTCATTATCAACCTTGAATAACTCCAGTTTCTGCTCAGATCCAATAGGCAGGACAGTCATTCCTGACTTCACTCTCAAATCTCAATGCATGCCTCATAAAACCCTAAGAATAGAACATACAAATATAGAAAGACCAGATCCCACGTAACAGAATCATTCTTCTATCTAATAAAAGCCATCATTTTATTCAAGATTCAACTGAAATGAATTCAACTCATTCTAAAATTAAGATTCTCTCATAGTTTTTTCACCTATCATTATTTTTGTTGTTGTTGTCTTTTTTAAGACAGGGTCTCCCTGTAGCTCCAGCTGTCCTGGAACTCACTATGTATACCAGGCTGTCCTTGAACTCACAGAGATCTGCCTGCCTCTACCTCTCAGGTATCAATATTAACCAAGTTTTAAGCCTTGTCCTGTTATCATTTTATACTGTAATAAAGTATAAAGAAACACCAAGGAATTGAGAATACTAAACTGCTTCAAGGAAAGTATAACCATAAAAGAAAGACCAAAGACTAAAGTCATTAGTCATCGAGTAACATAATGTGAAATAATTTTAAGATCAAGTGGAGTTAATGGCTGCAAACATTCCTCCTTATTTTTGTATTTTTGGGGGACAGGGTCTCCCTTTAGTCCCAATGAACCGGACCTGGAGTTCTCTATGTAGACCAGGCTGGCCCTGAACTCACAGAGATCTGCCTGGCTCTGCCTCCTCCTGAGTGCTAGGATTAAAGGCATGCGCCACCATGCCCACCAACATTCCTTTTTTTTTTTTTTTTTTTGGTCTTTTCTAGACAGGGTCTCCCTGTGGCCCCAGCTGTACGGGAATTCACTCTGTAGACCAGGCTGGCCTTGAACTCACAAAGATCCGCCTGCCTCTGCCTCCTCCCAAGGGCTAGAATTAAAGGCGTGCGCCACCACACCTGGCTAACATTCCAATTTTTTAAAGGCTTGTTTGAATGCAAATAATGCTAATAGCTCCTAAAAATAGCAAATGGGCAACTAAGTATTTCCAGCAGCAATGATAAACCAGTATAAGTTTACAATGACTTAGAATGGTGGAAAAGTGTTCCATATAACCATTTCAGTTTTTGTTCATAGTATAGCAATCAATAAATTCTATGAGTTATTCAACAGATTATTTTTCTGCCACTCTGGGAGTCAACCCAGAACCTTTGGTATGTTAGGCTAGCACTGTACCACTGAACTACAGCCCTAACCTATAAATAGTTTATATTAAATATTGTGATAAGTGATTGTGCCTAATGTTAATGTTCTGTGCACATCTAGGGTAATGCTAGGGTAATGAGATGCTTGGTAGATTATTTGTATTAAATATAAGATTACAGTATTTTGATAGGTCAAGGTGAATCTATACATGTCTACAGACACAAAAATAAATATATTTACTACATCCTGTGGAAATAAACACAGATATAAGCTCACTAAGTTCACTTAAAAACTATAGATATGTAAAACTGTAACATGATCACTTGTAAAAGTTCTAAAATGTCTGTGAATATAGAAAAATATCTAATTATGCAATTTACTGAGCCTCTCCTTGCTAGAATTTTCAGAGAGACTGATGAAAGCAATGTACAGATATGACCATTGTCTCTAAGACAGTCTCATTTGAAAGCTATATATTGAAAAAAAAACTAACAAAGCACTATATCTGAAAGCAATATGATACTCCAAGGAGTCTGATCTCTAAGAGTCTTTAACATACCATCTACTTTTGGTAAAGGTACAAGAGAATCCTGTTGACTGGGGACTACAGAGGCTTCCAATTAAATATGGAGTACTGAATACATTTAATCAAAAAGCCTCTTTAGCTTTGTGAAACAGCTAAAATGACTACTAAGGGAGAGAGGGAGAGAGATCTCATGAGGACAAAGAAAATAGAACAGGATCATAGAGTCACCAATTAACAAATGTTTAGAAGCTGTAAACCATAAATTACTGAAAACATGGGAAAGGTACAAGACATAAGCAGATACCTGTAAAGGCTCAGAAATAAGCTGTTCTGGTTACCACCGAGGGCAGACGTAAGGTAGAATAAAAAACAGGAAAACTGATAAATGCTTGTTAACTTTTAAAAGAACCAGAGAGATAGATACATGGCCACAATTTTTGCTCTTCTAAAAGCACCAAGAAACTAGACCAGCATGTCCCAGAACAAACAGGAGGAAGACAACTGGGTCTATTTCTCAGATCACAAAGAAAGACCTTCATATATTTTCAACATTGTGTGTAATGGTCATGTATCAGTTGTCACTAGCTAATAAATTTGACTACAGGCAAACAAAGAGCTTCCCAATCCCACTTTTGCATTTTACTTCTAAATATGAAGAGATAGTAGGTTATAGCATAGTATTTGATAAACTCTAACATGACAGAAGCAAAGAGAAAAAAAGGTCTTAAATTCTGAGAATTGTTTTCAAAGAAAGCCTTAAATAGCAATTTTTAAAATATATTTTATTTCTTATTTTCATGTATATGAGTTTATTGACTGCATGTTTGTAAAGTGCACCCATGTTATGTTGTGCAATGCCCATAGAGTCAGAAGATGGTGTTAGATCCCCAGCAACTGGAATCACAGAAGGCTGTTAGCCACAATGTGGGTGCTGGGAATCAAACCTAGGTCCTCTGCAAGAGCAAACAGTGGTGCTCTTAACCACTGAGCTATCTCTCCAGCCTCCCAAATTAGCAGTTTTTGTTTTGTTTTGTTTTTTAAACTTTTTTTAAATTTTATTTTAATTTCGTATGTGTATGAATGTACTGTCTGCATGTAGGTCTGTGCACCCATGTCGTGCAATGCCGCGGAGGTCAGAAGAGGGCGTCGGATTCCCCTGGAACTGGAGCTAAAGGTGGTTTTCAGCCGCCATGTGGGTGCTGGGGATCGAACCCGGGTCCTCTGCAAGAGCAGTCAGTGCTCTTAACTGCTAGGCCATCTCTCCAGCCCCCCAAATTAGCAGTTTTTTAAAACATAACTCTCCAAAACCAAAATAAAGCACTGGGAATATAGTTTAGTGTGCACACAGCTCAAGATTCTATGCCTGCATCAGTATAAACACAAAATAAAACAAAAGCAATGGGAAAAAATCCCCAGCAGATTATGAGCTCAGGGGCTTCACATTACAAATGTAATTCCCCCGGGCTGGAGAGATGGCCTAGCGGTTAAGAGCGCCGACCGCTCTTACAGAGGACCCGGGTTCGATCCCCAGCACCCACATGGCGGCCGAGAACGGTCTGAAACTCCAATTCCAGGAGAACTCCAGTTCCAGGGGAATCTGAGACCCTCTTCTGACCTCCGCGGCATTGCACGACACGGGTGCACAAACTTGCATGCAGACAGTACATTCATACACATACAGAAATAAATAAAAAAAAAATTAAAAAAAAATGTAATTCCCCAAACAGATATATTAAAAATGGAAAGAAAGAAAAAAAAAAAGCCAGAGCACAGGACTGGAGAGGACGTAGAGCCTAGAGGAAAGCCTATCCATTTCATATCTCTAGAAAAATGAAATTTCTTACCATACACTAAATATGGAATCTTATATTTTACACACAAACATTGTACAACACTCTTCAAAAAGGGTACTCTTTGCAACTGCAGAATCTCAGAACTGGTTAGACACAGAACATATACATCTGAAAAATCTCCAATCCTAGGAGATACATCTACAATAGAACCTCTACATGCAGAATGAGGAGCAGATAGAAAATGAGTATATCCCTCAATTCTAAAAACAGCATAGCTTCCTTACACAATAGAGTGTGATGTAAACAGGAGACCACAACTAGTCAAGTTTCAAAGAATGGGAGCCTACAGAGTGTGTATCCCTGGATAGGACCCCTATATTAAACTTCACTTACCCAAGGCTCAGGGATAATTGCAGAAGAGGGGGCAGAAAGATTATAAGAGCCAGGGCTGGTGCGTGAACATAGAGAAGCAGTGGCTTACAATCAATTTTCAGCTTTCATATGTTAACTTTTGTCATTGTCAGCGTCACGCACAGGACCAATGCCAACTGGGACAAGGTCTCAAAATGGAGCAAGAGAAATGGGTGGGGGACTGACCCTGGACTGAGTACTGTTGGGTGAAGAAGAGTCTGTCTTACCTAGGATACCTTGATAGGCTGACTAGATATTTTCACAGAAGGATGTCTGGGTTTGGGAGCTTGACTAGAATAGGGCTTAGCTTAGGGCTTAGCTTAGATGTTGTAATGCATGAGTTCTGATGGGGGGTTGGGGCATGGGGAGGACTGGGTTTGACTGGGAACCACTGTATGAATATGTGTGTGTGTGTGTGTGTGTGTGTGTGTACATATAGCATGCCCAAAATCTCTATAAAGAAATGAGTATCTCTGACAAAAGTTTCCAAATGAATATTCAAGTCAAAAAATAAGAAAAATGAAGGAAAGCATTTATGCATATATGTACCTCCAGACCAAGAAGTCATTATTACAAAACTTTACAATTATAGACATGAAAAGAAAAAAATCCCGAGACCTCAAAAGGGGGGAAAAAGTTAAAACAAAGCAACAATATAAAACAGGTTTCAGAACAGGATCATACTGACAGCATTCAAATGATAAACTATAATCCTATACCGGTTTTACAAAAATATAATGCTTTCACACATACTAGGGTTCAAAATTATGTCCTACCTAGCAAAAGAAAGATGCTAAAAGGCATGCCCAACAAAACAAAGGTGTAGAGACTGTTAGGAAGACCTGAGGATGAGGCCATGCACTACGCAGGAAGAATAAGCTCAGTATTGTCAAAGTTCTCAAATGAATCTAGAGGGCTACAAGGACACCTCCAGACAAATGAAGTAAAATCATATGCTGATCATTTAATGTGTTTGCATGTACCGAAAGAAGCTTCATAATTATACTGATAAATTTTGAGATAAATTAGTGATAAGTACTTAGAAAAATGGGATCAATCAGAAAGACAACTATTAATTCTAGGAATAACACAGTTAGATGAGAAAGAAAACAGCATATTTAACTGTGCTCATAAATGTTCTAAAAGAATATTTTTGTATTATTTCAGTAATCCTTGAGTTAGAATCACTGTGAGGACAGAATGGGGAAACATTAGGGACAGTAAGTTACAACAAGTATTAATACATATTATCAAAAGCATAATAAAGTACAAAAGCAACAAAATAACAAACTAGGTAAAAAGGAAAGGCACAACACAGATACCTCTGAACAACAGGAATCAAGACATGGACAGAGAAGAGTGAGGGAAAGTTTTCTTTAGCATAAACCTGTGGCACTGATTTATATATTATTTATACATATATATATATATATATATATATATATAATGTATAAATGTATTTTCTCTCTCTCTCTCTCTCTCTCTCTCTCTCTCTCTCTCTCTCTCTCTCAGCCTATTGTTTGTTCTTTAGGCTAATGTGAACCAGATTGGAGAGAGAACAAAGATTTGAATATTGCAAATACTTTTAGTTTAGGGAACTACTAACAAAAATATTTTTCTTTAGCCAGATGTGATTGTGCATGCTTTTAATCCCAATACTCAAGAGGCAGAGGCAGGTGGATCTCTATGAGATCAAGGCCAGCCCAGTTTACTTAGTTCCAGGACAGCTGGGGCAACAGCGAAGCGAGTTCCTGTTCTTGTAGTGTTTCTAATTTTTACTAATAAATACTTTTTGTGAAAAGGGAATTATTTTTAAAAGATTAAATGTTATGTTTTTGAGGAAAAAGAAAATCTTTTTATATAAGTAGTTAAAATTCACAGGCTTAAACATTCCACGTACTTTTATCACTGCATGTTATGCATCAGAGAGATGTATGTTATACATAAGAATGTTGTGGCTGGGCGTGTTGGCGCACGTCTTTAATCCTAGCACTTGGGAGACAGAGGCAGGTGGATCTTTGTGAGTTCAAGGCCAGCCTGGTGTACATAGTGAGTTCCAGGACAGCCAGAGCTACAGGGAGACCGAGTCTCAAAAAGAAAAAAAAAAACAAGAATGTTGCTAATTAAAAATAAGAGATATGGGCTGGAGAGATGGCCTAGCGGTTAAGAGCGCCGACCGCTCTTACAGAGGACCGGGGTTCGATCCCCAGCACCCACATGGCGGCTGAGAACCGTCTGAAACTCCAATTCCAGGAGAACTCCAGTTCCAGGGGAATCCGACACCCTCTTCTGACCTCTGCGGCATTGCACGACACGGGTGCACAAACTTGCATGCAGACAGTACATTCATACACATACAGAAATAAATAAAAAAAATTAATAAAAACAAAATAAGAGATATAAAGACATAACACGTATTAAGGATCATAAGACATCTTAAAGTGAAGAATGGACTTTCAACAAGAATATTATATATTCTAAGTATTATTTTAAGAAAATTTACTGTAATTTCTATATAAGGTTTTTTTTTTAAAGTGAAACTACAGCATTATAATTCAAAGAATTTACCTAGTCAAAGGTGCCTAGAATAATGACAACTATGCTTTCAAATATTAATATTGTTGTAATATAGATAAATACATAAAAAGAAAAGGAAGACTTAAAAATCTCTACTCAGGGTATATATGAAGTTTTCTCAAATAAGAACTTTTACATCATTTCATAATTTCCTGTTTAGTCTCCAGATAACAATCTCTGATAACAGAAGTTAAATTTTCATAAAGTGTACTTTCATTAAGATAATGATTTACCATATAGCTATTCAGAATTAAGTTTCCACATGTTAAGTATGATCATCAAAGTCAGAATACATGTAATAAAATGTGTAACATTCCGTGTTTCTCATTTTCTTTTTTCTCAGAAAAGGTTTCATATATACCCCAAATGTGGCCTTAAACTCACAGAGTTCCTCCTGCCTCAGCCTTCCAAATGGTGGGATTATAAACAAGTGCCACCATATTTGGATCCCTTAATTATCTAAAAAAAAAAAGGCAATTCAGTATAAGTTCTTTAGTATTCTTTATCCAAAATGCTTGAGTGCAGAAATATTTTGGACTTTAGATTTATTGTTGACTTCTAAAATATTTAATATATTTATTCAATGCATTATTTGGGTATGAAATCTAAATGTAAATATGAAATTCATGATGTTTACAAAGACTTTATACACACAGCCTGAAGATAATTTTATAAAACATTTAGTACATTTTCACAGCAACATGATGTCAAATTTGTAATTTTCCACTTAAGTTTTACATCTTGCAGTGTTTGGCATTTGGGAATATGGGTATTTAAACTGTAAATGGGATCTTTTTGGTTGCTGTACAAATTCTAATTCAGGACCCGTAAGTGACTGAACGAAACCACACTCAGTTTTGAGATTCCATTCCTTCTCTGTTAGAAGGAAAATGTAGAATCTTCTAGAAAGAGTCCATAAAACTCTTTTGTATGATATCATTGGGATTTTTATGTAGCACTTTACTGTATTTTAGTAAATTCACTGATGTGCTGGATAGCTTTAGTGTCAACTTGACACACCTGGGTTGAGGGAGCCTCAATTGGGGAATTGGCTCCATTGGACTGGCCTGTGGCCACGTCTGTGGAGTATTGTCTTGATTGTTGAGCAATGCGGGGAGGGCCCAGCCCACTATGGGTGGTGCCACCCTGGGCAGGTTGTTGTGTACTATATAAGAGGTCAGGCTGGGCATGGGCCAGGGAAGCAAGCCAGTGAACAGCATTCCTCCATGGCCTGTGCTTCAGCTCCTGCCTCCAGGTTCCTGCCCTGAGTTCCCACCTTGGGCTCCCTGAGTAATGAACTGTGACCCAGGAGATGTAAGCTGAATAAACTCTTTCCTCCCTAAGTTGGTGTCGGTCAGAGTGTTTTGTCACATCAATGGAAGACAAACTAGGACAACTGAGCATTCCAGTTTTCCATAGATTATTATTACCCAGGCTGTCCTGTATCAGTGTTTTCAAATGCACTCTTTATACAACACACAATCCTGGGGAGTGGACTGCAGTGAGCAAGCCCCCACAGGTTACAGAACCTCTGTAGCTCAAGTTACTAAATTCCAGAATATAATTTCTCATTGCTTTTTGGTGAAGGTCAGGTTTGGAATAAATTTTTCACACAAGAGGCTTACACATTTATGCAAGCTATTTCATGGCTTTGAATTTTCATTAAGGTCAATGGAAGCAAAAGAGAGGGCAAATTGGAAAGAATGTGGTTTTATCATAAACACTGAGCAGTTAAGAGCAGTGAGGTCTTTCTTTTCAGGGGCAAGACTCCCTCCACTGAACAGAGATTCTTACTTTAGTAGTCTTAACATAGTTTGGCAATAGGCAATAATGCTGATATTAGATATAAGGACTCACAGTAATTTAAATGATTTGAAACACACATACTTAAAAGACAAATACTCAGACAGATACAACTGATCTTAAGGACTGTTACATAAACTTCATTTTTCCTCATAGTTTAAGTCAATTTTTATGAGCTGAAATTCAATTTTTTTGTCTTTATACTTTGAAGGAAGACACTGTTAAAAATGCTTACACAGTAAGACCTGTTACATTCTTGGGGGCAGGAAGGAGGATGGATTAACAATGATCTGTCTTGTTCTTTTGTTTAAAGAGGAATGAACTGACTCATACAAACATAGAAAGATCATAGATTATTTTAAATAGATATGCAAATATAACACTGAAAAATTACAAAACTGTACTTGGCAAAGCATGACTTATAACTACTAAAAAATTCCGAAGTAACACAGTCCCAGATAAACAAACTACGAATGGTATCCCTCATCTGTGGATGCTAGTGCCAATTACCTAGTTGTAAGTATTTCTTGTGCATGGCCCCTTGAGCTTTTGTCCAAAGCAGTTGGGAGTGATGCATATTGGAAACAACAACAGAAAGGACTGCATTAGCCGGGCGTGGTGGCACACGCCTTTAATCCTAGCACTTGGGAGGCAGAGGCAGGCAGATCTCAGTGAGTTCAAGGCCAGCCTGGTCTACAGAATGAGTTCCAGGACAGCTGGGACTACAGGGAGACCCTGTCTCAAAAAGACCAAAAAAAAGAAAGAAAGAAAGGACTGCATCAAAGAACTGACTGAAACAGTGAACATCTGCTCAAAACAGTCAACTTCCACATGGAGAATATTGAGAAAGACTGAGAAAGAGATGAAAAGCATGTTTGGCAGAATGCATGATCTCTGGTGGGATGGGGGGATGGGGGGGACACTGGTCTAGATTTGATAAATATATATATATATATATATAAATTTTAAAAAAGAAATTACATGACATTATCAGGTAACATTTGTAATTGGTTTAATATTGAAAATTAATAAAGAAGAAAATCCATATAAAAAAATTCCACGCTTGTTCTTCCTATTGAAAGAAAACATATTTTGCCTACATTCAAGACAGCCATTAGAAAATCAAGTGTCAGTGGAAACTCTTCAGAAAAAAAGCAGATATAGGTCAGCCACACTCACACCAAGAAAAGCACAGCACAGTGTGCTAGTCTTTCTGACTAGAGCAGAAGACAGCACAAAGCTGACAATGCTCATTGAGCCAGGCTACACCCAACAGCATCATGCTGCCCTAAAGAAAACGAGCCAGGACTCCTCTTTCAGTTCCTCAGATGTAACAATCTAAGAATGACACTTTCTTTTTTTTTATTTTTATTTTTTTAAGGGATAGAATGACACTTTCTTCCCAATAATTTTTCATCATCATCATACAGCTTGGGCTTCATATCAGAGTTACCTTTACTCCACACAGAACTCAAGAATGCCTTTCCATTAATTATTTAAGCACCTAATTCTCTTAAGAGCTTCATAGTATTCCAGTGCTTTCTAGTTATATGTAAATTGTTTGTGTCAGCCTGTCACTCTTTCCACAACCATAGAATGCATGCCTTTTCCACATATAGTCAGGGCAAAAAAGGTAGTGCCTTCAGTGTACATCGAGTTCCATCTTTGGCTATCATTATTTCAGATCTGTACATCTACAACAGGACTAGAGAGCTTCCCCACATGCTATATTAGACCATAAAAATCTTCACACTAAGCAGTGGAGACTGCCTACTGACCTACAAAAACCACTGGGATGCTGGAAAATTGAGTAACTATGGCTAAGCATTTTGGGTGTTAAGTGGGGATGAGAGGTTGCTTCTATTAGTATAAGCACTGAGCTCTCAGCCAGGTTAGTAACCTTTTACTTTATTCACATTCTGGAGATTTACTTGACTGTTTTTCTCCCTGTTGACACTCACCATGTCTAGTTTCTCCTTTCTTTTAGACTTAAGAGTGGAATTAATTAAGAGTTTATGGATCTTCCAACTTTTGCTCAAAACAGTAAACTTCTGTATTGAAAATTTTAAAAGAGACTGAGAAAAAGATGAAAAACATCTTTGGCAGAATGCATGAGCTCTGGTGGGGGGGGCCAAGGAAGGGGGAATGGTCTAGATTTGATTGGAAATTTTGTATGAAACGCACAAAGCTTCAATAAAAATTGGCTTTGAAAAAAAAAGTTTATGGATCTTCTTTTCCTCTGTTGTATTAGGATATGACGGAATGATGGTATTCAGCTAAGTTACAGGATTTTGAGCCATTTGCACTGAGCTACACCATTCACCCCATGCAGTGGGAAAGGAGGTATACGGTACCAGCAACCACGCATTAAGAAACTTCAGCAATACCTTGGAGATGTCCATATGGTCATGAACTGAGTTCTAATCTTTATGAACTGTGTGAGATAAACATTTATTGTTGTTTTAAGCTGTGGCAATACATATTATCACCTGTCATTAACCTTATAGAGAGAAACAAGGAGCTCATTATCCCTCATCTGTGGATGCTAGCAGCAAGTACCTAGTGATAAGACAAACTGAGCAACTGTGTTATTAATGATATTATTTCCCCTTATCTGAAAGCAACTGTGCTCTTATAATGTGAATCCCTGAAAGGGCTCTAGAATTAATCTACTACTTATTTTCAGACTTTGCAATTTTGGTATATGGGTGGAGGGTATGTATGCATATTTTAGAGTAATATAAAATTAAAAGGGAAAAATGGGCATCCCGAAATATGATTTGGAAATAACATATAGTTTACTTTCAGATGACATAATTTTAGTATAGGTGTGACATATATGCATGCATATGTTGAAGCAATACAAGTTGGAGGGAACAACAGCAACAAAAGAAGTGGGAGGACACAGAAACGACTAAAACAGTGAAGTTCTCTGTTTCAATAATAATCAAACAATAATCGTCTGCTTTGAAAAACCTTAAAAAGACTCAGAAAAAGAACTAAGACATGTATGGTAGAATGCATGAACTCAGGTGGAGTGGGGGTCATGGAAAAGGAAATGAGTCTAAATTAGACTGAGAAATGATGTACAAAATGCACATAACTTCAATAAAAATATTTAAAAAATGTATGCCCCTACCAACTCCTTTTTCGTTAATACATCTTTCTTGTAAGGAAGACAAAGCAAATCATGATTTTCAGAAAACATTCTTGGAGGACAGAATACAATTCGTCTTGTTTGTGGGGTTTTTTTGTTGCTGTTGTTTGTTTTTTATTAGATGGGGGTAAATGTTTTCTGAGATGAAAATACAGAAGATATGATCGAAGTGCTGCCCTGAACAATCAACCAATGCAGGCTAACCCTGGTGGCTTGTTCCACCTGCCATCGTCCTGCTTTGACACTTCTGCTGAGGTTCAGGCCCTCATAAAAGTGTAAAGATCAGTGTGTGGTCAACAGAGTGCTTCAGTCGGTGATGCAAGAAGCAGTGGATCTGTGCTCCTGAAAGAAGAAAACCGTCTATGCTGGATCACTCAGATGGTACATGTTCTAGGTTGGCATTTGCAGGAGGAGTTTGTTTCTTTGTGCAAATAGGAGCTGATTCCTCAAATGCTCCAATCTTCTCCTTTGTGTTTCTCTAATACTTAGGTAACTTTTACAAAATTTTCTAGCTAGAAACAGAAATTTGGTCACATGATGGTTCCTAAAAGTACTACTAGGCTTAGTTTTCCTTTCTCAGAGCCAAAGATAATTCTTCTTAAAAAAAAATAAAAAGAACATAAATTCACTGTAATTTTTAAAATTATACTTAGAAACCATTTTGCTGCTACCATTTGTTTAAGGACCTCTCAGTTAAATGTAACAATTCATATTTTCCCTATCCCTTAAAGAAGCCTTTTCAGAAATAGGAGGAAAAATAACACAAAATTTTTCATTATACACAATTAATAATTTTAGGGGAGGATATGTTTGTTTTTGTTTTTAAGACAGGATTTCCCTGTAGCCCCTGCTAGCCTGGAATTTGCTATGTAGACCAGGCTGACCTGTAATTCACAGAGATCCACCTGTCTCTGTCTCCTGAGAACTGTAATTAAAGGTTGACACCACCACACCTGGCACAATTAACAATCATGAGTTTAACTCATGTTAGATTGCTTAAAAAAATTTTTTTTCCCCTAAAGAAGACAAATCAACAAGGAAATTCTTAATTATAAACTTTTAGATTCTATTCTTGTATATGTTTGTTTGTTTACTTTTGAGATAGACTTGCTAAATTATTTAGTTCAGGCTAGCAGTGAACTGGATATCCTCCTGCAGTCCCCTGACTGCTGGTATTTTAGAGTCATGGGCCACCACACAGGTCCAAGGCAAACACTATGCACTGTGAAAAAGAACAAGACCTCATACAGAGATACTAAAAAACTATTAGAAGCAAAAACCACAAAGACAGAGACCACGAAAGGGGAAAAAAAAAAACAACAACAAAGCACAACCTTATGAGTTTTAATGAACTATCATTAACATACATCAACAATTATTAGTAACAAGCTCCTTAAAATGATGGGGTTAGAAAGATAAACTCTATGAATAAAATCTGGGACCAGTATTATCAACTTAGCTGGCAAGAGGCAAATTCTAGAATATCCAAGGCAAATCTTCTAAGAGAATTCCAAATTAACTTTGTAGGGTTAAAAAGGCAAAGCTTATAAAGCAATTCATAATTCTGATTCAATAACATATTCTGTACTAGAACCAAGCAATTACTCTACTCTTGAGTTAATTCTTAATGCACTAACACTGTGAGACAATGGCTTGCTGTTTTAAGCTGCTGCTTTGATAATGTGTTATGTTCAATAGATGGCTAGTAGTTGTCTTCCTCCAAGATGATTCGGTTGGTAGATTTTTGCCATCAATAGAAAGGATAATGAGAGATATAGAAGAAATGTAGATTGCTTTTTTCACTTACACATAAGAAATGCAGACACAAAGCAAGTATGTAAACAAAATTTCTTCAGATATCACTAACAATAAAGTGTTCATGTTCCTATAAAAATAGGCACTATAAGTAGACAAGTTGGTATATGATATAAAATCATTGCTTTAAAAAGCAACCTACCTTTAAGAGGATCATGTTCTGCTCTCATTATATCAATAAGTGAGTTTTCCAAAGAGTGCATGTTCAAACTGTCATACATCCTACTTCGATCCTGGAAGATACAAAAAGGAAAGATTTATGATCTACTCAATTTTTTAACAAAAGTTAGAAATATCTAATGTAAATACTCTTACATAAAATAAGACAGTTGATTAATATAATGTTAGAATCAATTTGCAGCCCAAGAAAATACTGATACTTAAGGATCTTGTGGGTTATAATGGCTCTTAGTGAAGGGTAATGTTTTCAACACATTCATCTTTAAATTAATTAAAAGTAATCTAATTTCATTTGCAATATTGATTGATTGAAGTAAAATAATTTCACTGATAACTTTTTTTTTTTTTTTGCTATTTTTGAGACAGGGTCTCCCTTTAGTCCCAGCTGGCCTGGAGCTCACTCTGTAGACCAGGCTGGCGTTGAACTCACAGAGATCCACCTGCCTCTGCCTCACAAGTCCTGGGATGAAAGGCATGAGCCAACCATGCCCGGCTTCACTGAAAACTTTTATAAGGATTCCTGACACTTTATATTCAGAAAGCACATTCAGCTGTTTAAAAAGTTTTCTCAGATACTAGAGAAATCCACTCCACAGTTGCACCACACTTTAAACATCTATCAGACATTATCTGACTTAATCATCTGAATTTCATAGTAATTAATGCTTAACCACTTTACATAGTAAAAAATCACATGCATGAACATCAGAAGAAAGATTGAATGCCTACAATATTTACACCCAAATCTCACTCTCCAAAATGCTACCACAATGATCTTTCCATTTTGTGATATCCCCCCTAACTCCTCTGAAAAAGTCAGGTAGGTAAGAAAGAGAGAGGAGTGAAGGTACTCTCAGCTTACTTTCCGACCTGCTAGAGGAACTGATTCTATATTGCCCACATTTATATTACATTCTGCTCAACAGACTCCAGGAACATGCAAAGATATATATGGGAAATGAATCAAAGAAGCTATGATTCATGCCTCTAAGTAACCTAGTAGTCTTTCCCCCAAATATGTCAAAGCCATCCCCACCATCTGTGTGTATGTAGGCACATGCAAATGTATGGACATGGGAAGGAGTCAGAATAAGGCCTTATTTTCTTTTTTTGTCTTTTTTGAGACAGGGTCTCCCTTGTAGCCCCAGCTGGCCTGAAACTCTGGAACTCGCTATATAGACCAGGCTGGCCCTGAACTCACAGAGATCTTCCTGCCTTTGCCTCCTGAGAGCTGGGATTAAAGGCATGTACCACCATGACCCGCTAAGGATAAGGCCATTTTAAACTCAAGATGATCACCATAGAAAAAAGGGGAAAATCAGAATTCAGTTCACAAAAAAGGTCTCCACATAAATAAAAGTAGAGCACTGGCCAACCTGGACTCACATGCTTCAAGCAGTGCCCAAGCTCTCTGGAGCTGCATCTACCCACACATAGATACACACATTTTTTTTTTTGCCCCTAGAAGTTTGTTTAAAAATTTTATCATTTTACAGAAAATAATCAGAATTAGGACTTTAGGGAGCTAAAGAAAAACTTAAGAAGTTTTCAGGAGACTAGGTTCATTTATTTTTTCTACTTTGATGTATAATTGGCATTGTAAGCTTTTTTAAAAGCTACAGGCCAGAATCGGGACTGTAGGCTAAACAGGATGCTGTCAAGGAATTAGAAAGGTGAAAAGTAAGATGGAGAGATACTACAGAGAGGGCTCTTATGCCAACTATCTGCCAGCTAATGACAGTCATCCATGCTCCTGACTTCTAGCTGAAAGATTGTCAACAATACATCATCCACAATGCCAGAACAACAAAGAATCAGCAATCCCTGCTCTAGCAATGCTTCTCAAACCTGAGCATGCTTCAGAACTTTCTGGAAGGTGGGTTGAATGCAGACTGGCACCACACCTTACCTGAGTCTATTCAGTACGTTTGGAGTGGCATCAGATAATAAATGTTTCTAACACGTTCTTAGGTAACAGAAATTGCTGTCCAGAGACCCCACTGTAAACAGCACTGAGCTTTGTTATCTATGTCACCGAATCTCTTTACACTCTGGTTCTGTCTTCCACAAAAATAATCATAGAAGTCTAGATAGTGCTTACAGTCCACTTAAAACTATAGAAAAGAAAACAAAGCTACTGTAAATTAAGCTTTAAGAGTGCAAAGACTACTCTTAAAATGGCAATTATGAAAGGTTCTAAATCTCAGAACCCTCAATAGAATATTTTAATTGGCTACACTGACAGGTATCAGATAGTAACATGGCTTTGTAGCCATGTAGAAACTCATAAGGAGTTTCTACTTACTGAACAGAAGACTAAGTACGATTATATTCAAGTTCCAAGTTGTATTTAAAATAGGATTAATATATAAACTATCATAATACAAATTAATATTCCTATAGTAAGCCAAAAAACATGCTCAGATGGTGTTATCTACCATGTAGGCTCTAAGTGTGCATTATATGTAATACTTAAAATACTTTATGTTCTAGATACCCTAATATTTTGAAGAAAACATGTTACAGTTATATCTTTTCAAGAGGATGATTTAAAATAATTATAACTAGTGATTTTTACTTGGCTATAAAACAAGTTCATGCCTTCTAAATAAAGTAAGGATAAAGTTAGGCAAAGACTAATCACATAGACTGGGTAGTTATAACACAAAGAGAAGACCTGAGGCAATTTTAAAGTTAGGATGAACACAGAAATCCTGACTTACACTAATAAATATAGAAAAATCACAGCAAAGTGACTCACAATTATTATTGCAAAGCTGTTTGGAAATTACCAAGAATTTCAGAAAAAAACAGAATCTCCCGAGGAAGAGTCTATGTACAACCTATTCTAAAATATGAAACACCTGCTAAACAACTAAGCAGGATTTTACAAAAATAAGATCAGGGAATCCTACAGTGACAGGAAAAAAATAGAACTATTGGAAAAAACACAACTTGTTATATCTTAGTATATATTTTATTGTTTTTCTATGCCCAAACAGCCAAAAGTACACATGGAAAATAAAATATTTCAAGAATTAAAGAACTGAGCATAAGAGTGAAAATACATGGGGAGAGTATCCACGAATCAGGGACAGCAGACCCTCCCTCTGCACCTACACCACTCAAGCTCAGACTCCCTGACATGATGCTGCTGTCTCAGATCAATTCTTATTTTCATCTACTACTGCATACTGACTCTTAGGTAAGGTGAATAAAGACTCTGACAAGGTATTTTTCCTGAAACAAGAGCTCCAAAATGTGATTTTTTAAAATATATAATACTAGTTTGGAAAGATATTGGTAGAAAATATTTCAGTTAATTCAAGGCAGTTTATGTGATATACAGCAAAAAGCCATTACTGAAAACACTGATAATTCCCCAGCAGGGAACTGAACAACATGCATTTATAGGTTTCTCAGGCTGTATTACAGAAGTGCTGCATATAAAAATGTAGGTGATAATAAACTCAATTAGGAGACTGTAAATCCCATTTCAAGGAAATCTAAAAATAAAATTTTGAGGACTATTTTTTTAATAAGGGTAACTAGTTAAAAGCATTTTTAAAGTTAATGAATTTTAACCAGACCTAATGTAATATGAGAACTCAGGACACAGAGGCAAAGATTTCAAGCAGCCTTAGCTATAAAGCAAGATCGTATGCTCTAGAAGAGAAACAGAAAATGTAACTTAATTAATAGAAATATCTAATGGGAGGAGCTGGGCAGATAGCTCAGTTGGTAAAGTGATTCCCACCCAAGGATGAGGAAGTGAGTTTGATCCATGTAAAAAAAAAAAAGCAGGGTGTGGAGGTGAACTCTTATATTCCGAGGACCCGGGAGGCCTGGAAAAGGTTTCCTAGGGCTCTCCGGCCAGTTAGCATAACCTACGTGGTGAGCTGCAGGCCAATGAGATCCTGTCTTAAAGGAGGTGGACAACATTCCTGAGGGATAAAGCTGTTGGGTCTCCTTACCTCTATATCCACTCATACAGGTACATGTAAACATACATGCTTTAAAAGAAATATATGAAAACCATTTTTAAAGTTTGGAAGGTACATAATAATTTACATGTTTTTATTTTTTAATTAAACTTTTTTTTATTTATCTATTTTTTTATTTAGTCTTGTGTGCTTGAGTGTTTTGCACAGAGGCCAGAAGAGGGGCACTGATCTCCTGGAATTAGAGTTAAGGATGGTTGTTAGGTACCATGTGGGTGCTGGGAACCAAACAAGCAGCTAGTACCCTTAGCTTCTCAAGTATTCAGCCATCTATCTCTCCAGTCCCTAGATAGCCTTTTAAAAGTTTTAAATTTGATTAAAAAATATCTATATCTATATATTTGTCTTTTGGTTTTGTGGGGAGTTTTTGGTCTTTTTGAGACAGGGTCTCTCTGTAGCTGCAGCTGCTGGCCCAGAACTCACTCTGTAGACCAGGCTGGCCTTGAACTCACAAAGATCCACCTGCCTCTGCCTCCCAAGTGCTGGATTAAAGGTGTGCACCACCACAGCCAGCTAAAAATATGCACTCATGTTTATACAAATTGATGAATGAAGCCAAAAACCAAATGTTAGTGATGATTATTTGTAGGGGGTCAAATTTTCACTGGTAGTTTTGTTCTTTCTACCTACATTTGTGTATTTTCAAATGCTCTAAGTGATATTTTTATCATAAACATTAGTTTTATGTAATTGCTAGAAGGAATGATTTTGGTGATATAGAATTCCTTCTCGTATTCTTGCTTCACTAACAAAGACGGTGAAAACAGAGGCCTTGTGCATGACTGAGGCTCAAACTGACAAAACAGTAGCCCGTTTCCCTATGTTCAGCTTTACAGTGGAGCCCTAGAGACAGAACGCTACTGGCAACATGTTCATTTCCCCCTCCGGGAGAGAAGCTTGAGGAATTCTGAAAATTATTTTTAAATCAATAGGAATTATATAAATCTTTTTTTTTTTTTTTTTTTTTTTTTTCACATACATGTCAAAATACATATATGGTCATTGGAAGTATCACAGTCTATAGCCTTCATATCATGATCAAGTGGTGTTCGTCCTTGATATAGGTAGTGTGAGAATTGTCTGGTGTTTGCTAAGTGTGTTATTGATTGCCTTAGTGTATCTTATCCTGCTATCACATTAACCAGTTTTAAAAGCGAACTGTAATCCTTGAAGGTGTCTTTAGAAAAGTTTATATGAGAGGCAGTATTCAAAGATTTGAAGAATATAGGTTAAAGTTAAGTGAAATTCTGAGATTCTGTGAAAATGAAGTTAGTTACCTGTCAATTATACCTACTTGACCAGGCAGTATGTAGAAAATAATAGTTTTCCATTTAATTGTGTGTTCTGTTTGTCAGCCTTCTCTCTCAGCTTATGTACTCCACACTGCCTTGAGTACGATATTTGCAGAAGACATTGCCATGCATCTCTCCACTTCTTCCAGATGGCACATTTCATAGGATTTTCTCCTTTGTCTCACACACGTCTCTCACATACAGAGAAAATATTTAGTTTGTTAATTTACCATTCAGATGAATTATCATTGCCTTCTAGATACATATTATTTGCTAACACAATTAGAAATGCATTAACAGTTACAACTAGTAATGTCCAAGAATCAACTTAACAAAATTTCTGTGTTTATTTTAAATGTATGACATTAAACATAGCAGCTATTTGTTAGTTTTTTAAATTTGCATAAAGTAAGATATAACTTGGGAAATGTTAATTTTGTTGTACTTAATTTTAGGTGTTGAAGAAAATAATCAAGAAGTTGTTGGGCATATCACTGAGGGTGTGTGTAGGCCTCTAAAGGTAAAGGATTTAATTTTTATGTATGTTGTCAGGTATCTGACAAAAATATTGCATTATTCTTTTGGTGTTGCTTTTAATTTTGTTTTAATTTTTTTTCTTTGAGATATGGGGTCTACCTGAAGCCCAGCATGGCCTGGGACTGCTATATAGATCAGGCTGGCCTCAAACTCCAGAGCCTCCTGCTCTGCCTCCTAGTGCTGGAATTAAAGGTGTGCCACCATGTCTGGCTTAGATTTATTCTTAGGAGTTTAGAGAAACTCCTAAGCCTAGCCACACAGTGAGTTCCATCCAGGTTCGGTGAGAGACTTGTTTCAAAACCTAAGTGGAGACCAATAAGGCAACATCCCTTACTTGATCTCATAGATGAGAACACACCATGGATATTTACATCCACATAAAAACATAAAACATGTGTGTGCATGGCTACACACCCCCACACACAAAGTGGTTTTAGGGAAATTATGATTTTCAAATGTAAATGTGGTCATTCCTGATTCTGTTGCCTCATCTCTAAGCGGACTGTCTTTTGTAAACATACTAATAGAAAGATAGTAACATAAAGATAAATTAATGTTCTTAACTCAAAAGTTTTTTGTAAAATATTATAGATACACTTATGAAATCATATTTAGCAAACTATATTTGCTAGCAGTACTATATGCTAAAATCAAAAAACAGAGATCTTCAGCTTTCAGGAGGCCAATAAATGTCCTCAGTGTATGTAATGTTCTACCAGATACTGTAGAGATTTAAAGGCAGTAGAAAACATGATGTCTTTGTGTTTAGAAAGCAAGAAGATAATGTTAAGGTGCACCTTGAAGAAAACAGATTGGATAGAGTCGGTAGTGCAAGTATCGTGTGCCGGGGACGCATTCATATGGAGGGTAACAAAACTAAGAAAGAGGATCAGAGAGAATGGAAATTAGAAAGATTGCTAGGATGAGTAGCTAATCTTCAATACCTGTCTGGCTGTTTGCCGCATAGTTTTAAGTTATGGCAGATATTTTATTGCATTTATTTAATGATTTTTTCTGCTTTCCTAGTCTCTGGATAACAGGAACAAACTTGATATAATAAAGGCAAGAATTCTTTCCTCTTTTTCTGAGTGTTGATGACTGAGCATCTGATTTTAGGAATGTAGCTGCTTTTAAAATTTACTATTGAGCAAAATTCACATACATAGTAGAGGTGAACCTCAAAATGACCTTGCTCTAGTTTCTGATATTACCTGTTAGTGCCACGTTTTGCAAATAATAAATCATGTTTAAGAGTTTGTGTTCAGATTCTACTAATTAATTATCAAATTTTCAAGTGTAACATAAAGGAAAATGATAAAAATACATAAATAGAGGGAAGTTGAGGAGGAGTCTGCGGAAGAAGAATGAGAACAGACCAATAATAGGGAGGGGCCCATAATAATCTTCGGCCGCCACTTTGAGAGAGGCTCATCAAGAGTTGTCTTTATCAGTCCTCCTCTTTTACCCCGTTGGCTCTAAGTTTAGATTCTCTTTAAAGAGGATGGTAAGACTGAGCAAAACCTCCAACTTCTAGAAAATATCACTCAAAACCCTTAGTTTATCGTATCCCACATCTGATAATTGGATCGAGGGTCAATAAAGAGATGATTGATATCTGCCTGGTTGGGTAGCTTTATATAATTATCCTAGAGATCAGTTATGTCCTCTCCTTTCTTTATATTTATACTTAATCTTGAAGCACCACGTTCATTAGTTATAATTCTTGGGAAGAATTGTCTCATATCATTGATTTTGATCTTCCCATTCACTAATGAGGGAGGGCTATATTATTAATGGAGAGACGAAGTTTAAAATTACCTAGCGAACTTATTCCCCCCACCCCTAACTCAACGATTTCAACAACCATCTCCCTCCACACACAAATAACCCCCCTCTAATATGAATTATCCTCTTTAGAAATCGACAAAAAGGAAGATAGTGTAAAGAAACTTGTGAGGGATAGTTTAGATGGAATATTTCACACAATAGGCGCCCTTTGTCGTGTCTGTTCATTGGCAAAATTTTTGAGAGGAAAAAGAAAATCTTGGGATATGTGTGGGAGGGAGAATATTATTGTTTGGGCTCATTTCCTACCCACATTTTTTATTACCCTACCTACCTAGGATTCTAATTTGCAACCATTCCACAATTTATATATAAGGGGGCGTCCTAAATAGTTTTCCTCTGTTTTTACTCAAACTGCAAAAGTCATAAGGAAAAATAAACCATTTTATAATTTTCATTTGTTAAATAGCAAAAAATTACATTAATAATATTACTTTGAACACAAACAAGAGTCAGCCCATGAGACCCGCCACACCCACCTGATCCAATCTGGAGGAGAAAGTCAATAAACAGAAAATGAGATCTTCCTATACCCTGGGCACGCCTACGTGGGTTCAACCTAAAATACTACAGGGGAAGATGTCTATCGATACTTTATATACAGCTTGTTATCTTATTGGTGCAATATGGTTGGGGTCCCCTTTTAGCATAATTAAATGCCCAGAATTTTTGTAGTTACGTAAAATTGGTTAACCCACACACCCTAGAAGATACCAATAAATTTTAGCACTATATGCATTTTATTGTGTCATATTGTCCCTTTCATAATGAACAAATTAGGAATTTAGATATATGTGCCACAATACACCATATGATTTCATGTTGGGGGGGTCAACATAGAAGACATCTAAATAAATAGTGAGTGAAAGGGCAGGTATCTCCCGCCTCCCGATTGCTTAAAAAAGGGTGCTTCGCCGCAATATCTGGATCACCTTGGACACACACACTCAAAATTAAATACCCTCCCCTAACTCTCTACCCTGTACGATATAATAAGTCATACTCCAAGATGGAGACCAATGTCCCTGTTCAACGTGAAACCCTGAAACCTCTGAATGTGTATTAGAAGAAAATGTGTTCAGCACTCTTACCACAAGTTACATAATATCTATATGGAAAGTCGCCTTGAGTCTTAATTTTGATCTCATGCATAGCGGCCATTCTTAGGTAAATTTAAGGGGTACAAGGGGGGCACCTCCACCACTATGTTGGGTACCCGATCATATTACCTTCATCAAAAAAGGCCAATTTTTGCTAGTGGAGGCGACATTCATATAAAATAAAATCAGGGTAATGCTGACACGCAGCTACTAGACACGCTCACATAAAGTGTGCCCTGTAGGTACCCTAAACCTATACAGCTACCATCAGAGAGGAATTAGCATCAGAAAAACAAGGAGGGCATTATTTAGTATTATCGTTATCACAGTTAGCCACCATCACCTCCCTAATTTAACTTAAACTCAATGAGAAATATCAAAAGAAGTTATAGAATAAACTTAACTTTTCTATCTCATAGAAAAATGCTGGTGTACAAAAATAGCCCGACTATTGCTTAGGAAAAAACCAATTCCACTCTGGGGAGCCCAACCCCCTGGGGACGGGAGGGGTTTTTTTTTTAGTATATTTTATGAGAGAGATGAAGCTGGAAAGTACATCCGTCGATGATATTTGTCACAAATTTTGACTTTTTTGCCGAATAGCATTTCAGCCTATTTCACGGTATAAAATAGATATTCATTTTGTGTACATGGGGAGACGATTCCTTTGATTCAGTTAAAATATGCAACGTAAATTCGTAGAATTTAATATATGAAGTGTTCTTATTCCTTTTCTACATCCTTCTATTTAGAATTTATAGTCACTTAGGGGGAAGGGTGTGCGGGAGGGACATGTGGGAAATTAATACCCACGATTTGGAAAAGAATTTATTTATGCCGAAGTAGAACAATTTACATTATCTACATGTTTTTTTTCACAAGTAACTTGGCTTAGTTGTTTCAGGTAAAAATCTTCAAATATTATTACCAGATGCTGGAATGTGGTTCCTCTGAGAGAGAGGAGACGAATTAGTATGGTTGGCCACAATAACCACAACTAGTCTGTATAGTTAGTGTAATTTGTATTGTGTATAATGCACTTGTTGGTAGAATGAAGGGCGACCTAGTATTAAAGCTCCTCCCAATTTAAATGTGAGGCACTGTGTAGCATCTTGATCCCAGTCAGCACCCAGCTTTCCTGAATATTAGTGTGTATACCTCTTCAGATAGATACTCTATTTTCTGGTGATGTCTTTTGCCCCCCCTTGTGGAATGTTCTTCACTAGAGCTAACACCATCCCCCCTATACTCTGTCTCACTAGCATAGAAGAAGAAATGTAGGCCTGGCCAACTACATATAGGGACACATAAAATGGTTGCACTTTTCGCTCGTTATTTTTTGCCTAATTCTGGACCTCAGTTAATATATCATGAAGTTGGGTCTTGTACTATTTTTCTACCTTAGCTGACACATGGATTTTCTTTCTATTGTCAGCAGATTAGAATAGTGGCTGAAGAGGGTCCACCCAATAAAAGCCTCCCAAAGAAGAAAATATAAAAGCTAGGATTAAAAATGGAACCTTAGAAAAACCTCATGAGTAAACATGGCTCGAAACTAATCTATTCAGTCCTCTATGAAAAAGAACAAAACAATTACCTCGCCCTATAATACATGAGCTCCTTTCATTCTGCTATATTTGCTATTGCAGTTCTTAGTGGGTTTGTTTTATTTTTTAGTTTATATGTTAAAGCAAAGAGCATTATGACGGGGAAACGTCATAACGTTCTTAATTTAGACCATGGAAATATATATGCTTCCAAAATATTTGATTCATGACAACTCCCCCGCGGTTCTTTTTTTCCTTTTTTTGCCACATCCTCCTTTCTCCCCCCTCTCTCGAGATAAACCTCCAGCCCCCATCAGAAAACACTTTCCCAATTAACTGCATCTAGGGAAAAAATTGTTTACTTCAGTTATTTTGGTAGTTTTGGTAAAGTCTGGCGTACCGGCCACCGCGTTTCCCCGCCTATATCTGTGGTATATTTATATTTTAGGTAATTCTTAGTAATAGCTTATCAAAACCCGTTATACTCCCGGGAATCAAAATTAAAATAAGTGAATTGTCAGGACATTGTGTCTAATCACAATATTTATTTATGGAGTGCTTCTTAGTATTTTTATACTAAAGGCTGCTTAGCTTTTTGTTCAATAAGAAACTTTTCTTTGGGCCTTGTATATTTTTAATTTTAATTATTTTTTATAGCCTACTGGATTTGATGATATTTAAAGAATGATATGAATAATTCTAATGTTCTTGCTTATTGTAGTCTTCTCCAGTGACAAACCCTTCCATTGTGCAATTCATGTAGAGGATTCTAGAGATAGAGGGTCTCCGGATTCCCGAATGGAGTCTCCTGATTGGTGGGGTTTACACGACCAGTCTTTTTTTTTTTTTTTTTTTTAATTTTCTCTAAAAGACCTTGCTCAAATGAACTCTCTGTGCTGTCTGTGGAATCAGTGCGGTAACTTTGGGTCCTCTAGCAAAAAGATGGGAGAGTAGTATGTGCTCTTAATCACTAAGCCTTATCTCTCCAGCCCTCTGTTTCAACCCGCCCTTCTTGCCTCCCACACAATATAATCTTGACCCCCTCAAAAAGGCTAGTAAATATGTTTAAAAATGTGTCGCACGCTGCGTCCAGTACACTCTTTAGGCGCTTGTTATGCACTGCTTAATGACTACCGTATGCTAATAAATACACCATTGGGCCCTGACCCATTTGGAACTGAAGGGGAGAGCATTGGGTCTCTTATAAGGAAACAAAAAGAGAGTGGGGGGGGATTTAACTGTTCTTTGTTTCTCTTTGCTATGTTGATGGCGCAACTAGATAAACCGAAGGAATCTTATTGCTATCCCCACGGCCACTGCGATCAATCTGGGGTGAGGAGATTCGTCCTCTTTCCCGCAACGGGGATTGGAGGTTACCTCCCACCAAAGCGAAACTACCGGTCTTGTTCCAAGTGTTGGAGGGCCCTCCTAATAAGTAGGTAGTTCATTTTAGGAGGGTGGGGCACTCGCCCGTGGTGGGGATCAAAAAACCTAAGTGGGATAACCTGCTTTAGTCCTATAGAAAAAACCGCTGGGGAAGTTCTTCTCAAATCCCCGCTTCCTCTGCATGGATGTGTTAAAGACATAGTCAATAAAGGCAACAAGAGTTTACCTTGTGGACCCTCTTTAACCCTTCGTAAAGGCCAGCGAATGGTGGACTGGAAATAAAGCAATGGAGCCCCACATCGTTCCTCATCCTCCCAGCCCCCTCCTCCGAAATCTCCCAAGTAACCCTTTAATGATGTATCCAGTATTCCATATCTGACCTTTGAGTACTAAATTAATGATATATTTAGTCCCTTGTGTTGTTTTAAATTGTTGTTGGGCGGTAATTGCCAGTGCTCCTATCCTTTAACTATCTCAAAAAGAAATGAAGGATAAATTATACTCATGACACGTCCCCCATACCACGTGGTAGGGGTTAAGGCACTTGAGGAAAAATATGAGTAAGTATGGAATCGCGAAAAAGTTGTTATACATTGTTCTTTATGTGGTTAAATAAGGGATATTTTTGGGGATTTGGTGGAAAAAATACAAAAATCACAGTACGGATAAAAGAGGACCTGGTCGTCCCCCCCTGAGTTCCTATTTTTGCCTGTTGGGGTTGCGAATGGGCTAAACTACGGTCACCTCGGACCTTTTTTTCGCAAAAAACAACTCTTTTTCAATAGATTCGAAAAGAAACTCCCCAGGTCTCCCTTCTTGTTGCTTCATTTATATCTTCATCCAATCCGTGTTGGTTTCCGAGCGCGCTTCCCCGGAAAAAATACAAATACAGAGAGGACATTACGAACTTCTTGAAGGTGTCGGCTGGGCAGGCTATCTCCGGCACATTTTGAACTGGGAAATTTTCGCAAAGGTTGCGTAACCCATTCCGTGGCCCTCAAGAAGAAGGTGTGGGGATCGCTAGGCCTTATTCTATGGGATATGGAAAGAGTAGATGATTTAAAGATTAACGATTGATTTTAATAATTTAGGAGCGCACCATTGGGGTTATTAGAAGGTACCCATTCCCTTCGTGGGTGGGCCGAGGAGAAAAGTAATGGGACCCGATGTGTTCTGAATCCCCCATAAAGAAGTGTTATTGTTATGGTGTTTAGTCCCCAAGAACAGAAATAAGGTTTTGCCTAAGATAGTTTATGTGCTATCCAACAAATATCTATAGGAATACATGATCTATTCTTCACAAGACATATATGACGAGAATGAAAAATGAACAATAGCGATAGAAGCTAAAATCTCTATATTGAGCTCACTCCCCACCCTGTCGGTTTTGTATTTAATTAAAATATAATTTTCGGCGTTCATATTATTCCCTTTCAATTTATTTTATGAGAGTGGAGAATGCGAAAAATTAGCATAGTAACAACAACACAAGGCACACTCACTAATATCTGGGTCATAGGTCTAACTTATCTGTGGAAGTGGAGAGATAATCTTTTCTATGCCCTCAAAAATTGAATAAATTATCTTCTGCACTGAAATTTTATAGAGCATAGAGAGATCAAAGTATATGAATTTTATACTATTGTATTGGCAAGAAATTTGCAAAAAGAATAAGTCTCTTGGTTTGAGAGAGTCGCAAGGGCAAAGGAAAAATGGTCATCGATGAAGCCGCACCAACGCTTCTTTGGCGAGATCGAACATTTGGCTTTTTGAGTGTCATAAAATAAACATCAAATATTTTTGGCTTGGAAATTTTTTCCATTCCTCACCATAAAAAAAGTTTTTTGGGTTGAGAAAAAAAGAAAATGGGAAAAATTTTGGGGGGGTTTTCTTTGGAGACTGCAAATGTTTAAGAAAAAATGGGGAAAAATTCCTTGGTTTTCCCTGAAAAACTTTATTCTCCCCAGGTTGCACCTTAGGGGGGGGACCCCCTTTATCCCCAATTTAAATTTAATTTTTGTTAATCTCATATTTTAAATAAATTATTTAGCTGATAATAAGGAAAAAGAGGATGTGGGTTGTGTGTTTGTGTCCAAAAGTCACCCTTAATAATCCCAAATTTGGGCCCAATGTTGGTTGGGGGTCCCTAGGTTTGTCTTACCCCTTTTTCCCTGCAAAAGTTTATCCCCCTTTTTTATTTAATTTTCCTCCTTTCAGGGTTTTGGGAAAAAAAATTATTTTTTTGGGGCCCCCCATCTTTCCCCCTTCCTTTGTTTCCCCCTTTGAATTAAGGTTTTTTCCAAATATCTCCCTGAAAAAGTTGGTTTTTCCCCTGGAAACAATTTATTTCCTTATTCACTTGGGGTTTTTTATTGTTCCATATGAAGGATTTCTTTCCCCTTCCAAGTTATAAATCCCACCCAATTTTCTGCTGGTTTAAAATAGTGTTTGACCCCTTGGGGGTTGGGCCATCTCCCTTTTAATTAGTTTGTTTTTTTTTAGCAAACCTTGGGGGAAAAAAAAAAATATTTTTGGTCCCAAGCCTCCCTTTTGCCTTGATAATAAGTTTGCCCCCTTTAAAACATCCAAGCCCCTTTGGGGTTTTATTTTTCTGAAAATTTTGGGGTTTTTTCCCCCCTTTTTTAAATAGGTTTTGAAAACCCGTTTTGTTTCCCCTTTCTCTTCTTCTCTCTTTTCTTGGGGCCCCCCCCCTTTTCCCAAAAAATTTTGGTTTTTCCCCCCTCTTTTATTTGCTTATTTTAAGGGATTCTACAAAACAAACAACAGAAAAAAAAAAAATAAAAATACGTGGGGAAAGGTTTCCCCTTTTTTTTCGATTTCCGTTTTGGGCCCCCTATTTATTTGGAAAAAGTTTCACTGTTTTGCCCCCTTTTCCCCCGTTTTTTTTTTTTTTTTTTTTTTATTTTTGCTTTTATGGATGGCTTGCTGGTTTTTTAGTTGGTTTTGTGAATTTTCATTCTATGTTTATGGTTTTGAAGAATCTTCGAAAGTCAATACTTATTTCTTCCTTTGGTGGAAAATTCCCCCTGTTCCCTCCCCTTCCTTCTTCCCCCTAAATTGAAAAAAAAAAACCCCAGAAGGGTTTTTGTTGGAAATCTTTTCCAATAGTTTTTGTTCCCACAATTTTCCCCCCCCCTGTTTTGTTTCCCCATCCTTTTGTTTATATTTTAAAAAATTTTTTTTTTTTTTTTTTTTTTTTTTTTTTTTTTTTATTTTTAGATTTTTATTTTGTTTTCTTCCCTGTGTGGGTTATCCTTCCCCAGGGTTCCTTTTGGAAAAGAATTTTCTTTTTTTCTGCTTCCCCCCCTCCCATCTATTTCCTGAGGCCTTTTTTTTTCCCCCCCAATCCTTTCCCCCTCTTTTGAATTGGGGATGTGTTGGAAAACTTTCCTTTGTTTTTTTCATTTCACCCCCCTGTGGGGGAAAAAAATTTTCCCTTTTTCAGTTTTTTTTTTAATGTTTCCCCCCCACTTTTTTTCCTTTTGAAGCCCCGGGGGGGTCCTCAAAATTCCTTTCCTGTTTTTAGCTGTCTAATTGAATTTACGGGTTTTTTTTTGGGGTTTTTCCCCCTTTTTTGAATTTTTCGCAGGGAATCTTTTTCCAGTTTTTTCACTTTCCCCCCCTTTCGGAATGTCCCAAATTTTCTTTCGGTCCCCGCCTCCTAGTCCCTTCCCCCCTGGGAGTTTTGTTCCCCCCAATCCTTTTCTTCCCTTTTCCGTCTCCCTGAAGGTTTTCATTCTCCCCTTCTTCCCCTGTCCCCTCGTTTCACTTGGTTTTTCCCCCCTCTTTGTTTTTTAAAATATCTTTTTTGGGGGAAAATTTCCCTTTTGTAATAATGTCTTAGAATGAATGGGTTTTTCCCTTTCTAAGAAATCTTTTTTTTTTAAATCGCCCCAATTGGGGTTTTTTTTACTTTTCTTAGGGGATGAATCCCTTTTTCCCATTTGGTAAGGGAAATTCCTTTCCCCCGCTTATAAGGGGGGGTTTGGGGTAAGAGGTTTTGGTGGGGTTGGGGTGGAAAAAAAAAAAATTATTTTTTTCTGTGCCCATTTTTCCCCCCAATTGTTTTGGAATCGCCCGTTTTCCGTTTGGTGAAAAATTTTTTTTTGCCAGTATTGGGGGGGGGTTTGTTTTGGGTTTTTTTTATATTTCTGGAAAAAAATAAATACCAAAAAATGCCCTTCTTCATTTGCCCGGTTGAAAGGCCTTTGCCCCCTTTTGGCCCTTTTTGTTTCCCCTTCAAAAAGAAAAATTTTACCCCTCCCTTTGGTTTTTTTTTTTTTCTTCCCTTTTTTTTTTTTTTTTTTTCTCCCCCCCCCCCCTTTTGGACTTGCCTTTAGTTTCTCCCCAGCCTTCAATTTTTCTTTGGATTTAATAAACTCCTAATTAAGAAAGTTTTTTTTTCCTCCTAACTTTTAAACTCTTTAAAAAACTTTTAAAAAAAAAAAAAGGGGGTTTTTTTTTTTTTTCCCCCCCCCAAAAACTGGGGGTTTTTTACAGGTTCCTATAAAAAAAAGAGTTTTTGGGGGGGGAAAATAGGGAGCCAAGAAAGTAAAAAAAGCTCTTTTTTGCTATTTTTTAAGCTTTTAAAGCTTTTTTTCAAGACCTTTTACCACGGTCCTAAGCCACCTTATGGTTTAAACCACAAAAAGGCCCCATTAAAAAAAAAATGAAAGCTCTCTGTAGCAAACAGTTTGAAAGTAAAATTAACTTTTTTTTGGGTTTTTCCCTTGTGAAATTGGCCCTAAGTTTGCCTTTGAAGTTTTTTAGCTTTGAGTTGAAACCTGGAACCTAATTTTATTTAATTTTTTTTACCTTTTTTGGTTTATAAAAAAAACTGGAAAACCCTTTGGCCCAAGTGTTGGGAAATTTTTTCTTGAAAATTTAATTATTGGGAGGAAAAAGTTGAGGGCCTTTTTTTAAGTTTTTTACTAGCTTGGGCCCCTGGCCAAATATTATGGTTCCAATATGGAAAAAATTTCCCAGCTGCCTTTTTTTTCTAATGTCCCTATGAAAGAAAAGGATTTTCCCCCCCCAATGGGTTAATTTCTTTTTTTTTAATTTGAGATTTTTGCCTTTTTACAATTGAAAAAATTATAATGTTAAACTTTTGGGGGGTTGGAAAAATATGGGGGTTCCAATTTTTTCCAAATTAAAAATAAATTAATTTAAAAAAAAAAAAAAATGAAAAAAAAATTGGGGGGGTCTTTTTAAAATTTTTCCCCCCTTGGTGTTTCCATTCCTGGAAAAATACTTTTATTTCCCCTTTTTCTTAAATTTTCTCCCTTTTTTTTACAACACCCTATTTTTTCCCAGGGAAGTTTTTTTGTTTTTTTTTGGTTTTACCCTTTTCCCCAAAGAAAAGTTTCCATGTTTAAGTTTTACCTAGGCCCCTTTCCTTCTGGTTTTGGGGGTTTTATTTTTTAAAGCTTTTTTCGGAAACCCTGTGGTTTTTGGAAATAGAAATCCCCATGGGGGTTTTTTTTCCAAATTTTTTTGTTTTTTTTTTGTTTTTGAGGTTATTGTTCCTATGCCCCCCCCCAAAGTTATTGGGTTTGGGGTTTTCCCCCAAGTTTTTTATTTGGGGAAAAAATTTTTCCCCCTTGGGGGTTGGGGTGCTTAAAAAAATTAGAAATTAATTTTCTTTGGGGGGAGGGCCTTGGAATTCCTTTTGGATTGTTTGGTGGAGCCCACCCACCCCCTGGAAAAAAGGGGCCCCCCCCTTTTAAGCCCCTTTTCCCGTTTCAATTAAAGCTTTGGGGAAACAAAAAGAAAAGGGGCAAAACCGAAAATTGCCAAAAGTCCATAACAAGAGGAAGAAATCCCAAAAATCTATCAAATGGGGGGTTCCCCCCCGCCCTGGGATCAAGCCTTTTTCCCAAAGAAAGACCAAAATTATTCCCCCATGTTTTCAAAATGGAAAAAATCCAGCCCCCAGCATAAGCATCAATACCAAGATGGGTGGGGCACTTTTTTCGTTATCTTTGGGGGAAACCGATTAATTCAATGGGGTTACCCATTTGGGAAAGCCAACAAAAGCCCCCCACTCCCAGTGGGTTTTTTGGAAAATCGGTGTTGGCGGTTTATTGGTTTACCACCTTCCCCAGAATTGCCCCCACAACCATCCCTGGAAAGGGAAAAAAGTTCCCCAATAGATCTTATAATAAGATTATTCAGGTTAAACATTTCCCCGTAACGGCTATTGAGAAAAATATTTAACTAAAATTGGGCAAAAAGAAAAGTATACTTTTAATTTACAGCAAATTTATTCCCAGAAAAAAACCGCCAACTCAGAAAACCCAAAAGCCTCTTTATTTCCGCACCAGAACGTTTTGAAAAATTTATTAAAAGAAGAAGTCCCCCAACAACTTTTTGACAAAAACACCAAAAACACATGGGTCCTGTTAATTGGCTTGAAAATTGCCCTTAGTTCCCCCAAACATCTATAATTTTTATCTTTCTGCAAACATAAGTTTCCCCACAGGCCATCCCATAAAGGAACATGGGAAAAAACCGCTCCAAGAAAGGGCATTTTAAAACTCTCCCTAAGGAAAAGCCCCCCCCTCCCCCCTCCCATGGGGCCCCAGGGGGAAAATAGGAAAATTTCCAAAAGGGGGCCCTTGAAAAAAATTGGGGCACCTAAAACTAATTGGGGGAAAAGAAATTAAAAAGGGGGGGGAATCTTTCAATAGTGGGTTTTTGGGTCCCCATGGGAAAAAAACCCAGGGGGGTTTTGGCCCCCTAATAAAATTTCCCCCCCCAGCTTTCACCCCTACTCTCGGGCTGGGGGGCCTTCAAGCCAACTTTGGGAAAAGAGGGCTAGAAAAAGAAATTTTGTTAAGAGCCCCAAGGGAGGTTTGGAAAGCCCAGGCCCCCCCCCCCCAAATGTTTAAAAATGAAATAAATTCCCTTTTACACCCCCCCCCCCTCCTGGGAACCCCCCCCCTCCCCCCTTTCCCTTAAAACCCCTTACCGGCATGGTTATCCCAGCATTTCAAAAGAACCAAAAATTACAACTTCCGCTTTGGCCCCACAAAAACACAACAAGCAACAAACTGCCAGACAATTTGGGGGGTTTAGCCCAGAAAAGAAAATAGCCCCCCAAAAACGCTTGGGGGCGCTTTTTGGGAAAGGAAAAAACAGGAAAAAAAACCTGGGCCCCCCTTTCCTTAGAAAGCAATAGAAAAAAAACCTCCCCAAGAAGAAATTAGGCCCCCCTTGAAAAAAATTTTAAGAAAAAAATTTAAAATATTAAAATATATTATCTGACATTTGAAAAAATTAAATTATAAAAGGCAAAAAAGAAAAAAGAGAGTAATTTTTTGGGGTTTGCAGGAAATAAACACCCATCCGTTCAAAAATGGAAAAGAAAGGGTGAAAAAACTCCCTGGGGGGGGGGGGGGTGCCTTTACCAAGGAAGGGGGGGGTGGGGGGGCCCCCAAAAGGGGTATTATGGTGACTTTAAGAAAATGAACTTTGGGAATTTTTATGGTATTTAAAACAAGAAAATAAAAATAATCCAAATAAAAAAATAAAAATAAATTTTAATTGGGGGGAAAATAAATTTTAACAAAAATTTTAAAATNAAAGAAAACAAAAAAAAAAAAAAAAAAAAAAAAAAAAAAAAAAAAAAAAAAAAAAAAAAAAAAAAAAAAAAAAAAAAAAAAAAATAAAGATGCAAATAAACACACACATTAAAACTGAATGTTCTCACTCTTGTGTGAAAGCCTGAAAGTTGATCATGGGTCTAAGAGATTCAAGATGGCTAGGCAAGTAAAAGTACTTGCCAAGCCTGAGAGGTCTTGAGTTCCTTTCCCAGACACACATGGTAAAAGAAGAGAACTGACTCCTATTACTTCCTCTTATACTTCCACATGAGAGTCATGACTCTCTCTCTCTCTCTCTGTCTCAATAAATAATGAAAAGTGACAAAACTAAACTCAAAATTTGTCTCAAAGAAGTAGAAGGTAGAGTCTTATTATGAGAACCTAGGAAGGACAGAGAGGGAGAGACAGAGATGCTTAACAACAACAAAAATAAAAAATAAAAAAATAAAAGTTTTAAATTTGAAGATTTTTCCCATCAAATATTTAAAATGCAAACTCACAAAAATTTTCTAGCAACAAATAAAATCAATCTATGAGAATATTTTTTTCCCTTTGCTGAATTCAATTACATGTATAAACCCTAGTGTCAGTCAGGTCTGAAGTAAACAGGTATAAGAAGTGAGATGTCAGCTTTCTACTTTATTATACTGTAGATCTAGTTCACTTTAGACAAAAGGAAATAAACTACATATTCATTATCAAAAATCACTACTAAAATCTGTATGAGAAAAATTAAAATAATCTCAAAATATTTAAGTGATTAAGGATTTTCTATCATTTTAGTTTTGTGGAGTAATGAATTACTCCACAATTTATGAAACTAGTTACCGTTCATATAACTTTTGTTGTATTTTAAAAACTTTACTTCCAAATACCATAAACTTTTATAAAAAGAGAAACAGAGATCAAATCATGTATAATAGCCTCAGAGTAAAGAAAGGCAAGTAGGAAAGTCAGTCCCAAACTGACTTAGCTCAAGGCACAAAACAAAACAAAAAAATAACACAGGCTTGGGAGAGGAGGGGACAGGTGATAGGAGGAAGAGAAAATGTCCACAACAGATCAGAGAAAGTTTAAGAGCTGGATTACAAAGGTCTTATATGTGACCTAGTTCAAGGTTCCCCTCTAGAGATAAGGAGACTATGACCCAGGGTTGAAAGCATTAAATCTCCAAGGAAGAGGATGAACCAGTTCAGTTCACCTTCCATTATCCAGTTTTTCCACCACTGAAATCACTATGATAACACTCTTCTAGATAAATACTCAGTAGTTTACCAAAAAGTATGGCTTTAATTTAATAACCAAATGCTTTAAAAAAAAAAAAATGAACCTACCTACTGAAGTTATAAAACAGGCAAAGGCAGAGTAGCTCTGACTCAAGCCTAAGTAGGAAGCCTGTGGCTTTCTGTACTGTCAGTCTCAGAGCTGAGTTTGGAAACTTCCTTTAACTATCCTCTCTATACTTGTGGCAAAAGCTCAACTGAAACCATTCCCAGCCCCAATCTCTCAACATTTGTCTCCCCCCTCCCCACAGCACTTTGTAAAGGTTGTTTACACCATATACATATCCCATTGCTTTTGTATTTAGACTTGTAATAACCATGCCCTTTACTCTCTTAAAATATCTTTCTCCGGGGCTGGAGAGATGGCCTAGTGGTTAAGAGCACCGACTGCTCTTACAGAGGACCCAGGTTCGATCCCCAGCACCCACATGGCAGCTGAGAACCATCTGTAACTCCAATTCCAGGAGAACTCCAGTTCCAGGGGAATCCAACACCCTCTTCTGACCTCCAAGGCATTGCATGACACGGGTGCACAAACCTACATGCAGACAATACATTCATACACATAAATAAAATTTTAAAAAAATATATCTTTCTCCATCTCTTCTCCAATAATTTTTCTTTCCTAACATAACCTCTCTCTCTTAAGCACTTCTCTATTCAAGAAATATGTGCTACCAGAAAACGGTTGAACTGGACAGTGAAAAGAAGAATAGAAACACAGGGGTGGTAAACTACCATTAAAATAAACTGCAAATCACATAAGACAACTGCTACTGCTGCGCTGAGATAATGGAAAGATAACCTTGATAAAAAAACAGGACTTGGGGTAAACAACTGCTAATAACTGTTGAAGTTAGTGCTAGTCCTCCTGATTAGAATGCTATTTATAAAATGTTTTATTAAGCCGGGTGTGGGGACGGACACACACACACACACACATACACACACACACAGGCCTTTAATCCCGAGGGCCCTTGTTGAGATTGAACCTAGTCTGGGCTACACAGTGAGTCCCAGGCCAGCTGGGGCTACAGGAGACCCTATCTCAAAATGTTTTATTAATCTGCCTCTATAATTCTAAGGTCTCGGAGGTAAATTGCTTGAGGAAGAGTTTAGGTTGACTCACTTAACTTACATCAAATCTAAGGTCAAACTTGGGATCTCTAAGAAAAGAGTCTCCCATGGAAGGACTGGGCTTTCCTGTCCTCGTGTAATCTCTTCCTCCCTTGGTGTCAGTGTACATTCCAATTCAGTCTGCAGAAAGCCATACCGCATTTTATAACCACAGAGGTCTTGAGGGGAATTTGAAGGATGTAAGCAATTAATAAAATTTAGAATAAACAGTGTACCATAAGTTTTTGTCTTTTAATGAAGGTAGAAAAAAAATGGATAAAAACAGGACCTTTTCAGAAATATATCTTAAAGCAAACACAGCAGACTTCATGACAAACATTTACTAGTAAATTTCTTTAAATGTTAAACATATGATCTTGTACTTTGATTGCAAATAATTCTAAAGGATGAGAGAATCTCTTTAGTTTGATGTTTAAAGTCCGGTGCTCTTGGATCTATAATTCATTTTTATCGAAACAAATTATGCTTTCAAAATATTACCAATCTTTCAAATTTTGAAAATAAATGCATTAAGTAGTTAAAAGCAAGTGATCTTTAAAAACAAATTGCTTTAATAATCTCTGACATATGCTTAATTGGAGTAATTAAAAAATAAATGATAAATCCTAATCATAATGAAAAGACTAAACTCCTACCAAGATCCTGAAAAACGCACACTGTGCAGCCTACCTGGTCTACTCTGGATGTCCCGGCTGCAGGGCACCAACTATCTTGGAGTGAATCTGAGCCCCAAGCTGGCAACTGCAAACTAGATCTCACCTTCAATAGCATAGAAGTTTGCATCAGAAATGAGCAGTTCTCCTCCCCAACCCACCCAAGAAAAAAAGAAAGAAAATAAAAACAATCAAAAGTTCATTCTATCTTAAATCTCTGTTCCATCCTCTAGAGATTTTGAAGAAAATCTCATTTGAAGGAATCATAAAGGAACTGCAACAAAATATTAGCACTCCTAAAAAACTTATCACCATTAGTATTAGGCCGAATTCAGCAGAATAAATACATAAATTTATATATATATATATGTATATAAAGTCAGTGAAGATAAATTTGAATTAGATTCAAAGAGCCTTTATTATTGTGCCATAATCACAGCTGCATTAAGTATACTCTACTAATATGTAGATAGCTGACTATAGATAAATCTATGCACAACTATAGTCACAGAAGGCTTTAGATTAGCTATATAACAGTAAAAAAAAAATTTGGTTGTCTATTAAGAGACTAACCAACTTAGGCATTATGAAAGACCTGCCAATGAAAAGTTTCCTATATGGAAGAAACATAAAAGTTGTTTTTTAACATGTTTGGAAGCTTATTTTCCAATGTGTGGTTACAGAGAATTTTTATATCTCAATCTTTCTCTGTGCTTACCCTTTCATGATTAAATTATACGCTTTGAAAACCAGAACTTAATTTTTAATTTGTTAAATTTCCCAGCAATGCTGGTGCCGCCTCCACCACCCAGCTTCCTATGTTGAAAGGTACACATTAGAAATACGGTCATTTACATGCCATTCTTACCTGCAGTGGTAAGAGTGTGTTACTATTGTTGTCTGTTCTGAACACATTATCTTCAATCCAAGATTTTGGAGTCAGCGACGGGGTAGAGCGAGTAAATTTCGGTGGTGCTATAACATTACCAGAAAACGGTTTCTTCAGTGGTGATATCTGATTCATAGTCCCTGGAAGCCCCATGTTTGCAGCTCTGCGATGATCTCTGCCATGCATTGCTCCCCATGACATGCTTCCAGTGCCCCAGCCACTGCTCTGATGGTTGCTCCAAGGAGATTGTTTCAGAAGAGGCTGGGGAAAACACAACTAGTTAAATTAAAGGACTTAAAATTCAAGTTCAAATTTTAGACCCAAGCTAACAATTTATGTAATCATAAAAAAAGTCGAATAGACAAAAACCAACAGAATATTTCTTAAAAGGAAGTCTTGGGATTGTGCTATTTGAGATCCTATTTATTAAGTATCAGGGAAGTTTTTGCCCTCTTATCTGCTACCAAAAAAAGACCATGTTTTATGACAATTTCTAAAACAGAACCACCCAGTTAAATTTTTTCCTTCCTGAATGAACTATGTACATGATCAAGATGAAAAAAAATCTTTAAAGCTGAAATTAATTTTGAAGATCCTTAAATATTTATTTCACTTTATCCAAGACATGTTAAGTAATTATCTGCTGTTGCCCATAGGTGGATCCACTGAGATACACTGGCAGAAAACCAGCAGAAGACCAGTGATGATTCCTAATCCAAGTCACCCTCAAATTCAGTCCCCTTCAGAAGTAAATTATATTCTAGTCTAGATCCCACGGCAAGGCAGGTCATCGAGAAATGGAAAATGTGCAAGTCTATGCTGCTCTTTTTAAAAAGTAAGTATGGAATATGCCTGAACTGAATTGGAAAATGATGTATGAAATGCACAAAGCATCAATAAAAAAATGTTAAAAAAATAAAAAAATAAAAAAAAATAAAAAATAAAAATAAAAAGTAAGTATGGATTGCTACTATTTCTACTGTCTATAAGAGAATACTTTTCTGCTAAGATTTAGCCAATGGAAACACAGACCATGAAGTTACTAAAACTCAATAAATATGGTAATCTTAAATATTCTTACAAGAAAAAAAATGTAAAAACTTGAATTATAGTACGTAGGTTTAAAGATTTTTAAATACTGGCATAATCACCAACGTACACACTACTCTCTCCTTCCCCACGGTTGCAAGCCACTGGTGAATCATTCCATGCGCTATGACCTTATTTTGCTTACTAAATGACTCACAGTTCAAAGTTCTTTTCCAGTGACCTAAAATTCCTTATGAAAGCTGTGTGACCTCTTACACTGTATGCTAAGCTCCATTTTTGTTTATTAAAGCAGATTACAGTTAAATATGGATCATGCCACATGTTCTGCCAATGTTCTATATTGTGATTTGGAGAATTAAAAACTACCTATAATTTCTTTGGCAAGCTTCCATTTAAAAAAAAAAATGAAGAGCCTGACACACATAGGACACTTCCTCAAATTATGTAAATCCTAGAAAACAGGATATTATTTCAAAAGTTGATATTTTCCACTCCTTCAGATTTCTTTCTCTATTCTCAGGGAGAAATCAGTGTATTCAAAAACTGCTGGGTTAAGGTCGATAAACTGTTAACTGTTACTTTGATTTAAATAGTATTCACTTCTAAAAAGGTTAACTCTAGAAAACTTCGGTCAACAGAAAAGTTCTCCGAAGGAAGAACCAGCTAAGGCTACATTTTGCTTCCCTTAACAACCCTTAATCCTGAAAATGGATTTAGAGTGATTGCTGTAACAAACGCTGACTCGATTACAAAATAGCAATCTGAATGCCAACAAGCTCAGCCCTCCACGCCCCCATCTGCATTGACCAGGGGGTAACAGCCAGGATTCAGAGCAGATCGGCAGGGACAAATGACAGGGTCAGGTCATGTCCCCCGCTTACAATCCGTAATCCCCATTCACACACACCAACACTGGGGGACCTTTGGGAGGAAACAGGTCCATCCCAGGACAGGCTGCGGCGGCCTCCCAGTGCATAGCACCCCAGGCACCCGCAAGCGCACGCCAGGCGGGCCGACAGCTCCGGGGCTCCGAGGCGGGCGGGCGCCGGGCAGGGACCGGGGCAGGAAGCCTGGGCGCCGCGGCCGGGCGGTTGGCATGAGCCAAGCCCACGGGGAAGAAGTCCTTCCTCCCAGCTCGCGGAACACCGGGATGGGGTTGCGGGCCTGGAGCGCACCGGACCGGGCCGTCATTCTTCCCCCGCCGCCCGGCCGACGCCCCGGCGTCCGTCCCAGGGAACGGTGGTCTGGGTCCCGCAGCCCGGGACGCCCCCATCCGCCAGACCCCGCAGCCTCCGTCCATCCCAGCCGCCTGTCCCGTTTCCGCATCTCCAGGTCGTCACCGCAGTCACGATCGCCAGTCCCCGGTCGCCATTTCCATCTCCCGTCCCCAGTACTCAGTCCCCATCTCCGGTCCTTGGTCCGTATCTTCGTCTCTGATCCCCATCTCTGGTGCTCGGTCCCCAAGCCCGTCCCTGCTCCTCGTTCTCGGTCCCCATCCCCGTCCCCGGTCCCCATCATCTCCGTCCTCGGTCCCCATCTCCATCTCCGTCCTCGGTCCCCATTTCCATCTCCGGTCTCCATTTCCGTCCCCGTCGGTCCCCATCTCCATCTCCGTCCGCGGCCATCTCCATCCCGTCCCCGATCGGTCCCCATCGCCTCCAGCCCCGGCCCTGGCCGTCCTACCTGGTGGTGGTTGTACGAGTTCCTCTGCTGCAGGAAGGCGGCCGCCGCCTGGTGCTGCTGCTGGAGCTGCGGGCTGACGGGCGACCTCCGGCTCTGCGGCTGCTGCGGGGCGGCGGGCGGCGGCTGCTGAGGTAAATTCATGGCGGGCGGCGGGGGCACCGCGGCCGAGAAGGGACCGCCGAAGCCGCCCCCGCCGCCCCCGCCGCCGCCGCCGCCGGCCGGCACACTGAGCCCGGCGCAGCCGTGCGGCGACACCGGCGAGAAGCTGGGGAAGAAGGCCGGGTTCAAGGACGACGGCAGCCCGGGGTAGAAGCCGTTCTCCGAGTCGGGGCTGGGCGGCGGCATGGCGCTCAGAGAGCCGCCCGCGCCGCCTGCGCCGCCGCCGCCGCCAGCGCCGCCGCCCGGGGTGGCGACCGAGGAGCCGGGAGGCTGTGGCTGCGGCGGCTGCTGCGGCTGCGGCGGCGGCGGCGGCGGCGGCTGCTGCGGCGGCGCCGGCGGCTGCTGGGGCGGCGGCGGTGGAGACGCGGTCTGCACCGACCAAGGGGTGCCGAAGCCGGGCAGCGGCGGCGGCGGCGACGCGGAGCCGCCTCCCCCTGCGCCTCCGGGGGGGCCCCCGCCCGCGCCGCCGGGGTGCGGAAGGTCCGGGCTCTGCAGGCTGCTGAAGGCGCCCGCGCCGAGCGGCCCGCCGGGCAGCAGGGTGCCGGGACTGTTGAGCAGGGGGTGGTTGGGAGACTCCATGGAGCCCGGCGCGGGGTTCACCGGCGGCGTCGAGGCGGCCAGGCCCGCATTGGAGGGCTCGGCGGCGCTGCCCTCGCCCGCGCCCGGGGTCCTGCGAGGGCTGCCTCCGTGGCGGCGCCGCGGGGCTGCGGGTGGCGACGGCGGGAGCGGCGGCCGCGGGGCCGAGTCGGGCGGCGGGAGGCGCGGAGGCTGCGTGAGGCTGAAGGGCGGGAGCGGCGGCCCGGGCGGCGGTGGCGGCTTCGGGGCGGCGGCGCGGGGAAGGTGTGGCGGGCTCGACTCTTTCCTCTTCTGGCCGCTCAGCTGCTGCTGCTGCCGCTGACTGAAGTCCTGCGGGGAGGCGGTGCGGCAGCAGCAGCAGGAGGAGGCGGAGGAGGAGGAGGGGAGGTGCAGACTCGGTTTCAAGTCCTGGGAGGGGAGGAGGTGGGTCACACCCGCGTTCGTGCCGCCGCCGGGGTGGTGGCTGGGGAGCGGCTCCGCGGCCGCCGCCCCCGACCGCGGCCTCGCCGGCTGCGGCGTCAGTCCGAGCAGCAGCTCATCCTGCATGGCGTGCGGAGGCGCAGCGCGCGGGGAGGAAGAGGAAGCGGCGGCCGAGCCGGCAGCGCCGCCGCCCGCGGGGATGGCGAATGGGGAGGCGGCCTCCGGCCAGCGGCTGACGAGCATCGGCGGCCCGCAGGGCGTGGCGGGGAGCGGCGGGGCCACGGTGTGGGCCCGGGATGGGCAGCCCAGCGAGGGCCGGGCGCTGGGCAGCACCCCAAGCCCGAGATCCCTCATATGCCGGGCGGGCGGCGGCGGGAGGAGCCGCGCCCCGTCGCCCGCCCCGCCCTGGAGGCCCAGCGCGCTGCGGCGGCGCGGCCGTGGTGGAAGGAGGACTGGGGTAGGTGAGAAAGGGACACTGACTGCACCGGGGCGACGACGTGGGCCCCACCGCTCCGGCCACCACCGCCTAGCAGCTTATGAAGCCCTGAACTAGCGTTAGCGCCACCTCACATTCTGCGCCGCCCTCAGCGCGCGTCGCCGCGGGCCACGCCCTGACCACGCCCCTCATCTGCATGCGTCCGGCCCAGCGCGCTGAGCGCTGCTTGTTGGCCGAAGCCGACGACCACGCGCCGCGCGGCCCCGCGGAGCTCCAGCGCGCAGGGACTGAGGCAGAGCCCGCGGTGCCGGCTGAGCGACAGCTGCCCGCGGCGCGTGCGCGCCAGGGAGAATGCGCGGGCGTTGCGAAGGGTTCCTGGGCACCCGCCCCTCTCACCGGGCCGCACGCCCCCTGGCCAGACCCGCTTCGCTCCAGCCTTTGCGGTCACCGGAGGTGTGTGTGCACTGACAGGCTCCAGGCGGGGAAAACTGATTCCCAGAGCCCGTAGGCCTGAGCTTTCTGCGGGGCCAACAGGAAGCCCTGGCGCCGGGTCGGTGAGGCAGACGTTGTCACTCCAGCGCCGCGGAGCAAAGTCTGCAAGCTGAAGGGCTGCGTGTGCTTGTTTGCACACACTGGGTCTCAGAGTGTCTTCCGTGGCGCGCTGCCATGGCAACCCTGGGTTTAGGGCGCTCTCCTCGTGACCCAGGAAGCAGGACTCCTCCTCATACTTGCAATCTGCCATCTCCCCCTCCCCCGAGACTCTTAATTTGAATATTTCCGCAGCTTTATTAATTTTCAAGGCAGAGGTTTCTCACATCAGGGAGGAAGGGAGGCTCTGACTCAGCAGCAGACTTGTTGGGGCTTGCAAAATGGAGAGAGTTTTCCCTGGAAGGGAATCTTATCCTGTTTATTGACCTCCCCTAGAAACATTTTACGGGGGGGGGGTCCTGTAAATAGCATCCTTACTACATAATAAAATATGAAATTTTTATTACTATTGAGTTTATTTCGTCGGTGCTTAGAAAAGTGAAACTACTGAGAGAATTCCAGAAAGACTAATCTCAAAAGTTACCGAAGCTTGATTTAGAGTTGGCTGGATCTTGATTTGCACATAGACAAGATATAAATTACCATCCGCATAAGCACACTGTGCATTTTTATGAATTCTCATTCTCTATTAGTTAAATTTGATATCTAATTCTTGGTGTCTCAAATTGATGGAAATCAATATGAACAGTACAAAGAACAGTGCAAAGATAATTATGTCATGTATAATGTTTATGTCTGATACACTGAAGTCAGTCTCCTATTGCCCTTACACTAGGGGAAAGTATATTCTGAAACGCATACATGCTTCAGAAATTGGCCTAGTAAACAGTTGATTCAAGTTCATCTCAAGGTCATTTAATTATGTGTATGAGTGTACTGTCTGCATGTGTGTAGGTGCACTGGTGTCGAGCAGTGCCAGCTGAGGTCAGAAGAGTTAAAGTGGTTGTTAGCTGTCATGTGGGTGCTGGGAATTGAACCCAGGTCCTCTGTAACAATTGTCAGTGCTTTTTGAAATTAGTCGATCTTACTGAATACACAACTCTATCTTAGCAAATGGCTTAAATACCTATGACTGGATTTGATTCGGTTTGATGCAATTCTTTTACCATAGAAACTGTGTTATAATTGTCTACATAAAATATAAATTATAAATGAGTTTACCAACAAAAAAAGAAAGTACATTAAAACATACATTAGCTTGCTATGTAACATGGGAATGTAAAGTTATATTTCTTTGTGCCTGCATGCAAAATTACTGCTAAAAGGTGAATCCCAAATGTGTTTTGGAATTAAACCATAGCTTGTTTTCAGACTGTCATTTGGGTATATAAGTCGAGTGTATACATGTGTATTTTGAAATAATATAAAGGGAACAACAACAAAGATATTGAAGTATAACACTAGACTGAACTGTTATAATCCTCAAACTAAAAATATGGAATTATATCTTAGAACAAAAACTTGAAATTCTAAAAAAAAAAAGAAAGAAAGAAAGAAAGAAAGAAAGAAAGAAAGAAAGAAAGAAAGGAAAGAAAATGGATCAACTCATACTGGGGGACATTTGAGGACACAAACCCGACTCAAGATATGACAGAATACATGAAACCTTGTGGGGTGGGGGTACAGGAGGGTGCAGCTAGGGGAGGGGGGTCTAAATATGATCAAGATGTATTGTAAGAAATGCAGAAAATTTTAGTAAAAAAAATAAAATTGTTAGTGCTCTTACTGAGCCATCTCTCCAGCCCAACAAGGGCATTTTAACAACCAGGGAAAATGTGGAGCTGGAGACGTACTTGCTTTATTCTAAATTATGTTGAAAACAACCAGTATTCTTAGAATTAAATCTCAGTGATGGCTCATGCCTGTAAATCAGGGCATTGAGGACACTCAGGAGGATTGCTGTGAGGTCAAGGCCGGTCTGAAATGTGGTTCTAAGCCAGGTTGTCTCAACCTGTTCTCCCAAGTCTATTTCTAGAGCACCTTTTGAAAAAATTTAAATATTATTGATACATTTTACTGGGATAAAGTAAGCAACTAAGGCAAAGGAAGTCCCAAGAACAGGTGTAATTTTTTTTCTAAGTAAAATTGTATTTGACTGGTTCCAAAAACAAATTTTGGAAGAAAATATGGTTATGTCATAGCTCAGTCTTCTGAAGAGGAGAGCCTGCACACATTTAACTCTGAAGAGGAGAGCCTGCACACATTTAATTCTGTGTGGCACCTTTCAGCACCCATGATATTTAGACACAAGATTTCTAAGTGGCCTGGAATAAGGTTATGTTTTAAGGATTGACAGCCCTCTGAAATGGGGAAGGCTCGTCAAGTTTGTCATTACATACAGAGGTCACATTTCATTTTCAGTTCACCAAATTCTAAATCCTAACTGCCAGGTCCTCCATACACTAGTTATCACACCAGAGAGAGTTGTGAAGGCCTATTTTTCATAGAGGGGAAAGTCATTTTCTGGCATCTAAAATTCAAGCCGCTGAGCTTCTCGTCTGCAAAAATGTTCAGACAGAAACTTTCCTATAGTGTGTTGTGGGGGAGAGGTGGTAGGAGGTGATGGTAGGAGAGAGCCTGTTCACTTCCAGCAGGTGCCAAGCCCAGATCATATGAGTGTATATTATGATCTTGTTTTCAAATAAAAATATGTTTACTTTATGGAGCTGGAGAGATGGCCTAGCGGTTAAGAGCGCCGACCGCTCTTACAGAGGACCCGGGTTCGATCCCCAGCACCCACATGGTGGCCGAGAGCCGTCTGAAACTCCAATTCCAGGAGAACTCCAGTTCCAGGGGAATCCGAGACCCTCTTCTGACCTCCGCAGCATTGCACCACACGGGTGCACAAACCTGCATGCAGACAGTACATTGATACACATACCGAAATAAATAAAAAAAAAAATAGATGTTTACTTTATGACTATTAATAATTCTGATTGCAACCCCTATTTATCCACTCCCACCAGACTAGGCAAGTGCTTAAAAAGAGATTTTGCTATCACTTTATGTACTTGAACCCACCTATGTTCATGCAAGTGAAATGATTTTTTATTAAGCAATTTTTATTCTTAGTCCATGCAAGATTCAATTTTTAACTGAAATTTGTCTTTTGATGTCACTAAATGATCTCAAATCATGAATCTTAAGATCCAGGAATAGATGATGATAGAGTGCCTACCATGCTTTCTATTCTGTCTTAAAGCTTGTCCTCTCCGTTAGCTGCTGACCGGGCTCTTAGTTCACTGAGATGACAGAAGCAGTCACTGAAGCATTTCCAGTTATTCTGCATCTGTCCTGGCCACCTGGCTTTCCCTGCAGTGGATGGCCCGTCTACCTGCCTGAGGGCAGGACCCCTCCAGTAGCATACTACCCCACCTATTCAGCACCTAGCTCCAGTGTTCTCCTTTCCTTTATCTTTACCTCTCCTTGCCTGTAAATGCTCCCAGGTGCACACAGATACACCAATTGCCACTTCCCATCTTTCAAAACCAAAACCACTTGGCTTCCTGCTCTTCCTCTTTACTTACCACCCCTTTCTGCTTTCACCCCCAGGCAGGTACCTATTCGAGTCTCCTGGAGAAAGTCTCAATGGCAAGGCAAATTCAACACGTTTCACAGTGAACTGTAGCTTCACTAATCCTCACACTGTTGGTGGTAACCCATCATCATCCTAAGCCTTGCTTGGCATTTCGGTTTTCCATTGCTCAGGCTGAAAGCCTTTAAGCCACTCTTGACATCTGTATTTGTATCACACCAAGCCATCAGGACATCCCGATTCTCCTACTTTTACATTATATCCAGAATCCAGCCACCTCTCAGCACTCCACCCACAAACAACCTGGTCCAGGCCACCATCTTCTCTCCCCTAGATTGTTACTTCATCTTCTAGCTCTCCAGGTAGAAGATCATGATGAAGTGTGCTCCAGCTCCTGATCTTAACACAGTGTAGGACTCTGTTCTGAGCATAGCGGTCACAATGCCCTTTCCTGATGGAAGGAGTATTCTCATTTCTCTTCAATTGCTGTGACAAAGCACCCTGACCAGTACCAACTTGGGGAGGAAAGGGTTTATTCAGCTCACATCTCCAGGGTCAGAGTTCATCAATGAGGGAACTCAAGGTAGGAACTCAGGGCAGGAACCTGGAGGCAGGAGCTGAAGCACAGGCCATGGAGGAATGCTTCTTACTGTCTTGCTCCCCCTGGCCCATACTCAGCCCTCTTTCTTATACAATATACAACAAGCTGCCTTGGGCTGGGCCCTCCCACATTGCTCAACAATCAAGATAATATTCCACAGACTTGGCCACAGGCCAGTCCAATGGAGGCAATTCCCCACTTGAGGTTCCCTCAACCCAAGTGTGTCAAGTTGACACGCTATCCAGCAAACATATCATATCAAGCTCAATGATTAAATATACTTTTTCAAAATAAAAGAACATTTTCAGCAACTAAAGTTCTTACTGATTACCCCTTTATCTGTCTGCCCCAGAATGAAATGCTTATTCTTCTAACACGCCAGGCCAAGTTAGCTCACCCCCTTTTTTTCTTGTAATTCCCACTGGAGCATCTGTTCTGGAGTATTTATTTGTTCTCTGATTACCAGGAGGTTCACTTTATTGCAATCTTCTGAGTCAACTTGATTGGATCTGGAGTCAACTAAGAGATCTGTAGACAGGTCTGTGAAGGTATAAATTGTCCTGGAAGGTTTAACTAGGGAGGGGAAGGTCCTCTGCTAGAGTGGGCAGCACCTTCTCACAGCGTCCCAGGTATAAAGAGTTCTGAAACAAAAGTGAGGCTACTTTTCCCTGGCTACCTTGCTCCTTGCTTGTGTGTACATCTACTCTGTTGTTGACATTGCTGTTGAAAATTGCCATTGACTATGGAACTCAGCTTTCCCATCTGGACTGAAGACAAGAAACTCTCCAGGAATCTTCCAGATTGGGTCTGCTGATGTATCCAGCCTTTTGTAGTAAACAGGTACTGGGTTTGACTTAGTTGAGCCACCTATTCCATATCAGGTAAGCCACTCTAATAAACCTCCCTTGGTAATATAGATTCATTCTATTCCTTCTGTTCCTCCAGAGAACCCTGACTAACATACTGCTCAAAGTCACTTAATACCTTCTTCTGCCTCCCCTGTAAAACACCCTAGCCCTCCTCATTCAACCTCCCTTTTCTTCATAAGCTGTACAATTTCTTTTCTCCATTTGAAAAACTATTTGCTAACATATATCTGTCTTCCCATTAGACATTAAGCCCACAGGGAACATACAATTTCAGTTGTGTTCACTGCAGCTTCCTCACTCATTGTGCATGGCACACAGTACATGCAAAAGAGTTGTCAAATGTAATCACTAAACAAGGGACCTGCTGAATGAAGAACCATGTAATAATTTTGATAAGTGGACTATGTGACTTTCTGTCACTCGTTTGTTAGCAAGAGCTCCTCAAACACCACATTAATGTTTCCTCAGATTCAGAAGCAAGCCAAGATAATTCTAGACATCAATAGGATAAGTGAACAAGAACAAAGAGATAAAGAAGCCCAGGATTTCAGAATGGGAGAAGAGATAACCCTGGATTCCAGCAGTCTAGAGTTCAGCCCTCGGTAATAGGGATACTGAGGAGCCAAAGCAAAGAGAAGGAACTAAGTTAGCCTGGTAAGCAAGCTCCTGCAGGAAGCACAGCAATCTGCAAAGTTCATGTCTGGCCTCCCGGCTGCTTGTTTTTCATTTGGAGAGCTTGTAAGAATGTCTGACCCTCTCAGCCAGAGGAGGTAGTACTGAGTCTTCAGATGTAGCCTGCAGATTAGTTCTGGTTTGGCCTTGGGGAGGGAGAAAGAATGGCCACCTTCTCCTTATGTGTCTTTTCGGTTAGGTATGCCCTCTAACCACCTTCTTGATGGTCTTCGTTGCCCCCCATGCTTTAAGCGGCCTAATTGAGTCTCATGTTTTAAAATGCCATCTGTGTGCTAATATTTTCCAAATCTTTCCAGCCTTGAGCTTAAAACCCTATTTCAACCTGCCTATTCAACTGTGTATGTTCTGAGACACATGATGTGATGTGTGTCCATACCTGCACTAACACCTTCCCTCAAACCTGCTTCTCTTCTTTTGCTCCTGGTCTGGGCAGATGTCATCATCACACAACCAGTTTCTCAAGCTGGAAACATGACTTACCCTCTTCCTCCATCTCTCTCACCCTGCCAATATGCTTGCCAGCCATACACTACCAATTCTCAAATATGACTCTTTCCATCCATCTTCCACTCCTTATTCCTGTGTGGTTTTCTCTGTCGTGCTCCATTGCATAGCATCTTAGCCTTTCTTGACATTTCCTCTTCTCTATTATTTCCCTTTAACTAGACAAACAACTACATTCCTGTGGAACCATCCTTGTCAGTAACAAACTCTCCAGGGCAGGGGTCTGGATCAGCATGGGCTTTGTAGACCTTTACGCTTCTCCCCGGTAGCATATCCAAATTTGTTAAGTGGATTGGAGCCGGACCCTTGTCTATCCTTTGCGTCTTCACAACTCTGGCTCTGCACATCTGTACTCCATGAAATGTCCCTCGCTTCTTTTCAGCTAACTTATGCTTCCTGACCTTTTGGGATGCAGCTCAGCTGTCTTGGTGTTTCACAAATCCATTTGCTAGAGAATTGAGCCCCTTCTGTGTTTTCATATTGTTGCAATGATTTTTTATTATTATTTTATTATTATTTAACAGGTATCACATGGACAGTAGTGTTTCCTGCATTTCCTTTGCCTGCCATAGTACCCATATCACAAGTGCCTAATAAGTATTTGCTGATTAGTAATTGGGTAACGAATGCTCATGAAGGAAATCTGAAAGTAAGAAAATAGGTGAGGAAAAAAGACAGGAAGGAAAGGATTCCCAATGTAAACTTACAGAATGGTGTGCGGTTTTGTGGAGAACTACAGCATTACTAACATGGCTGACAGAGGAACAATGATCTCAACCAGGACATAAAAGCAACAACAGTGTAAGCTGACCAGAATAGTTTTCCTTGATGGTAGCAAACTAAATTCTCTATTCTGGTTATTATGTCATCTGAGAATGAGCTCATTGACAAAAGAAAACATCTAGGATCTTTCCTAGATGACAAAGCCTATAAATATAATAAAAGACCTTGGCAGGGAGAATTGTCATCTCTTGCTGAAGCTTCCACCAAGAAGGCAGGTCTTCAGCTCTGTAGCAGTTCCTCCCATGGCACTGACTGGACTCATGTTCCATGACCTGATATACTCTGGCTGCTTGAGTTTTCTGTTTGATAGCTGGTCTTTGAATATGGTAACTATGTCTTATATATCCCTTTGTTTATCTACTCCTTGTTTATTCTTTTGGGGTTTTATTTATCTTTATTGTACATCTGTGTCCTTCAATGCCCAGGGAGGCCAGAAGAGGGTGTCAGATCCTCTGGAACTGGATTCACAAATGGTTGTTAGCTGCCATATGTATGCTGGGAACCAAACCCAGGTTCTCTGGAAGAGAAGCCAGTGCTCTTAATCAGTCACCTTTCCAGCCCTTATTGATCCATTTTTGTGTCCAGAAGCTGTTAGTTAAGTTTAGACAAGTGCCAACTATATACCAGACATCATCTAGCCATAGATGTTACAGTCAGGAATAGAAAACACCTGCATTGTTCTATTCCTAATCAGACGGGCTGTAAATAAATGTCACTGATAAGAGTTGAGATAATTACCACCCCTAATTGTATATCTAGAGTCATAAACAGTGAGATTCTAGACTGAAACTATCCTGATAAATTGAAATATGCTTGCTATATGCCCTCTTGGCTGGTCATGGGTGGAGCCTCATGGTGAATGTAGGACACTGAGGTGAAAAACATATAGGGGGAAGGCAGATGAATGTATCAAAGTATATCATATTTCTAACTTGGAATTGGATTTCCAATTTTATTTCCTTTTCTTAAAAGCAACATATTTTCAGTAGATAAAGCAAATAACAGTCATGTTCTGTAGTTGGAAACCAAACGTTCAGAAAAAGAGCCATTGGTTTTAGGTAATTCGCATTGATAGGTGATGGATTTAATCAGTCTGCACCCTCACCACGATCCCCCGTCCAGTTTCTCCTGCTCTGTTAAGTAGTTCTTGAGCTTGAACTCAGGCAGAGACAAAGAGGAGGCTTCTGCTTAGAAGTACTAACCAACATGGAGCCACAGTGGCAGCTTGCCCTGAAAATAGAGGTTGGGTATTACACTAAGAACTTTTGTTTACTTAATTTTTTGTGGTGTTAAGGATCAAACCCAGGACCTTGTGTAGACTAGGCAAGCACTCCACCATTGAGCTACAGAGTTTGTGTCCAATCATCCTTAGGACTTGAAGGCAGAATGCTGAAGAGATGACTATAGTCTTTCACTGAACTTGTAACACTCAGTATAGCACTATTTATAGTAACTAAGTCAGGGAATCATTTTAAGTGTCCACCCACGGGCAAATGGATGAAGTGTGGTTATATATTATCCAGTGGATATTATCCAGCCTTTAAAAAGTCTGGAGAAAATTATGCTAAGTGAAATAAACCAGGCACAGAAAATCCAAAGACTGCATGTCTTCACTTATCTGTTTTATCTAAAGAAGAGATGGTGGTTAAGGGTAAAAGCTGCAGAGAAAACTTAAAATTTTAAGTATTTAAAGGGATTTTGATGTTCATTATCTCAATTGACTCATCCCACTGGGATACAATATTTGTTAATCGGGTCTGGAGAGATGGCTAAGTGGTTAAGAGCCCCGACTGCTCTTGCAGAGGACCTGGGATAGATTCCCAGCACCCACATGGCGGCTAAGAACCGTCTTTAACTCCAGTTCCAGGGGAATCTGACGCCGTCTTCTGATCTCCAAGGCATTGCAGGACAAGGGTGCACCTACCTATATGCAGACAGTACATTCATACACATAAAAAATAATAAATAAAAAATATATTTGTTAATCTCCTCACAGTAATGAAAGTACCTGACATGGACAACTATGGGAGGAAGGATTTGCTTTGGCTCCAAGTTTCAGGAAGTTCAGCCCACAGTTCCTTGGCCCAGTGCACTTGGGCAGAACATTATGCTGGCAGGAGGGTGTGGCAGAGCTCTTCAGTTCTCTGATGCATAGGAAGAGGGTGGAAGGCTGTCCTTCAGCTGTCTCGCTCCCAGTTCAGGGCAGGATGCCATCCACATTCAGGGTGGATCTCTGATCATCAGCCAATCTTGTCTCTGTAAATGCTCTCAGAGACACGCCCAATGTTGTGCCCTCCCAAATGAATCTATCCAGGCAAGTTGGCAATGGAGATTAATCATCACAAGAACAGAGTCATATCACTATGTATCCATAAATACTAGGTGATTATAGTTTTTAAATATTAAAATATTTTCAAAATCTTGCCTGAAAGAAAGCAAGAATTGTTACTTCAGTTATAAAATAAAGGATGGGAAGGATTATTATTCAAGAGTTTGCAGTGGTCCCTAACTTCCAAATAGCAGTTGGCATTGGTTACTTTATAATCGTATTTTCAAAATATATATCCCACATCAGTACAGAGAAATTCATCAAATGTTTTTCTCCTGTCTTGTTAGAAGAATACGACCTGACAGGTAAATTTCATTTAGTTCTTTTTCCTTCTTTCTGCAAAGCTAACTCCTCCAATTGATAAATTATTCTATTCAGAGAAAAATGAAGTTGCATGTTGACTAGTATTTAGACCTTATGCATATGAAAAGTACTGCATCTCTCAGAGATCTGACCTTAATATCTTCAGAAACTCAGAAGATGAAAAATTTTAAATATTTATTTTGGAAGCTACGAACATTCAGTTCTAAAAAGAAAACCATAACTCTTTTCAGCAGCAAGTATTGCCTATCTTTGTCCAAGGATTGATTATAGTAATGGAGGAGAAATGTGCTGAATAAAGAGGAGTTCTGGGTCTGGACCCAGTGAGTGGCTTGCTCATCGCTCAGTATAAGCCCAGTTTTACTTCCTACTCTTTGTGTGACATTCAAGAGAGGACTGCAGGTATTTATGAAGATACCTTATACTCAAATTCATTTATGTTTCAATCAGTCTAAATATGGAGAAAACAATCCTTTATGATAAGAAAAAGTTTTTCAATAGCAAACCTATATGGAAAAAGAAACCAGGATATTTTCTTAATGGCACAAATCACATATAGGGAAACACTAATGTTTTGGGCTTGTGTTTGAGCCATAGTTATCCAGAGGCGTGGTGTGGCAGACAGAGTGCCACTGTTGTGGCAGAGGCCTTGCTTTGGCTCAATGCCCTCTGTTACTGTGTAGTTTTAACAGTTAACTTTCAAAGCCCTGAAGTGGTCATCTGTGAGGGTCATGACAGCCATCAAGTTTAAAGTGGTTTTTTTTTGTGTGTGTGAGGATGATTAAAAATATTTTAAGTAGAGAGATTTTATGTGTATGTTTTGGTTGTTTGAGACAGGATCTCAGTTCATAGCCCTGGATGGACTCAAATTATCTATCTAGACCAGACTGGCCTTAAACTCACAAAGATCCACCTGGCTTTGTTTCCCAGATGTGGGATTAAAGGAGTGTGCCACCATGCCTAGCTTGCAAATTTTCTTTTTTTTTTTTAATTTTTATTTATTTCTGTATGTGTATGAATGTACTGTATGCATGCAGGTCTGTGCACCCGTGTCATGCAATGCCGCGGTGGTCAGAAGAGGGTGTCGGATTCCCCTGGAACTGGAGTTCTCTTGGAATTGGAGTTTCAGACGGTTCTCGGCCACCATGTGGGTGCTGGGGATCGAACCCGGGTCCTCTGCAAGAGCAGTCGGTGCTCTTAACCGCTAGGCCATCTCTCCTGGGCTGTGGGGATAGCACAGTGGTTAAAGACTGAGGATAAGAACCACCAAAAGCAAATTTTCTATAGTATTTTACACAAGTTAATGTGAGCATAAGCAAACAAATTTAAGAAACAACTTTAGTATCATCTGCCATGCAGTTTATGGAAAAGAGCGGGCTACAAAGCCAGCTGAATGAAAACAGTAATTGATGACTAAACATCAAAAATAAAACCTTAACAAAAAGTTAGCAAATACTATGGAAACTGATGCTCATAGTAGCAAATTATCAGTATTAGAAAGGTAAATCCAAATAAAATACTTAAAAGATCCCTAAATTCTACTGAAATTTCAAAATGAAGGAAAACATTTCTGAAAGTTAAATGTTAAACAAATCCATGTAAGGAAGACCCATGATGTAAACAGGTCAAAATCCAACTTTAAAGACAGACGAATTCTAGTCCAAGTAGTGTCAACATCTCACATGGTAAGATTGGTTAACCTGGGCAGGTTAACCATTATCAGTCTGTTTTCCTCTCTTATAGTAACAGAGTGAACTAAGTATAAAAGATGCTTAATGCCCAGTGTGGTGGTGCACACCTTTAAATTTTTTTTTATTTATTTTTGTATGTGTATGAATGTACTGTCTGCATGTAGGTTTGTGCACCCGTGTCGTACAATGCCACGGAGGTTTCGGATTCCCCCGGAACTGGAGTTCCCCTGGAATTGGAATTACAGACGGTTCTTAGCTGCCATGTGGGTGCTGGGGATCAAACCCGGGTCCTCTGTAAGAGCAGTCAGTGCTCTTAACCGCTAGGCTATCTCTCCAGCCCTGGTGCACACCTTTAAACCTAGCACTTGGGAGGCAGAGGCAGGCAGATCTTTGTGAGTTCAAGGCCAGCCTGGTCTACAGAGTGAGTTCCGGGACAGCTGGGGCTACAGGGAGACCCTGTCTCAAAAAAAAAAAAAAAAAAAAAAAAAGATGCTTAATGCTGGTGGAACACTGATCTTCAATCTAGCATTCAACTAGACCATCATAGCACAATAAAAATATAATACAGAACACAATGCAAATTACATATGCAATGTGACATTTTCTAGTAGCCACATTTTATAAAGTAAATGAGTAATATATTGTATTTATCTTAATATATAAAATACATTATATAATGTCAATACAGATTATTATTTTGTTGCTTCTCAGTCAGTTGAGATGACCCTGGGCTGTTATTATCTCCATATGTTGTATTACCACCAGGGCATGTACACTACATTTGTCTTCAGATTCTAAACCATCCTTGCCTTCCTGAGATAAATCCCACTTGGTCATAGTGCATGATGGTTGATACATCATTACATTTAAACTGGTGATACTTTGTTGAGGACACATGTATCTAATTATGGGAGTACTTCTCATAAGTACATTGTTAAGTGGTTGTGTCATTAGGCAACAGCATATACTTAGACAGTATAAAGGTCACCACAATGTTACTACGTGACAAGAATATAGGGTCACTGTCATTTCATAGGCATCTGAAGTATCATCTTGGAGTACATGAATGTACACTCACAGGGATATTGAATTGTAGATGGTCTTTTCTTGTGGATATTTTTGTCTGTAGTATAAGAGTAAAGAACACCAATTTCAGCTTAAAAGATGTTCCTTTTGTAATTTTTTTTTCAAAAGAGCATGTGAAGGATTGACAAACCTTTCTTTTCCAAGTGTGTGGTAAAATGAGCAGTGAGGCCCCTAAGACAAGGTTCCTATCAGCCACATACTTCCAAATGACTAGTTGGCTCTCTTATTAATAGTCTATGATTTATGCATTTCTTATTTTAGTATGTTGTTTGCTTTTATTTTGAAATTTTCCTATTTTATCCATATTATCTATTTGTTGAGCTATAATTGTAATTGTGCATAGTATTCTTTTATGATTTATGTAATTTTCAGAAGGTTAGTATTGAGGTTGCCCTTTAATGGCTTTATTTGTGAGTTCCCCCCTTTTCTGCACCATCCCTCTCTCCCCTCCTTCCATTCTTTCTCTTGCTACCTCCGTCCTCCCTCCCTCTTCCTCCCTTTTCCCTTTTCTCTTCTAGTCTAGTTAAAAGTTCATCAGTTATACTTTTTTTTTCAAAGAACCAACCTTGAGCTGTATCGATGCTTGCTCTCAGTGTTGTTTTCCTTTCTTTGCCCTCCAATCCTTATTACTTTCTTCCATCCACATACCTTGTCTTTAGTTCATTTCTCTTTTGCTGGTTTGTTGAGGTGGCCATATAGGTAACTAGCTTTTTCTTTTTACAAGAAACATTATAACTGCACCTGCCCTCTGACTACTGCTTTCAGTGCTTCTCATAAGTTTTAGCAGGTTGTTTGTTTATATCAAATTTTGTAATTCGCTTCATTATTTTTGATAATTTGTATTTAGGAGTCTTCTGTTTATCATTTATTTTCTAGTTCCCTAAATTTCTTTTTTTTTTTTTTCCGGTCTTTTCAAGACAGGGTCTCCCTGTAGCCCCAGCTGTCCTGGAACTCACTCTGTAGACCAGGCTGGCCTTGAACTCACAATGATCCGCCTGCCTCTGCCTCCCAAGTGCTAGGATTAAAGGCGTGTGCCACCACGCCCTGCCCAATTTTTATTGTGACTTATTCTACTTTAGTCAAAGAACACACTTTGTGTGGCTGTTCTGTGGCCTGTTAATATATGGTAATTTTTTGCCCTGTGCCATGGTGAGTACTGTGGTATCTTGTTGCAGATTAGAGTGTTCTGTAGCTAGGTTACAACTTGTTGATTTGTGATATTGTTCAAGGTTTCTGTTTCCTTGTTGATCTCTTTTTATATTGTACTTATTATGGAAAACGAGCCACTGATATTTCCAAATATTATTGAATGCCTATTTCTATCTTAATGAATTTCAATTCAAAATTTTGAAGGCTTTCTCCTTAGATCCATTGCTTTAATAGTTGCTTTGTCTTCCTGGTAAACTGATCCATTTCCTCTTTTCTTTTCTCTAGTATAAAATGCTGTCTTAAAGTCGTATTTGTTCAATAAAAGGAGAGGCATTAGAGATCTCTGTGGCATTTTAAGTTGCATGAGTTCTGTTTTCTGTCATTTAATTTTCAACTTTCTTGTGTCTTTCAAGTTAGGGTGTCCTTTGGAGATGTCATATAAATGGAATGTTTGCTCCAATTTACCATTCTATGCCTTTTGATTGGAGAAGGATTTAAAGCTTTTAATGAGAGAAATGATAGTAGACATTTCAAAGACTATACATCCATTGTTATTTGCAAATTAGTTAATGAGGATTGGCATAGTAACATTAGTTTTTTTTTTTTAGTAGTAGTAAAATTGATTATTTTATCAGATCTGCTTTATTTTAATTTGACCACTTTATAATCTGTCAGGAACAATTTTGTAACTAGTTTCTCAATATTTTATTCCTTGAACTGCAAATGAACACATTTATTTGAACTGAAATGCAAAGAATTTTTCTGGGAACTGCTTGTTTATCTAGTGGTGCATGTGGGGTTCATTCTCCATAAATTGATCTAAATATGAAGCTTTTTTATGAATATATGTATTATATATCTATAATTAAGGAAAAATAAAATGCAGATGAGAGATGGGATCAAGGATAGAAAAAAGAATGATCTAAACTTCCCTAATTTTAAAAACGAGGTTTCTTTCTTCTCATTATTAAAGTTTTGTGTATTCTTACAACATTTCTTAGTCAAATTTAGACCCATTCACCTCTTGCCCCCACCCCACCAGAGCTCATGCATTCGGCCATACGTGTCTTCTGTCTTTTTCCCTGTCTTTTTTTCTTTTTTTAAAATTTTTCAATGCCGAAGTTTACTGTTTGAGGCAGAATTTTACTGCTTCGGTCAGGTCTTTGACCCAGTATTTATGTTGTTGTTGTTGTTCCTTCCAATTTGTATCACTTCAAAACATGCATATGTGCACCTCACATACATACCAAAATCATGATGTCTGAAAACAAGCTATAAGATAATTCTAAAACATGTTTAGGGATTCACATTTTGACAGTAGTGGTGCATGCAGGTAAAGAAAATTAAATTACTTTATGTTCCTACATTACATAGCAAAGTGATGAGTAGCATCAGGTATTATATTTACTAAAAAAGAAAAAGAAAAAAGAATTATTCAGTTTGCCTTACAAATACAGATTTGCTGCTAGGATTCACAAATGAGGGACACCATATGTCATTTGTTTTTCTAGGACTGTGTTACTTCACTTAGGATAGTGGCTTCTAGTTCCATCCATTTACCTGCAAAGTTCATGATGTCATCTTTCTTTGCTGCTGCATAAAATTCCATTGTCCAGATTGAGGGACACTCGGGTTGCTTCCAGCTCTTCACTATAGTGAAGAGAGCTGCAATAAACATGGATGTCTATGCATCTCTGCAGTAGGATGAGTCTTGTGGGTATATACCCGGGAGTGGTATGACTGAGTCAAGTGGCAGGCTCATTTTAAGTCTTTTTAAGAATTCTCCACACTGCTTTCCATAGGGGTTGCACAAATTTGCATTCCCACCAGCAGTGGATAAGTGTTCCACTTTCCCCACAACCTTTCCAGCATTTGGTATCCTATGTTTTCTTAATCATTGCCAGTCCTACCAGAGTAAGATGAAATCTTAAAGTGGTTTTAATTTGCATTTCCTTAGTTATTAGTGATGTTGGACATTTTAAAAGATGTTTCTCAGTCATTTTTTTATTTTTTTAACTTTATTTATTTTGTATGTGTATGAATGTACTGTCTGCATGTAGGTTTGTGCACCCGTGTCATGCAATGCCTTGGAGGTCAGAAGAGGGTGTCAAATTCCCCTGGAACTGGAGTTAAAGACAGTTCTCAGCTGCCATATGGGTGCTGGGGATCAAACCTGGGTCCTCTGCAAGAGCAGTCGGTGCTCTTAACTGCTAGGCCATCTCTCCAGCCCCTTCTCAGTCATTTTTACTTCTTCACTTGTGAAGTCTCTGTTCAGCTCTTTACTCCATCTTTTGAGTGAGTCATTTGTTTTCTTGTTCCTTTGTTTTTTTGAGTAGTTTATATACTCTGAATGTTAAACCTCTATCAGATGTATCACTGGTGAAGGTTTCCTCTGTGGGTTTTCTCTTCACTTCTTTGATTATTTCTTTCACTGTACAGAAGCTTTTGAGTATAATGAGGCCCTACTTATCAATCGTTGACCTTATTTCCTGTACGGCTGCTGTCTCACTTAGAAAGTCATGCTTATGTCTTGTAGGTTGTTGCCAACGTTTTCTTCTATCACCTTCAGAGTTTAAGGTTTCATATTGAGGTCTTTGATCCATTTGGAGTTGACTTTTGTACAGGGTGAGAGGTAGGGGTTTAATTTTACTCTTCTACAAGTGGTGATCCAGTTTTGCCAATGCCATTTGCTGAAGGTGCTGTCTTTCTTCCACTGAGTCTTCATAGCCCCTTTGTCAAATATGAGGTGGCTGAAATTATATGTGCTCAAGTTTGGATCTTCAGTTTTCTTCCATTGGTCTATGGGTCTGTTTTTGTTCCAGTACCAGGCTGTCTTTATGACTATGACCCTGTAATATAGTTTGAAGTCTGTATACGGATCCCCCTGGTATTGCTCTTTTTGCTCAGGGTTGCTTTGGTATTTGAGGTCTTTTGTTTTTCCATGTGAATTTAAAGATTTTTTTTCTAAGTCTGTGAAGAAACTCATGGGGATTTTAATTGAGATTGCATTGTATCTGTATATAAATTTGGTTAGGATGGACATTTTTACTATATTAATTTTTCTAATCCATGAGCATGGGAGGTCTTTCCATCTTCTGGTATCCTCTTCAACCTCTTTCTTCAGGGGTTTAAATTTTTAGTTGTAGAGATCTTTGGTGTCTTTGGTTAGGTTTGTTCCTAGGTATTTTTTGAGGCTATTGTGAGTGGGACAATCTCCTTATATTCCTTCTCCAGTTGTTTGTTGTTGGTGTAAATAAATGCTACCAATTTTTCTTGGTTAATTTTGTATCCTGCCACTTTACTGAAATTCAATCATTTCTGTAAATTTTCTGGTGGAGTTTTTAGCTTACCTCAGGTAAACTATCATATCACCTGCCAAAAGGGATAGCTTGACCTCCTCTTTTAAAATTAGTGCTCCAGTGCTGGAGAGATGGCCTAGTGGTTAAGAGCGCTGACCACTCTTGCAGAGGACCCGGGTTCAATCCCTAGCACCCACATGGCAGCCGAGAACCGTCTGAAACTCCAATTCTAGGAGAACTCCAGTTCCAGGGGAATCTGACACCCTTTTCTGACCTCCGTGGCATTGCATGACATGGGTGCACAGACTTCCATGCAGACAGTACATTCATACACATACAGAAATAAATAAAATTTAAAAAAATAATAAAATTAGTACTCCTTATTTTCCCTTCCTTGTCTTATTGCTCTAGCAAACATTTCAAGCACTATATTGAAGAGGAGTGGAAATAGGGGGCAACCTTGCTGGGTTCCTGACTTTAAAGGGAATGCTTCTAATTTTTCCCTGGTTAGGATGATGTTGGCTGTAGGTTTGTTGTATATGGCTTTGATTATGTTGAAGAATGTTCCCTCCAATCCAAATCCCACTAGGACTTTAAAAATGAAGGCATGTTGGATTTTGTTGAAGGCTTTTTCTTTTTCTTTTTTTTATTTTTCTGCATCAATTGAGATGACCATGTGGTTTTTGTCTTTCAGTCTGTTTATGTGCTTTATGATATTTATTGATTTATATATGTTGAACCATCCCTGCTTGGTCATGATGAATGATCTTTTTGATGTGTATCTGCACGTGGTTTGCAAGTATTTTGTTGAGAATTTTTGCATCTATGTTCATTAATGCCACCCATCCAACCCTAGCTCATGCATTCTGACATACATGTCTTGCATCTTCTTCTCAGTCTTTTTATAATTTTTCTTTGCAGAGTTTTACTATTTTGGGCAGAAGTTTTCTGTTTCAGTCAGTTCTTTGACCCAGTCCTTTTGTTGTTGCTATTCCTTCCAATTTGTATTGCTCCAAAATATGCATGTATATTTCACACATATAACAAAATTATGATCCCTGAATATAAACTATAAGTTAATTCCAAAACATGTTTAGGAATTCGAATTTTCCCCTTTAATTTTATATTACTCTAAGATATGGATACATACCCTCTACCTGTATCCCAAATTTATAAAGTCTGAAAATAAGTGGTAGGTTAATTCTAGTGCCCTTTAAGGGATACACATTTTAACAGTACAGTTGTTTTCAGATAAAAAGAAATATAACATTAACGATGCTCAGTTTACCTTATAACTAGGGATTTGGTACTAGCAGCCACAAACGAGGTATACCATTCATCATTTGTTTTTCTGGGACTGTGTTACTTCACTTACCATAATGGCTTCTAGTTGCATCCATTTACCTGGAAAGTTCGTGACATTGTCTTTCTTTTTCTTCTTTTTTCTAATAAAATTTTTATTTATTTTCATATGTGTATGAATGTATTGTCTGCATGTAGGTTGGTACACCCGTGGCATGCAATGCACACGGAGGTCAGAAGAGGGTGTCGGATTCCCCTGGAACTGGAGTTAAAGACAGTTTTCAGCCGCCACGTGGGTGCTGGGGATCGAACCCCAGGTCCTCTGCAAGAGCAGTCAGAGTGCTCTTAACCGCTAGGCCATCTCTCCAGCCCCGGCATGGTCTTTCTTTACTGCTGCATAGAACTCCATTGTGTAGATGTACCATATTTTCTTTATCCACTCATTGGTTGAAGGATACTTGGGTTGCTTCCAACTCTTTGCTATTGTGAAGAGAGCTGTTTTTCTTTTCTTTTTTTTTTTAATAATTTTTTAATTATTATTTTAATTTTATTTATTTCTGTATGTATATGAATGTACTGTCTGCATGCAAGTTTGTGCACCCGTGTCGTGCAATGCCACGGAGGTCAGAAGAGGGTGTCAGATTCCCCTGGAACTGGAGTTCTCCTGGAAGTGGAGTTTCAGATGGTTCTCAGCCACCATGTGGGTGCTGGAGATCGAACCCAGGTCCTCTGTAAGAGCGGTCAGTGCTCTTAACCACTAGGCCATCTCTCCAGCCCCAATTATTACTATTATTATTATTATTTTTTTTTTTTTTTTGGTCTTTTCAAGACAGGGTCTCCCTGTAGCCCCAGCTGTCCTGGAACTCACTCTGGAGAACAGGCTGGCCTTGAACTCACAAAGATCCGCCTGCCTCTGCCTCCCAAGTGCTAGGATTAAAGGCGTGCGCTACCATGCTCGGTGCAATTATTTTGTGTGTGTGTATGAGTGTACTGTCTGCATGAATATTCCTTATATTTGGGGATGACTTACAGTGTATAATGTGTTTGAAAGTGTTCAACTACTTATGGTTTTTATTTATTTATTTTTTCTGTCTTTTCGAGACAGGGTCTCCCTGTAGCCCCAGCTGGCCTGGAACTGGATCTGTAAACCAGGCTGGCCTTGAACTCACAGAGATCCACCAGCCTCTGCCTCCCAATTGCTAGGATTAATGTCATGTGCCAACACGCCTGGCTTACATATGGTTTTTTAAAGTATACAGAATTTCCATAGGTAATTTATAATGGAAAACATTGAAAATATTAGATAATAAAGATAATCCTTAATATCTAGTTGCCTTATTCATTGCTAGGTTCTCAATCCAAATCATGCTTCCATCACTGAGCTAACAAATTAGTTCAGTGCTCTGGATGGTGCCCTTACACATTATGTACTGGATACCTAATGATAGGAGATCCCTGGAGCCAGGTTTTTCTCTGGCTAGATTTGGGCATTATCAGTTGTTAGAGAGAACTGGGATCTGATGGCCATGGGAAGGAAAGATTAGATGTATTATCCGCAGTTCTGTTCAGAGAATATAGTCATAGATAGCTAGTTTTATTTTAGTCTGACCTCAGAAAATGGAGAATAGAACCAAGACTTAGGAGAGCTCAGCAAAGGCATGAGATATGTATTGATCAATGCTAAAATTCTACAAGTATTTTACTGAGTATCTCCTTCCTATCCAGTGTTTTTTAGACACCGACCATACAATGGTGAGGAAAACGGTATTGAAAGATCAGCCGGGCGTAGTGGCACACGCCTTTAATCCCAGTACCCGGGAGGCAGAGGCAGGCGGATCTGTGAGTTCAAGGCCAGCCTGGTCTACAAAGGTGAGTTCCAGGACAGCTGGGGCTACAGGGAGACCCTGTCTCAAAAAGACCAAAAAATATATATATGCCTAGGAAACAGGTTAAATTATTTGAAGTTACTATTATGTGTTCATTTTTGACCTAGCCAAAATTGCTAAGTCATATGGTTCACCCTAAGGTACATGAAAATCCATGCTCAAGACAGTAATTCTGGAGGGATTTATTAAATCAATGAAAATCACAAAGAGACAGCAGCACTTGAGCTAGATGTGGTTAGGAAAAAACAAGAAAGGGTATGGATAAGTTTCAGGGTTCACAAGAGTGAAAGGGGAGAGGGGTGGAAAGTGTAAGCTACTGTGGAAAGAAACACGGCTTCTTTGGGAAATGTGAATAAGATGCCTGAGACTTGTGTGAAAAGGTCTGTGGCCCAGGAAGACTTCTTGGAGCATGCAATGGTAAGACACTGATGGATTTCCTCAAAGGAATATCGCAAACAAACTTCAGAAGAAGCGATTGAGCCGTGTGAACGGGAAGCAGAAGTAGGTAGTGGGGCTGAGAGAAGAGGCTGGGGTCGGGGAGCTCTTGCAAGGGTAGGAGACACATACTGGATGCATATGCAAAAAGGGATGAGAAGTGGAGTCCAGTTTTCTCTCATGAGTTTTATGTGTGGATTAAAGATGTTAGCCGAAAGAAACACAGATTGAGTACTGGGGAGGGTGAGCTATGTAGATGCATCCTAGAATCAGAGCAGATTCCTGGTCTACAGGCCATAGCTCTGTTGGTGTTCCCATGCTAACTGAAGCAACAGGAAAAGATGGGATTGTCAGGGAGAGACACTAAGGGATCAAGGGGCAACAGAGGAAGGGATCAGTGCAGAGAATGGGGTAGAGATGAAGCAGTCTGTGTCTGCATTATTGTGGTCATGCCTTTTGCATCTGTGACTACCTTCACTGGTCCACTCAAATTTCAAAGGCAAGAAACAGAACTAGGATTCCTCGGCCTCCTTTGGTGGTTGGTACTTTCCGTATCATACACCAACTTTCATGGAATTTCCTAGGCTCCACCCATTGTTCTCCATGCCATACAGGTACTGTTTTATTCGATCCTTCAGCATAGCTCAAAGAGTTAGCACTGTTAGCTGGATCATGGAGTTGTTCAAGGTCATGAGTGAACCTTATAGATGAATCTAAACTCTAGTAATGTGATGACATCAGAAGCTGCTGGGCAGCTATGCAGTGTGATCAATCCAATGAGCAGAGTCGCAGTAACTTCTGTTTAGCACTTTCCAGCTTAGAACTAGGCTCTTAAAGATTCTGATACTTATCAAAGTGACTGTGAGATGGAGGGAGGGGATCAGCCTTACTATCCACATTTGATTGGTGAGGAAATGAAAGCTAACATTAATAACTGAAGACATGTGAATTTTAAGTGCCCAAACCATCCATCATTTTTTTTTTTTTTCGGTCTTTTCGAGACAGGGTGTCCCTGTAGCCCCAGCTGTCCTGGAACTCACTCTGGAGACCAGGCTGGCCTTGAACTCACAAAGATCCGCCTGCCTCTGCCTCCCAAGTGCTAGGATTAAAGGCGTGCGCCACCATGCCCGGCTACCATCCATCATTTTTAAACTGAGAGCCTCGAAAATGTTCTTGTAAGTGGTCTCGTAAGTGTTTAGCCATATCACTTCTGTTTAGTTTTGCCTGGGCCACTGGCTGGGGAAGAATCTGTTGAAAAGGGCTCTGGAGAAGGCAGGAAGACTTGTTTTGTGGCAAGACATTAGTTCCTTGGGACTTGGAACTTCATTCTGGTAAGACTGCTAGATGTCTGGTCAAACTTAGCTGTGAATTTTAACACAGTCTCTTTTATTAACAGCCAAGAACACTTGAAATTCAGCCACAACTCATGCGTACAAATGACTGGTTTGTTTATTCTAAATGTAAAAGGAAGATAATGTATTAACTGGTTATTTATTCATCCTTGCTGGGGACATGGCCTGGAATGCTTCTCTGGGCACAATGCCAGGGGTCACTCTGCAGCCTGCAGGCCTCAGACCATAGAGCCCTCTGTAGTTCATTTACTGCAAAGACGAAGGTATGTCCTCTTAATAGGAGAGTAGAGATGGGAATGGTGGGTTCTGACCTCCTACAGACATTTAATCTAGCCTGCAACCGCACATGGGCTTCTCTCTGTCAAGAGACTGCCACGAAGCATTTCACAGGAGTCAAAAATGAGATTGGTGATAAGCTTTGTCCTTGTGCTCATTATAGTTTAGAAAAATAATGTCCCGGTTAGTACAAAAGATACTGCCTAAGTTGAAATTTATGTGTCTTAGGCAAATTTGTCTTGCAATTTCTCTGACCTGACATTACACAAGATTGCTTGCTTTGCAAACCTTCTCCATTGCTGGTACAGACTTTAAAGCAACAGACACTGAAGAGCATTGATGGAAGAGAGAGCTTGTATTTTACGTTAGGTTTGTTTATGTACAAGGAGAAAGTACATTCTCCATGTGGCTAATATATTTGGTCTCTTAACTTCTGAAATGTCAGGATTATGGGAACTAAAACAAAGGCACCTACTTTCTTTGTGCTAAAGGAAAGACGCAAAGAATGGAGAAGGAAGGAGGAAGGAAATAAGGAAAAGGAAAAAGGAAATTGAGCCTTAATATTAATTAACATTTATAACACTAATTTATAATATAAAATGTTAACATTTTTGGAGTTGTATCTGCAAGGCATTATTCTCAACATTTGAAACACTCTAACTCGGATAGATAAACACACCTATTGTCCACACTCCGCAGGTGAGTGATTTAAGGGGTAGGGGTCTGGACAGTTCACCTCCCCACAGAGTGAACAGTAGAGCCGGCGGCCTGAACTTCTGCCCTTACTCCTTTGCTGTAGAACTTCTGTGGGTCTCACTAAACTGGAAAAGATTTCTAAGAAGTAGCAGGTTATGTCTTTGAAAGATAGGAGCACGTTTAGGAAACTGGAGCAGAAGAGAACTGAACACGTTTGAAAATGACTCTGTGTAGATCTGAGGAGGTCTATACTTTGTCTTGTCTTGCTTAGGGCTAAGCCCTCCACTGTGACTTATTCTGAGCACCTTGGTCAGTCATGAGTCTCTGCATTCACTACTATTCACTGCAAAGGAGGCTCTCTAAGGCCAAGAGCAGCATCTGTCTATGGCTATAAGCATAGAGATTTAGAAAGCAGTCTGATGCTATGTCCAATTCATTAGGTAACAGTACTAAAAAACAAACAAGCAAACAACAAACAAACAAAATAGTACTGAGTTCCCTCTCTAGGTCCTGTGACCTCCCAAAGTGTAGGTTTTTCACCAAGTTTACAGTACCAGGTATGGATTACTTCCTGTGGAGTGGGTCACAAATCTAATAAGAGAGCAGTTGGTTACCCTGGAAACAGTCATACCACTATTACTCTGTGTGTGTGTGTGTGTGTGTGTGTGTGTGTGTGTGTGTGTGGCTGGGAGTGTCTTGGTGCACATGCAGGAATCAGAGGACAATTGTGTGGAATTAGTTATCTTCTGCCTTTATGTGGGTTCCAGAGATTAAACTCAGGTTGCCAGGCAAATGCCTTTACCCACTAAATTATCTTGCTGGCCTGTCACTTCATATTCTAATAGCACAATGAATTGTAGGTGCTGTTATTATCTCTGTCAAATGAAGGAGGATAGTAGATGAATAACTCACTCAGTTGTACTAGTGAGTGGTGGAGTTGGGGACCAAGTACAGGCATTAACGCCAGAGATCTGTGGCATGTTTTTTCCAGGTTATCATTTATTTTCTCCTTCAGTTTACATAGATTTTTGTCCAAATTAGATCACTCAAAATATTTGGAAATTTTGTCAACAATTTAGTTTAATTGGCATCACAGTACAGTATGCATAAGATTTACACATATGCTAATGTCACATACCTATTCATTATACATGGTATTTCTTTTCTTTTTTTGAAGGGGGGGGGAGTCTTTTTGAGTCTCCCTGTAGCCTGAAGTGGCCTGGAACTCTATATGTAGACCAGGCTGGCCTTAAATCCACAGAGATCAGCCTGCCTCTGCCTCCCAAGTGCTGGGATTAAAGGTGTTTACCACCATACCTGTCAATACATGGTATTTCTTAATGTGTTCCTGGATGAAGGTTATTAAGAAAATTCTGATTTAAGGCTCATATCTACCCTGCATCCATAATTGGAACCCACCCACCTGGTCACCCTCATCAAGCTTAGCAATTAGGCCCAGTCACACTGCCTGCTGAAGAGCTCCCAACTGGCCTCTCAAAACTCATCAAAGAAGCTTCTTTTTGAAACAGATGAAGGCTATTACAAAGTTCCATAAGTAGTCAACTGCAGAGAGGTGAGGTGCCCTAAGTAACATCTCAATGCAACCTCAACAGCTAAGACTCATGGAGCATATTGGAACAGGAGGCAGAAAGAATATTAATGCATCTCTCAACGTTCCCTATAAGAGGGGAAAATAGGGGGATCTAAATATGATCAAGGAGTCAGGCGTGGTGGCACATGCCTTTAATCCTAGCACTTGGGAGGCAGAGTCAGGCGGATCTTTCTGAGTTCAAGGCCAACCTTGTCTACAGAGCAAGTTCCAGGACAGCTGGGGCTACAGGGAGACCCTGTCTCAAAAAAGCCAAAATAAATAAATAAATAAGATCAAGGCATACTGCAGGAAATTTGCAAAAATTCAATTACTAAAAAAGTAAATTCTGATGAACTGTTTCAAGTGGCACTTAAACTTTAGGTTTTAAAAAATATTTTTATTTTTTAATTTATGTTGCCTACTTGTGGCTTACAATGCCCACAGAGGTTAAAAGGGGCATCAGATTTCCTGGAACTGTAGTTACAGACTGTTGTTATCTGCCATGTGGGTGCTGGGAATCGAATATGGGTCCCCTTGTGCTCCACGCTGGGGTCTTTCCCTCCCATGGTCACCCAAATGAGGTCCAGTAAGCACACATCCTGTCTTGACCTTCTTTGTACTGGCCTCCATGATATAGCCTGGGTAGTCCAACAATGGCAGTCTATACTCTGATGAAGGTGAAATCCCAGTAGTTGCTCAGTCTACAAGCTGGATATCTCAGCAGTCCCCATCTGGCGTTGAAGGTTTGGAGGACTCTTGGAGAGACGTGAGTCTTCAGTCCACATTGGAGGATTAAAAAGCTGTATCTCATGTCTTTGAAGAATGGCAAAAGCAGTGTCCAGCACAGAGTAGATGCACTTGCCAGTAAGAATTGAAGACAGGCCAAACAACAGTGCTCTCTCTTTTTTTCTTTTTATCTTTTTACTAAGATCTCAAGTTTTATTTTTTTTAATTTAATTTTTTTTTATTGATGCTTTGTGCATCTCGTACATCATTTTCCAATTCAGATCAGGCATTTTTCCCTTTCCCTTCCCCCCCACCCCCACCCCATCCCAGATCATGTATTCTGCCATAACTGTCCTGCATATTTTCTTTATTTTTTTTTTCCTTTTTTAGCTATAAGTGATAATCCATGAGTACAAGCATCCTTCGTGCAAAACCAATCTACAGGCTGTTGTGTCCAAACCCCCACAGCCCCACCATCCAGTGGGGGGTGACATGTTGTTTGTTCAATCAAGTTGATCAAATGAGTGTCCAGACTACATCGCTGTAGTTTCACCATTCACCCCAATCGGAGCCTTTACATTCTACCACGCCCCCTCTTCCACAGGTTGTTTTCTAGATTTCAAGTTTTATATCTGAAGTACAATTTCTCAGGCCTTACTGACTATTTATGGTTTTACTTTTCTTTTGGATGTGGGCTTGAGGCCACACGGTTAGCCCAGATTAACTGAGGTTTTGTTTTCTTAAGGTCAGTTGAGGATCTGGTCCTCAGGGGTTACTCAGGTTTATTTTTTTGGGGGGGGATCCCTGGCTCCTTTCAGATTATTCATTTACCAGTTCCATCCACTCAAGGACAAAGTCAGGTCTTGCTAGAACAGGCTTCCCTTTTTGAAGCATGAGCAAACTTTCCTCTTTATAGACTGGATACTGGCCGAAGTACCTTTAGTGGATCTTTAAGACCTCCCTACACAGGAAGACTGGTGACCCACATTTGCAGAACATTTCAAAACATGCCCCCATGCACAGTCCCCTGAGGCTTAGTTGACCTCTAAGGGCAAGGAACAAAGTTATGTCTTAGGTCCTTTGGGCAAATTGGTATGGGCCTTAAGTATGGTCATTAAGCACCCAGAAAGGCTAAGTTACACCAGCCTGATAAATCACACCTATATTAAAATTGTATGTTCTGAAAACAAATTGTATGTTATTTCCATATATTTCTTGATTCTAATTTTTCCATTTTAATTCCATACTACTCCAAAATATGCATATATACCCACCATCATATACCAAAAATCCAAAGCCTGAAAATAAATGGTAGGCTAGTTCCAGAACCTGTCTAGAGACTCACAATACAAGAACACAGTTGTCTTCAGATCACGAGGAATACAACATCAACATTGCTCAGTCTGCCCCACATTAGGCACTTGGTGCTAGCATCCACAGATGAGGGATACCATTTGTCTTTTGTTTTTCTGGGACTGTGTTACTTCACTTAACATAAAATCTCCTAGTTCCATCCATTTACCTGCAAATTTCATGATGTCATCTTTCTTTACCACTGCATTGTGTAGATGTACCACATTTTCTCTATCTACTCATCAGTTGAAGGGCATTGGGTTGGTTCCAGATCTTCACTATTGTGAAGAGAGCTGCAATAAACATCGCTGTACATGTATCTCTGCCATAGGATGAGTCTTGTGGGTATATACCCAGAAGTGGTATGGCTGGGTCAGGTGGTAGGCTCATTCTGAGTCTTTTAAGGGTTCTCCACACTGCTTTCCATAGTAGTTGTACAAGTTTACATTTCCACCAGCAGTGGATGAGTGTTCCCCTTTCCCTACAACCTCTCCAGCATTTGGTATCATTTTTTTTTTTCTTGATCCTAGCCAGCCTTATCAGGGTGAGATGATATCTTAAAGTGGTTTTACTTTGCATTTCCTTAATTATTAGTGATGTTGAACACTTTTATTTTTTTATGTAGGAGAAATATACTACCACTCAACCTCTAAGGTTGGCAGCCCTGAGAACTCCTTTTTCACTGTAGCATGTAGGATGTATTCCTGCTCCAAAAGCATGAGGAGAAGGGATTTTCCACATGCAATAAACACTTTTTAAGATGTTTCTCAGCCATCTCTATTTCCTCACTTATGAAGTCTCTGTTCAGTTCTTTACTCCATCTTTTGATGAGTCATTTGTTTTCTTCTTTATTTTTTGAGTACTTTATATATACTTGAAGTTAATGCTCTGTCAGCAGTGAAGGTTTCCTCCCACTCTGTGGGTTTTCTCTTCACTTCCCTGATTGTTTCCTTTGCTGTACAGGAACTTTTGAGTTTAATAAGGTCACACTTGTCAATTGTCAACCTTATTTCCTGCACAGCTACTGTCTGATTTAGAAAGTCTTTTTCGCTGGGTGTGGTGGTGCATGTCTTTAATTCTAGCACTTGGGAGGTAGAGGCAGGTGGACCCTTGTGAGTTCAAGGCCAGCCTGGTCTACAGAGAGAGTCTTGGATTTCACATTGAGGTCTTTGATCCATTTGGAGTTGATTTTTGTACAGGGTGAGAGGTAGGGGTTTAACTTTATTCTTCTACAAGTGGTGATGCAGTTTTGCCAACATCATTTGCTGAAGATGCTGTCTTTCCTCCATTGAGCCTTTTTGGCCCCCTTGTCAAATATGAGGTGGCTGAAATTGTATGTGCTCAAGTTTGGATCTTCAGTTTTGTTCCATTGGTCTACAGGTCTGTTTTTGTGCCAGTACCAAGTTGTTTTTATGACTATAGTCGTGTAGTTTAGTTTGAAGTCTGGTATAGAGATCCCCCCTGTATTGCTCTTTTCATTCAGGGTTATTTTGGGTATTTGGGGTCTTTTGTTTTTCTAAATGAAATTAAGGACATTTTTTTCCAAGCCTGTGAAGAAACTCTTGGGGATTTTAATTGGAATTGCATTAAATCTATACAAGAGTTTGGGTCGAATGGACATTTTTACTATATTAATTTTTCCAATGCATGAGCATGGGAGGTCTTTTGATTTTCTGTTGTCTTCTTAAGTCTCCTTCTTCAGGAGTTTATCATTTTTGTTGTGGAGATCTTTGGTGTCTTTGGTTAGGTTTGTTCCTAGGTATTTTATTGTTTTTGAGGCTATTGTGATTGGGAAGGTCTCCTTGTATTCCTTCTTCAGTTGCTTGTTGTTGGCGTACAGAAAGGCTACTGATTTTTCTAGGTTAATTTTGTATCCCACCACTTTATTGAAACTCTTAATTGTTTCTCGGAGTTTTCTGGTGGAGTTTTTAGCATCCCATATATAAACTATCATATCATTTGCAAAAGGAATACTTTGACTTCCTCTTTTCAAATTAGAACTCCTTTAATTTCCTTTCTTGCCTTATTGCCCTAGCAAGTATTTCAAGTATTATATTGAAGAGGAGTGGTGACAGGGGCAGCCTTGTTGAGTTCCTACCTTTAAGGGGAATCCTTCTAACTTTTCTCCATTTAGGATGATGCTGGCTGTGGGTTTTTTGTATATGGCTTTGATTATGTTGAGGAATGATCCCCTCCAGTCTAATTCCCTCTAGGACTTTAATCATGAAGTGATGCTGGATTTTGTCAAAGGCTTTTTCTCCATCAATTGAGATGATCATGTGGCTTTTGTCTTTCTGTCCATCTATGTGTTTTATGATATTTACTGATTTTCGTATGTTGAAATATCCCTGCATCTCTAGTATGAATCCAACTTGGTCATGATGGATGAACTTTTTGATGTGGGTCTGTATGTGGTTTGCAAATATTTTGTTGAGAATTTTTGCATCAGAGTTTATTAATGACATGGCTCTATAGTTCTTTTTTGGTTGTATCCCTGCCTGGTTTTGATATTAGAGTGATGCTGGCTTCATAGAAGGAATTTGGGAGGTTTCCCTCTGCTTGTATCCTTCTGAACAATTTGAATAATAATGGTTGTAAATCCTCTTTAAATGTTTATAGAATTCTGCAGTGAAACCATCTGGTCCTGGGCTTTTTAGTTGGGAGATCTCTCATTACATTTTCAATTTTTTCATATATAATGGGTATGTTTAAGCTGTCAATCTCTTCTTGGTTTAGCTTTAGTGATTCCCCAGATTTGAGATATCCATCCATTTCTCTTAGGTTTTCAAATTTAGTAAGTATAGGTTTTTCAAGTATTCCCATGTGATTGTCTGGATCTTTTCATCGTGTGTTGTGATATTTCCTCTTTCATCATGAATTCTATTGATTTGGAGTTGCTCTTTCTTTCTTTTGGTTAACTGGGCTAGAGGTCTGACTATCTTGGTTATTCTTTCAAAGAACCAAATTTTGGATTTGTTGACTTTTTTGTATTGTTTTCTTTTTTTCTATTTCATTGATTTCTGCTCTGATTTTTGTTATTTCTTCCTGTGTGTTGTGTTTAGGGTTCATTTGTTTTTGTCTTTCAAGTGTTTTTAGCTGCAGTGTTAGGTCATTTATTTGTGCTCTTTCTGTCTTTTTTTGTTAATGTAGGTACCCAGGGCTATACACTTCCCTCTTAGGACTGCTTTGAAAGAGTCCCATAGGTTGTGTTGTGTTGTATTGTCATTGTTGTTTAGTTCCAGGAATGCTTTTCTTTTTTTTTTTCTTTTTTCTTTTTTTTTGTCATAGTATCTTTTTCCTTTATTTGTTTATTTTTTTAAACATATATTTTTTAATTTTTTTTATGTGTATGAATGCACTTTCTGCATGTAGGTTTGTGCACCTGTGTCATGCAATGCCATGGAGATCAGAAGAGGGTGTCGGATTCCCCTGGAACTGGAGTTCTCCTGGAATTGGAGTTACAGACGGTTCTCAGCTGCCACGTGCATGCTGGGGATCGAATCCCGGTCCTCTGCAAGAGCAGTTGATGCTCTTAAGCGCTAGGCCATCACTCAAGCCCTATTTGTTTATTTTTTAAGTGATTCTACAATATAAGAGCACAGTTGTTTTCAGATCACATTGACGTTGCTCAGTTTGCCATACAATCAGGTAATTGGTGCTAGCATCCATAGATGAGGGATACCACTCGTCGTTTGTTTATCTGGGACTGTGTGACTTCATTCAGCATGATATCTTCTAGCTCCAATCATTTACCTGTAAAGTTCATGATGTCATCTTTCTATTTTTTTGTTTGTCTTTTCGAAACAGGGTCTCCTTGTAGCCCCAGCTGTCCTGGAACTCACTCTGCAGACCAGGCTGGCCTTGAACTCACAAAGATCCACCTGCCTCTGCCTCCCAAGTGCTAGGATTAAAGGCATGCACCACCACACCCGGCCCCAATGTCATCTTTCTTTACTGCTGCATAGAACTCCATTGTGTAGATGTACCACATTTTCTCTATCTACTCATCAGTTGAGGGGCATTTGGGTTGGTTCCAGCTCCTTGCTATTTTGAAGAGAGCTGCAATAAACATGGCTGTGCATATATCTCTGTTGTAAGATGAGTCTTATGGGTACATACCCAGGAGTGGTATGGCTGGGTCAGGTGGCAAGTTCATTCCAAGTCTTCCAAGGGTTCTCCACACTGCTTTCCATAGTGGCTGTACCAGTTTACATTCCCACCAGCAGTGGATGAGGGTTCCCCTTTCCCCACAACCTCTCTAGCACTTGGTATCATTTGTTTTCTTGATCCTAGCCAGTCTTATTGGAGTAAGATGATATCTTTAAGTGGTTTTAATGTGCATTTCCTTAATTATTAGTGGCCTTGAACACTTCTTAAGATGTTTCTCAGCCATCTCTAATTCCTCACTTGTGAAGTCTCTGTTCAGCTCTTTGTTCCAGCTATTGAGTGGGTCATTTGTTTTCTTTCTCCTTTGTTTTTTGAGTAGTTTATATATTCTGGAAATCAATGCTTTGTCAGATGTATCTGTGGTGAAGGTTTCCTCCCACTCTGTGGGTTTTCTCTTCACTTCCTTGATTTTTTTTTTTTTTGTTTTGTTTTTTTGTCTTTCTGAGACAGGGTCTCCCTGTAGCCCCAGGCTGTCCTGGAACTCACTCTGTAGACCAGGCTGGCCTTGAACTCACAAAGATCCACCTGTCTCTGCCTCCCAAGTGCTAGGATTAAAGGCGTGCGCCACCACGCCCGGCAATTGTTTCTTTTGATGTACAGAAGCTTTTGAATTTAATGAGGTCCCATTTGTCAATTGTCGACCTTAATTCTTGAGCAGCTGCTATCTGATTTAGGAAGTCTTTTCTCATGCCTATGTCTTGTAGTCTGCTGCCAACTTTTTCTTCTATTGCCTTCAGAGTTTGGGGTTTCACGTTGAGGTCTTTAATCCATCTGGAGTTGACTTTTATACCGGGCAAAAGGTAAGGGTTTAATTTCATTCCTCTACAAGTGGTGATCCAGTATTGCCAACACCACTTGCTGAAGATGCTGTCTTTCCTCCATTGTGTCTTCTTGGCTTCCTTGTCAAATATGAGGTGGCTGAAATTGTATGTGCTCAAGTTTGGATCTTCGGTTTTGTTCCATTGGTCAACAGGTCTGTTTTTTGTGCCAGTATCAAGCTTTTATTTCTTTATTTCCTCTGTGACCCATTCATTATTCAGGAGTGTGTTGTTTAGTCTGCATTTGTTCCTGTAGGTAGTAGGGCTTATCCTGGTGTTGATATTGAGCTTTATTGCACCATGGTCTGATAGAATGCATGAAATTATTTCAATTTTTTTGTCTTTGTTGAGGTTTTCTTCTGTGTCCTAGTATGTGGTCAATTTTGGAGCAGGTTCCATGGGGTGCTGAGTAGAAAGTGTATTCTCTGGTGCTTGTGTGGAATATTCAGTAGATGTCTGTAAGGTCCTTTTGCTGTATCATACTGCTCAGTTCAGATGTCTCTCTGTTTATTCTCCAAATGGTTCAAGTGGGGTATTGAAGTCCCCTACTATGAGTGTGCTGGAGTTAATCTGTACCTTGAGGTCCTGTAGAGTTGTGTTTATAAAGATTGGTGCACTGGAGTTTGGTGCATATATATTCATGATTGTGAAGTTTTCATGGTTAATTTTCCCTTTGATAAGGATGTAATGGCCCTCTTTGTCTCTTCTGATTGCTTCTACTTTGAAGTCTATTTTGTCTGATATTAAAATAGCAACCCCTGTTTTCTTTTTGGTACAATTTGCTTGGAATATTTTTTTCCATCCTTTCACTTTATGTTAGCACTTATCCTTGAGGGTGAGATGGGTTTCTTGTAGACAACATATAGATGGATTCTGTTTCCTAATCCATTCTCCCAGTCTATGCCTTTTGATTAGGGAGTTTAGTCCATTCATATTTAAGGTTATAATTGAGAGATGTGTGTTTCTTCCTTTCACTTTATTATCCATTTTCATTTTTGGTCTAGGTTTCTAAAAAATATGGAACACTTCATGAATTTGCATGTCATCCTTGAGCAGCGATCATGCTAATCTTCTCTGTATCATTCCAGTTTTAGTATATGTGCTGCCAAATCGAGCACTAGTTAATATCTTTTGAACACATATCTGGTATATACCAATACAGACAGGCTTGTGCTTGTCATGTGCCATTTAACTTTGTACTCTCAGGACTCAACCATTTCTGTATGTAGGACTCTTACATCTGCATGGTTGGCTCAGGACTTCATTCTGAGATTTATGGTTGTTTACTTAACTGCCCACTGGATATCTCCACCTCCAACAAAGCTCTCCTTTTCCTTCACCTTTTCTTCCCTCAGTCCTCCCTCTTAGTAAAATAGCTCTGTCCTCTCTCCAGTAGCTTGATGTTGGAATGCTAAGGCTCACCCATGGCTCTTTTTCTTACTCTCCAGAATGGGCTTGTTGGGTTTATCTCCAAGATATGTGTCAGTACCTCTCTCCACTTCCACTCCCAGCACTATAGTCCTATCCACTAATCTGTTTTGAGTGGACCCTCTGAAGTCATTTTCTTGTCTCCTCACTTGTACTTTATTCACTTTTAGCTTCTCCTCCAAAGGCTGTCAGTGTTATATCCAGGCTCAGCCCCTGTATGCTTACAATCTTTTAATAGTTTTCTTGCCCTGGCCTATAAAGCCCTGCAAACTCATACTACTCAACCCTTTAATCTTTATGCTTATCTACACTGACTGGCCTTTGAGTCTTCCAAGTCCCTAAAGCTTGTCCATGACTTAGAACCTGTGTTTGCTTCTTTTCAACCCAGATGGCTCTTCTCCCAACTGTAGGGCTATATCTTTATCAGTTCTCATCTAACATGTGACTTTCTTATGGATATATGAACCACCCACTCTAAAGTACCCCTTTCTCTGAATATCCTCTGTTTCTGTAGTGGCACTCTTATTACCCATCTGTGAGATTTAGTTCATTTGTTTATTTTATTGTTGGCTCATCTCATTGGAATGTGAGGCCTTCTAATAGATTTATCTCCAGGTGGTTCCTAAAGAGCAAATGATATGATGCAGGTTATGCTCATAATATAGTAATGTTCTATGTTAAATAAATGCAAATGTCCTGAGTCTTTGATTTGTAATTTAAGAAACAATGATCTCTTCCTGAGACTTTAAAAGAACAATTTAGTCAGGTGTGGTGGCACACACCTTCAATTCCAGCACTCAGGAGGCAGAGGCAGGTGGATCTCTGTGAGTTCAAGGGCAGCCTGGTCTACAGGGAGACCATATCTCAAAAATGCAAAAAAAAAGAACAAGTTAAACTAGTAGTCTCAAATTGTAGTTTCAGCAGTAATGAAATAAGTGGTAAAAAAATGGAGCCCAAATTATATTATCAAGATTCTGCTTTTGGTAATTAATTTTATTTAAAAATGACAAAACATCATATTTTCTGTGCCCGCCATCACTTCACCTTACAGAATGGTAGTGACATAGAGACATTCTATGCCAAAGATGATAGACGTACAGAAATGGAAGCATATGGTGGCGTTGAACAAAATCAGTGAGAAAAAATGACCAGTTTGTAACTTGGAGATGTGGATAGATTTGGTTAATGGACTTATGACTAGACAAAGACATTGGGATTGTATCACATAGGATAGATTTGGTTGGTAGGCTTATGACTACACAAAGCCATTGGGATTGTATCACATAAGATAGATTTGGTTGGTAGACTTATGACTACACAAAGACATTTGGATTGCATCACATAGGGGATGGACATTTCTGTAGAATAAACAGGCTTTTAGCAGGAAAATGATGGGTCTAATTTGCATCTTTAGTGACCAGTGTGGGAACTAATTTGGAGGGAGATGATGTGTAAATCAGGGAATCCAGTTAGAAGGCTGTTGGAATAAGCAAAGAGTAGGATGTCTGGTCATACTTGAGGTAAGGAAAAGACCTTGAGATTGGAGGGAAAGAAGCTGTTCCCTCGTATTAGTTCCTGGAATGACTCCTGAGAGGCTGCAGTAGACTCATGCTTCCACAACTGGCATCATCTTCTAGCTGTAGGTTTAAAAGGAGTATCCATATTATTTAACAATGGGCTTCATATCTACCTTTCTGATGAATATACTTTTAAGAAAAGCACTAAATTATAGAGTATTCACTATGAGAATTAAAAGAAGAAATGGATGTAAAAATACATTGCAAAGTACTATATAAGTGGAAGCTATTTTTATTTCAAGTAAGTCAATTTAGCTTACAAAGAGAAAAATCACTTTCTAGTATGTGATTTCCCATAAGCAAACTCCCCAGAAAAATGAATCACTCATAACCATAGCACTTTCTGTACCTCTGTAACAATACTTCCATTAATTATAAATTGTTTATGTGTCAGTTTTTCTTCATAGTATATAAATCCCCTGGAGGCAGAGACAATGTCTTATGAATCTTTGCAACCTAGTTTTCAGTGGACAGTAAGTACCCAGAAAATGTTAATTGCATACATAAATGAATGATTACTTAACAGGAAAGGAAAAAGGCAGGCAGTTGGGAGCTGGCATGGAGTTCAAAGATAAACTACAGGGAAAGTATATTAAAGTGAAAAGATTGAGTGTGATCAGAGATCATATATTTTACTTTGGTGTAGAAGATATGTATAGAGAGTTCTGTGTTGTCCAGCTTACTCTTATAAAAGTTAAATATTTTGTAATATGGATAATTAAACCTCCTTCCCCAGTACTGCATACTCATTTATCCATTCTTTCAGCTAACTTCTATGTGATGCCTAACAGCACAATATATTTGTATACATTTAAAATACTTATTTCTGTTTATGTGCACATGTGTATTTCTGGGTATATATTTCTGAATGTGCCTTTGGGTACCTGAAGAGGTTCTCTGTTCTCCTGTAGCTGAAGTTATAGTGGCTTTAAGCTGCCAGATGTGGGTGCTGGGATCTGAACCTGTGTCTTCTGCAAGAGCAGCAGGTTCTCTTAAATGCTGGGCCATCTCTCCAGCTCCATGTTCTTAAAACAATGTTTTTTTATTAATTATTTGAGAATTTCATGCATTCATACAATGTATATTGGTCATATCAACACCCTATTCATCCTAACTTAAGAGAGGAATGTTAAGTAAGGGGTGGTGGTGTTTTGTTATATGGGAGGTGGGAGCTCCATATACCGAGTACCAACCTAAAATTTTTTCTCATTTTATTGATTTTTAAATTAATGATGTTCTTACAAAGCAAGCATTTGTGTGCCTATTTTATAATAAAAAAACCTAGGCAGAAGGAATTTTATTAATTTTAGCTAAGATCACTGAGGTAGGAAGAGGTTGAGTCAGGCAAATTGGTAACAAGGAAGAGCATCAAGGTTGATTTGATTTTAGTATCTAAGCCCCACTGAAGTCATTCAAATAGTAAGAGAAAGTATAAATAATAGGAGAGAGGACAAATACATGAAATGATGAATTATAGTGATCTTCATGGATTTTAGAGCAACAAACACAATCACAAGGGGAATCTCTTAAAGATAGTTTGTTATTGGGGAAATATGGGTCTTAGGAGCTGAACAACCATGAGGTATGGTGTAAAAAATGCACAGGGCTTAGAGGTCAGAAGACCTTACTGTAGATGTGTGACTATGAGAAAAGCACTGAACTATCAGGTCCCTTCTGCCCTAATGTGTGACATATTGGGAGTAATGTGATGGCCCTGAGTGGGACAGCTTGGAGAAAAGAGGTGGAAAGAACGTTAAGAGCCAGAAGATGGAGAGACGTACAGCAAAAGGACATCTGGATGTGACTCACCACTGCACTCATGAAATCCCTGCAGTGGTGCTAGTTACACAGGATCTGCAGATGATTGGAAGGGTCAAAAATCCATCATGGATAGAGGAATGTGAGACCCCCACCTTCCCCCCTCCCTGAGGACCTATTGACAGCAGTTGTTTGAGAAAGGGGCATTTTCTTCAGTGCTGTAGCCACTTGTAAGTTTCCTTTTTGAATAAGTAACCACATAACCACAAAAGAGTAACTCAACTTTGTGGGTCACATTAAAGTAGGTGAGATGTTGGGAAGAGGTAGTTCAGAAGAGGTAAGGGGATGAGAGAGAGGATGGAGAACGAAAGGACAAAAGTTCTTTTATGAATGTGTGGAATTGTCAAAGAAAAAAGGTTTTTTAAAAAAACCTAATAGGTTCTCCTTAAAGGACTCAAAATGAGCCTACTACCTGACCCAGTCATACCACTCCTGGGTATATACACAAAAGACATCCTACTACAAAGATGCATGCACCTCCATGTTTATTGCAGCTCTCTTCACAATAGCTAAGAGCTGGAACCAACCCAAATGCCCCTCAGCAGACAAGTGGATGACAAAAATGTGGTACATCTACACAATGGAGTAATATTCAGCAGTAAAGAAAGACGACATCATGAACTTTGCAGGTAAATGGATGGAACTCAAAGCCATTATGCTAAGTGGAGTAACACAGTCCCAGAAAAACACAGTGAATGGTTTCCCTCATTTGAGGATGCTAACACCAAATCCCCAGTTGAAAGGCAAGCTAAACATTATTGCTATATTTCTTTTTTTTTTTGGCAGCACCAATACTAAAATTTATTTTTTTTATTTAACATTTTTTATTGATGCTTTGTGCATTTCATACATCATTTTCCAATTAAGTTCAGGCATATTTCCCTTTCTGTTCCCTCCACCCCCACCCCAACCGAAATCATGCATTCTGCCATAACTGTCCTGCATATTTCTTTCAGTTTTTTTTTTCCATTTTTAGCTATAAGTGATAATCCATGAGTACAAGCATCCTTCATGTAAAACCAATTTGCAGGCTGTTGTGCTGAAACCCCCACAGCCCCACCTTCCAGCGTGGGGTGAGGGGTTGTATGTTCATTCAGGTTGATCAAATGAGGGTCCAGACTACATTGCTGTAGTTTCACCATTCACCCCAATAGCAGCCCTTATATTCTACCATGCCCCCTCTTCCGCAGATTGTTCCCTGGGCTTAGAAAAGGGGCACAGGTGGATGAGAAGCAGAACAGTCCACTCTCTCTGGAGCTGTTGTCTTGGACTCTGGTCAATTCTGGCTGTTTCCTTTCATGGGCTGACAGTTTGTCCAGGAATAACCTTTCGATCCTACTAATGAAGCACAAGCAATTAGATATATAGGTATTTAAACAGCATTAATAGTTATGGTAGGTTACTTTGGTATAGACACATATGTTTAGATGATATGTTGATCCATGAATTACATTTTTTCCTGTTAAATTAAGACAGGTCTTACTGTGGCTTAATAGATGTCCTAACCTGTAGAGGATGTAACTTGTGGCAAATTCAGCCATGGGTTATTCCTCCAAGGAGAGAGCCGATAGCCCAAGTAGATTTTGGGATATACAGGCATATATGGCTGCCTCTGCTGCAACAGTATTTCCAGGCCAGGTGGGGGTTGTAAGCTGTGGTGCTGACGGTGGAGTTCTGCTTGACTCAAGGAGACCCGTATTTACTTTATTGTTTTAGTGGCCTTTGGGAACACGCTCTGGTATTCCAGAGGCCGTCTGTACACTTACATGTGTGGGGTCGCAATACAGTCGTTCCCATTTTAATGTCAGGTCTTTGGCAGCCGGGCCTTATCGCCTCCCTTCTTGGCAGGTATCCCAGTTTAGAGGCAAGGAGCCTTTTTTTTTTTTTTTTTTTGGGGGGGGGGGTTTTGTGTCCCCTGGCTAACATCTCCCTTGTGGAATAATCCATTACTGACGTCAGAGCTCCTGTATTGATATATTTTGCTTAAGTGCATATATTAAGGAGACTTTTAGTATTATATTTGGGTTCTGAACAGAGAATAAAATTTTTCAACAGTTCTTATGTATATTAGTCAAGTAAAGAAGGAAGTTTTACTGGTTATAAGAGAATTACCTCTATAAGAGTGTCCTCAGGATTAACAGTTGGAGAGTGACCTCATCAGCATCATATTTCTCCTTGGTCTGGGGGGGGAGGCAAGAAAGTACTCTCAGTATCAAAAACCTTTGCGAAACCTAGAAGGTAAGTTTCGTTAGGATTCATTATAAAGAGTTGTTACATGTAGGGGCCCCAGAGGGGTTTCGTGTGTAAATGGCAATCTGAGGCTTTTCGTCCCTTTCGAGGTTCAGAGGGTTCAACCTTTCAGTTGGCACTGTTTGGTACATCCTACTCATTGCAAACTGTATCTTTTCTTTCTCAGCCGTTAAGTTGGTGAATTTTGTCCCTTTGGAACACACAATCTTTTCCCATAGTTTTAGTTTAAGATTTGAATTGCAAGGTTTTTGACGAGAAAGGTTTCATATCTATCTTATCCCCCCCTTTGTAACCCATGAGTCTCCAGAAGATAGGTTGTATTATACATCACTATAGGGGAATCAAGGGTCAGATTTCAGCAAATTTACCCATGCCGTTTTGGGTGACTATATAATGATGAACGGGGGGAGGAAACTAATTTTTAAATGTTGAAATCAAATCTAAAGAGAATGCTACAAGGTGAGACTGTACAACACAAAAAATAGATAAAATTTGTATGTGCAAAATCCCATAGTTATGCGCTAAATAAGAAGTTTATTTAAACAAATGTGGACAACAGCTATCTATTTATATCTCCATTTAATTTGGATGCATTACCGTTTGATCAGAGTCTGTAACCATGTTTGTTTTAATATACACAGATTTTACTTTTTCCTAAGTCCTAAACTCATGGTATCCTGTAGACAGTAGAGTCTGGGCAAAACTGGAGGCTTGTTGAACTCACATCAATTAAATATGCATTAAATCAAATATACACCCGTGTCCCTCACCCAACCCTCCCCACTTCCCAATTCACCATTTCGTCCGTTTTGATGAGTCTTTTCTGTTGTTGTTCTTGTTTACTAGGAATCCCTCTCCACGAGAAATAGTTATATCTGGGTTAGTGGTACTAGCATCCGCAATGAGGGACACCATTTGTCGTTTGTTTTTCTGGGACTTGTGTTACTGCACTTAATATAATGTCTTTCCAGCTCCAGCCATTTAACCTGCAAGTTCATGATGTTGTCCTCTCGTTAACGCTGCTAGACCCAGTGTATTACATGTGCCACATTTTCTCTATCCACTCGGCAGTTGAAGGGTACCCTGGGGCTGGTTCCAGCTTTTTGCTATTGTGAACAGAGTGCAAAACAACTGGCATGTATCTTGCAGTAAGATGTTGTTCGGTGCGGGTATATACCCAGGAGTGGTATGACTGGGAGAATGAAGGCCCTGTTTTGAGTGCTTCTAAGTGTTCTCGCAACACAGCGTTCCAAGGGGGCTATGAACCAGTTTACAATTTCCACCAGCAATGGGATGAGTGTCCCCTTTGGTCTCCCCACAACGCCTCCCAGCACTTGGTATCATTTGGGTTTGTCTAGAGCAGCCAGTCTCTATTGGAGTAAGGTGAATCTCAAAGTGTTTTAATGTGCTATTTCCTGATTATCAGAGATGCTGAACGACTTCTTAAGATGTTTTCTCGGCGCCTACTTCCTCCTGGTGAAGTTCTTTATTCAGAGCTTTTGCACCATCTTTTGAGTGTTTCATTGTCCATTGCTTTCTTGCTCTTCTTTGTTTTTTGAAGTAGCTTGTATACTCTGGAGAATGAATGCTTTGTTAGAATGTATTCTGCAGTGGAAAGGTTTTTCCTCTCCTATCTGTGGGTTGTTTCTCTTCACTTCTTGATTGTTTTGTTTTCCTTTTGAATGTTATAAAGCTTTTTGAGTGTAAGGAGATCCCATTGTTCATTTTGACTATTTGTCTGTGCCGCTGCTGTGTCCTGATTTAAAAGAAGAAAAAAGAGAGTCTTTTCCTCAACCTATGTCTTGTAGTCTGCCTGCCAGTTTTCTCCTTCTTCATACACCTCTCCAGAGTTTTGGGGTTTCCACATTTGAGGTGCTTTGGTCCATCTCTGGAGTTTGACTTTTGTCAAAGGAGAGGTAGGGGTTTTTTAATTCATTCTTTTCTTTTAAAACAAGTATGTACCATTTTTGGAGGCCAGCAACCACTGCTTGAAGATAACTGTCTTTCCCTTTTTTCCTCCATTGTGTCCTTCTTGCCCCTTGTCAAATATGAGGTGGTTGTGAAATTGTTATGAAGCCAGGTTTGAGATTTCAGTTTTATTCCATTGAGTCAACGGTGTCTTTTTTTTTGTGCTACGGGCCCCAGACCCCAGGCTGTTTTTTATGAACTAATAGCCCTGTAGTAGATTTTGATGTCCTGGTATAGTGATCACCCCTTGTTATTGCGCTCCTTTGTTTGCTCAGGGTTTGCCTTTGGGCTATTCGGGTCCCCCCTTTTTGTTTTTTTTCAAATGAAAATTGAGGATTTTTTTCCCCAAGCCGTGAAGAAACTTGGCGCTTTTATTGATTGGGATTATGCTGTAATCTGTACACCTAGTTTTTTTGTGGTAGGATGCATTTTATTTTTTACATTTTATGTTTTTTCATCCCTTAGCTAGTTTTTCCTTTTTAATATATGTTCATCTTCCTGATATTTTCCGCACTTCCCTTTTTTTTTCAGGGTTTAAAAAATTTTTGTTGTAGAGATTCCTTTGTTTTTTAGTTTTTTGTTGTACCTAGGTATTTGTTTTGTGTTTTTATTGAGTTATTGTGAGTGGGAAGTCCCTGATTAGTCCCTTCTGCAGATGTTGCCTTTGTTGTTGGTTGTAAAAGAAAGGCTCTGATTTTTTTCTTAGAATTTATTTTGTATCCGGCCACCTTTTACAACAAAGCTCTAATCATTTCTAGGAGTTTTCTGGGGGAGTTCTCCTAGCCACCCTTTAGGTAGACAACAATAAAACAGCAAACAGGGATAGCTGATGTTCCCTTCTTTTTCCCAATTAGAACTCCCTTTTAATTTTCCTTTTCTTTTCTTCTTCATTTGTTCTCTTTGTTCGTGTTAATTGCTAGAAGAGTTTTTTCCAGCACTATATTGAAAAAAGGTGGTGACAGGGGGCACAGCCTGGCCGAGTTATCCCCCTAACCTTTAAAGGGGAATGCTTCCCTGTCATATCTCCCCCATTTAGGAATGATAATTGGGTGTGGGTTTTTCTTGTAATGGCCTTGAATTACAATTGAAGGAATGAGCCCCTTCAGACCCATTCCCGCTCAGGCTTTTAAACATGAAAGGGTGCTGGAGTTTTTTGTCAAAGGCTTTCCATCTGCATCAATGAGATGAGGGTGGGTTGTTTTTTGGTCTTTCAGAATCATTTAGTAATGTTTAATGATGTTTATTTGTGATTTTCTGTATGTTGAACACATCCCTGCATCTTCTGGTATGAATCCAACTTGGTCATGGTGGCATGATTTTTCCGTGTTGATGTGAGTCTGGTATGCGTTTGCCAAGAAATCACTGGTTTAGAAGATTTTTGGCCATCTGTGTTAATTTAGGGAGATGGGTCTACTATTTCTCCTTTTGGTGTATCTTTCCCCTGGGTTTGTTTTTTTGGTATAGTGTAATCCTGCTGCGGCTTCCATAGAAGGATTTCTGGAGAGAGTCCCTTTTCCGTTTTGTATCTTCTTAAAACAATTTTTAAGTAGTAATGGTTGTTCACAGCTTTTGTCTTTTTCGAACTATTTTATGTCCTATATTCCTGTCTGCTGATCCATCGCCGGCGTACATCTGGCGTACACCCGCCGGGCCCCTTCTTTTTGTGTTGGAGGCTACCTTATACATCCTTCCCCTGACCTTTTTTCCTGTCTTACTTGGTTCGGTTTTACGCATTGTTGATCTCTTGGTTGAGCTTTTGGTGATTCCCAGGAGATTGCAAGATATTCATCCAGTGTTCTCTTCTAGGTTTTCAACCTGAGTAGAATAGTAATTTTTTGAAGAGCCCCGTAATGATTGGTCTGGGCTCTTTTCATTGTCTGTTTGTGAATTTTCCCTTTTCATATCACAGATTTTATTGATTTTGGAGTGTGTTCCACTCTTTCCTTTTGGTTAACGGCCTGAGCAAGGTCCTGTCTTCTGTTATTTCTCCTCTCAAAAGAACCAACATTTTTGGGAGTCATTGATATTTTTTGTATGTTGAGGGTTTTTTTTTCTTTGTTTTCTATTTCATTGATCTCTGCCTCTGAGTTTTGTTATTTCTTCTTGTCTGCTCCGTTTAGGGTTCATTTGTATTTTGTCTCTCAAGTATTTTAGCTGCAGTGTTTAATCATTCACTTGTGCCTCTGTCTTGTTTTTTTTTT
>VZQC01009000.1:1022847-1391805 GCA_009823505.1 Rhizomys pruinosus | reverse complement strand
GGGGGGGGGGGGATATGCCTGATCTAGCCCGCATCCCGGCAGCCCGCACAAAGTTGCAGAGCACTAGCCGCCGGACCGTCTGGCCCCAGCGAGAAAGAAAGATGTAGGGTGGTCCCGCCCACGACCCCCTACTTGCGGCAGAGGCTTGCCCAGGTAACTTCCCTGCAGCCCGCACAAAGGTGCAGAGCACTAGCCCCCGGACCATCTGGCCCCGGCGAGAAAGAAAGATGTAGGGCGGTCCCTCCCACGACCCCCTACCTGCGGCAGAGGCTTGCCCAGGTAACTTCCCTGCAGCCTGCACAAAGGTGCAGAGCACTTGCCACCGGACCGTCTGGCCCCGGCGAGAAAGAAAGACTTAGGGTGGTCCCGCCCACAACCCCCTACCTGTGGCAGAGGCTTGCCCAGGTAACTTCCCTGCGGCCCGCACAAAGGTGCAGAGCACTAGCCACCGGACCATCTGGCCCCAGCGAGAAAGAAAGACATAGGGTGGTCCTGCCCACGACCCCCTACTTGTGGCAGAGGCTTGCCCAGGTAACTTCCCTGCAGCCCGCACAAAGGTGCAGAGCACTATATTTCTTTTTATCTGAAAGCAACTATGTTGTTATAAAGTATATCTCTTAATGGGCTCTAGAGTTGACCCATCACTTATTTTCAGACTCCGTAATTACTGTATATGGGTGGAAGGTATGTATTCATATTTTAAAGTAATATAAAATTAAAGGAGGAAAATGAAAATTCCTAAACATAAAAAAAAAGACTGAGAGAAAGATGCAGGACTTTATGGCAGAATGAATGATCTGGGGTAGGTTGGGGTGAAGGGAAAGGGGAATATGTCTAAATTGAACTGAAAAATGGTGTCTGAAATACACAAAACATCAATAAAAGTATTATATTAATATATATATATATATAAGTTATATAAAAAATAAATAAATGAAACAATAAAAAAACTAATAGGTTCTATGGGAAAGCAGTTTCTTTTTTTTTTTTTCCCCCACTGGGAGCAAGCCACATTTAATTCTTTAAGTAGTTTAAAAGATACAGGATTATGGGCACATGGGCATGCGCAGGCCCTCCCAGAGTGTCCCAGGCCTCAAAAATTGAACATAGTATATGAAAGTCTCCTACATTCTCGCCCCGTTCTACGGTAACATGGGTCTGTTTGTAAAGGGAAAGAACACATTTTTGAATTTTTGGTTATTTCCAAACCATAGCTACCAAAGTTTCTTGCTCTACCTTAACAGGATCATGCTTCACCGGACCTGTTACACGGGGTCTCCATTCTTCAGAGGTATGTTTAGCAGGATCCTGACATATAACTTCTATTCCCTGCAATTGCATTTTCAGATTTCGTACATATTCTGCCAATTGACTTACTTCTTCTTTAAACTTTCTGCATAGCTAATGCCATGACAGGAAATGGCAAGGGTGGGAAATCACTCTCATCCTGTTTATTTTATTTTATTTTATTTTTAAAATTTTATTTATTTCTGTATGTGTAGGAATGTACTGTCTGCATGCAGGTTGGTGCACCCGTGTCTTGCAATGCCACGGAGGTCAGACGAGGGTGTCAGATTCCCCTGGAACTGGAGTTCTCCTGGAACTGGAGTTTCAGACAGTTCTCGGTCGCCATGTGGGTGCTGGGGATCGAACCCAGGTCCTCTGTAAGAGCGGTCGGCGCTCTTAACTGCTAGGCCATCTCTCCAGCCCCCTCTCGTCCCATTTATTACAGGCAGCCTCATCTTCTAGCTGGGCCTTTTCTGCAGAGTCTAACTCATCGTTAATGTCCCCCTCAAATAGACAAGTTAACCCTAAATCTGGAGCCGCTTCTAAGGGCAGTGCAGACAGCTCAGTGAGTTTATGGGAAAGCAGTTTCAAAAGTATACAGATTTATGATTAAGAAGTGGTAAAGAAAGATGGCATCAGGAACTTTGGAGATAAATGGATGGAACTGGAAGATATTATGCTAAATGAAGTAACACAGTCCCAGAAAAATAAATGATGAATGTTATCCCTCATTTGTGGATGCTAGCACCAAGTACATAGTTGTAAGGCAAACTGAGCAATGTCAATATTAAAGTCCTCTTTTTCTGAAAGCAACTGTGCTCTTATAATTTGAATCCCTTAACAGGCTCTAGAATTAATCTACCACTTATTTTCAGCCTTGTAATGTTGGTATATGGGTGAAGGGTATGGAGGCATACTTTATAGTAATATAAATTTAAAAAATAAAAGTGTGAATCCTGAAATATGATATGGAAATAACATATAGTTTATTTTCAGAAGACATAATGTAAGTATAGGTGTGACATAAATATATGCATATGTTGAAGCAATACAAAATGGAGTGAACGACAACAGAACTGGGACAGGGAACTGACTGAAACAACAAGGTTCTCCCAAGAGCAGTGATCTTCTGCTTTGAAAAACTTTCAAAAGACTCAGAGAAAGATACGGGGCCAGTATGGCACAATGCATCAACTTGAGTGGGGTGGGGTGGGGGGCTGGAAAGGGAAATAAGTCCAAATTCGACTGAGAAGTGATGTACGAAATACACAAATCTTCAATAAAAATAAAAAATATTGTATTATTTTACCAGAAAGGAATCTCCTGAATGTTTTATAAAAAAAGCATTTAATACATATTTATTGAACATATTACTAAATGAGTGAACAAATTAATTATGCTACCAACAAAAAGAAGAATGACAATTTTGACTTCTGGTGGCACCCTAGCTTCTGTCTTCCCAGACCAGGTGAGGATCTGTGTACCCAGGGAGCCCAGGGTTTGGGACACAGTCACAGCTGCACACTGAACACCCCCTGTGGCACCACAGCTTCCTGCCCAGGTGAGGATCTGCATACCCAGGGAGCCCTGGATCTGGGGCATCGTTGCTGCAGCAGGCTGGTCACCTCTGGCAGCACCCTGGCTTCTGGACTGCAGACCAGGTGAGGATCTGTGTACCCAGGGAGCCCAGGGTTTGGGACACAGTCACAGCTGCACACTGAACACCCCCTGTGGCACCACAGCTTCCTGCCCAGGTGAGGATCTGCATACTCAGGGAGCCCCAGATCTGGGACATGTCTCTGCTGCATGCCAGTCACCTCCTGAGGTACTCCAGCTTCTGGCCCACAGACCAGGTAACATAAGAAACATTCCACAGACAACCAAGAGGAATGGTCCTTCAACACTAGGAAGAAAGACCTGAATCTCACATCAGATCACAAAGAACAAATCAACAAATCAAATCCACATGCCAAAAGCACAAAGAAAAATCAGCAACATAGGAAAAGCAAATAATAAATCCCCACAAAATTCTATCAGTTGTATAGAATACTCTAACAATGAGATCTCCCTTGAGGTAACTCAGGACACAGATCTTAAAGGAACAATCATAGAGCTACTCAAAGAAATCAAGAAATATAAAGAGAAAAGAACTAAAGGGAGAGAACAACCAACTCCAGAAGAAAAAAATGGAAATGCTGAAAAAATTCTCAGGTTGAAATGGAAAAGGAAAACAAAAAATTAAAAGGAGAGAATGGCCAACTCCGGAAGGGAGTGGAAATACTAAAGGAATCTCAGGCTGAAATGAAAAAGGAAGTCAAACACTCATTCAGTCAAGAGGAAAGGGGAGAAAAAAGCCTCAGTAACAAAATGGATGAAGCAGAAAATAGAATATCAAGTCTACAAGATAACATGGAAGAACTGAGGAGCTCAAGCAAAGACTATGAAGAATTTAAACACGATTGTGTAATAATCAGGAAATGTGAAACACCATGAAGCAACCAAACCTCCACATCATAGGTATAGAGGAAAGAGAAGAATCCCAGGATAATGGCATGGACCAGATCTTGAACAGAATTATAGTAGAAAATTTCCCCAAATTGAAAAAAGACATAAGCACATAGAACACCAAATAGACAAGATCAGAAAAGAAAATTCCATGCCATATCAAAATCAAAAATGCTAGATGCTCAAAAAAAAGAAATCCACAAGAGAAAAACAGCAAGTTACATATAAAGGAAAACCCATCAGAATTACAGCTGACTTTTCAATGCAAATGATGAAAGCCAGAAGAGCTTGGACCAAAGTATTCCCAGTACTAAATTACTGCAGATGCCAACCCAGGTTACTCTACCCAGTAAAAATGTCAATTATAATTGAAGGAGGAAAGAAAATCTTCCATGACATAAATGTCCAGAAAATTGATGCTCCAGAAAATACTCAAAGCAATTCAGAGGACAGAGGAAAGGAGCAGCTATCCTCAAGTGGCAAGAGAGAGTGATTAATGAAGCAATAACCCCAGAAATACAAACATAGACCAACAATGCAAACAGAAAATAAAGAGAAGCAATATACATCTCTCAATATTAATCCTAAATATTAATGATCTGAACTCCCCAATCAAGAGACACGGATTGGGAGAAAAAAATTAAGAAACTGAATCCATCTTTCTGTTGTCCATAAGAAACACACCTCACCTTCAAGGACAGGCATTATCTTAAGGTGAAAGGACAGAAAAAAAGTATTCCAAGCAAATGGTACCAAAAAACAAGCAGGAGTTGCTATTTTAATATCAGACAAAATAGATTTCAAAGTAAAACTAATCAGAAGAGATGAAGATGGCCATTGCATCCTTATCAACCATTAAGATTTCACAATCATACATATATATGCACCAAACTCTGGTGCACCAAACCTCTTAAACACAATCCTGTAGGACTTCAAGGTACAGATCAATCCCAGCACAATAATGGTGGGAGAGTCCAATACCCTACTTGAGCCCATTGGAGAGGTCAACTGGACAAAGAATAGACAGAGAGACAGCTAAATTGAACAATATGATACATCAAATGGACATAACAGACATCTGCTGAATATTCCACCCAAATACCAAAGAATATACTTTCTATGCAGCACCCCATGGAACATTCTCCAAAATCAACCACATACTGGGACACAGAGCAAACCTCAGCAAATACAAAAAATTGAAATAATTTCATGAATCCTATCAGACCACAGAGAAATAAAGTTTAATATCAACGTCAGAAAGAGCCCTACTAGCTACAAGCACACATGGAGACTAAACAACACACTACTGAATAATGAATGGGTCAAAGGAGAAATAAAGAAAGAAATAAAAGCATTCCTGTCACTAAGTGAAAGGGATGATACAACACAGCAAAACCCATGGGACAACTTAAAAGCAGGCCTGAGAGGGAAATTCATAGCCCTAAGTGCCTACATTAAGAAAACAGAAAGATCACAAATATATGACCTAACACTGCAACTAAAAACACTGAGAGGCAGCAACAAATGAATTCTAAATCTGGCAGACAAGAAGAAATAACAAAAATCAGAGTGGAAATCAATGAAAGAGAAACAAAGAAAACAATACAAAAAATCAATAAATCCAAGAGTTTGTTCTTTGAAAGGATAAACAAGCTAGATCTTTAGCCTAGTTGACCAAAAGAAGGAAAGAATAACTTCAAATTAAAAAAAAAATAGAGATGAAAAGGGAAACATCACAACAAATAGCAAAAAGATTCAGACGATCATACAGGAATACTTCAAAAACCTATACTTGCCAGGCGTGGTGGTGCACGCCTTTAATCCTAGCACTTGGGAGGCAGAGGCAGGCGGATCTTTGTCAGTTCAAGGCCAGCCTGGTCTACAAAGTGAGTTCCAGGACAGCTGGGGCTACAGGGAGACCCTGTCTCGAAAAGACTGAGGATAAATATCAGAAGATGGAGGGACTCATGCTTATGGATTGCTAAGACAGTAAAAATGACCGATCCTGCCCAAGTAATTACAGACTCAATGCACATGCCCATTAAAAAACATCCCCCGGAGTTTCTTCACAGACTAAGCAAAAAAAAAAAAAAAAAAAATAATCCTAAAGTTCATACAGCAAAACAAAAAAACCCTGATAGACAAAGCAATCCTGAGCAAAAAGAGCACCATGTAGGGAGGGTGTTCATTACCAGACTTCAACATATTTACGAGGGCTTATAGTCATAAAACAGCCTGGTATTGGCACAAAAACAGACCCATAGGTCAATGGAACAAAATTGAGGATCTGAACCTGAGCACATCCAATTTGAGCCACCTCATTTCGACAAAGGGGCCAAGAAGAACTCAATGGAGGAAAGTAGAATTTTCAGCAAATGGTGTTGGCATAACTAGATCACCACTTGTAGAAAAATAAAACTAAACCAATAGGTTTGAGCATCTTCAGCTTATGATCTTTTTTAATTTTTTTACTTTAAACAAAGATGTCATGTTTTTCCTTAAGGAATTGTTTGAAGGCTCTTCCTTCATCAAGCCCAAACCACCATCTTAGTACTGCCCCTTGTGTGCCAACTGGGGGTCTCTCCTTCCCATGGTCCCACCAAATGAAAGGGTCTCGCAAGCACCCTTCCTCTCTTGTTCTACCTGTACTGGCCTGCCATCATACAGCTCAGGTAGCCCACACAATAGCAGTCTATACTCTGAAGAGGCTGAAACCTCAGTAGTTGCTCAGTCAATAAGCTGGATGTCTCCAGCAGTTCCCATATGGCACTGAAGGTTTTGGAGGATCTTGGAGAGACATGAGTCTTCAAGTCCATATTGGAATGTTTGAAAGCTGTGTCTCAGTATCTTTGAAGGATGGCAAAAGCATTTAGTGGCAGTCATAGGGTAGCTGTACTTGCAGTTTTGGATGAATTGAAAATAGGCAAAACAGTGCATTTTTTTTTGTTTTTTTTACTCTTTGTCCTTTAGTACTAATGAGCCTCAAGTTTTATGCTATAATGTACTAGTTTCTTCAGGCCTTATATTATTTATTTCGGTTTTTATACTTTCCTTGTTGATGTTTTTAAGGCCACACAAATTAGCCCCAGGTTTAACCAAGGTTTTTGTTTTCTCAAAGTCAGTTGAGGATCTGGGTCCTCAGAGGTCACTGGGTTTTTGGAAGCAGAGGGACCTATCTGGCACCTTTGTGGCTTTTCATTTATCAGTTTCCATCCAATCAAGGACAAAGTCAGGTCTCTCTGCTAGAACAGGCTTCCCTTTTTGAAGCTGAGCAGGACTTTCCTCTTTATAGATGGACACTGGCAGAAGTCCCACATTGTGGCCTCATTGTCACCCATCAGCCAAAACCAAATGGGCAGTCCAGTGCTTCATCCTGGTCATTTGTTTGAGTTTCATTTCCATTATGGTGACAAAACCAGTGACTAAAACCAAATTGGGGTGGAAAGGGTTTATATTTACTCTCCCCTGGTCACAGTTTTCACTGAGGGAGCCCAAGGCAGGAACCTGGAAGGAAGCAGGAGCTGAAGCACCTGGCATGGAGGAATGCTTCTATGGCTTGCTCCGCGGCCCTTTGCACTCCACTGCCCAACCTGCCCTTTTTTCCCCCCATTCAAGGACCCACTTCCTCCAGCTAAGCCCAATTTCCACAATTTTCCAAACAGTGCCACTGTCTGAGCACCAAATGGTCCACACATAAGCCTGTGAAGAACATTCCCCACTCCCTCCAGTGTCTGTGCAAAGCATATTTAAATATCAGATTTCCACTTGTGAGGTTCCACTCTCTCCCCAGCTGGGCTAACATTAGAGGTGATAACAAGGTCATATAGCCACTGTGGTGGGAAGTATGGAGTCCATCTTGCAGCTCTCTTCCAGGATATTATGAGGGGAGGCCTAAGGTGAAGTGAGACCTGTCCATCTCAGCAGTGACACAGAGCTCTGGTCTTCCTCAGGTAGGGGACCAGGAATTAGATAAGGCATTTCCCCTCTTCTCCCCCCAAATACCACAGAAGACCAGCCAAAGGAAACCATTTAAATAAAACCAGGAGTTTCTTAACAAAGTACCTCAAATATTTAGGTTCCCCTCAGACTGGTTCATCTTGCCAGAACCTTGGAAAATCTCCAACCTTAAGATATATAAATTTTTATGAATGAATAACCAGTGAGCTGACAGATATTGTTAATTATCTGAGAAGTTACAGCCATTTAGGTTTTTAGCTTTACTCTTTTTTTTTTTTCCACCTGCATCTTCCAGTAGCAAACATGCTCAAGTTTCTACTCCAACCATCCAGCCACTGAATCCCACTCTGTTTTAGCCTATTTCTCGCCATTGCTCATCTGGGGTAATTTTTTTCTTACTTTTCTCATTTATTTTATTTTTTTTCCTAGACTCCGCCATTCAGATGAAAAGAGCTTTAAAGCAAATATTTTTACAATGGTTCTAATGAGTAATTACAACATGCTTTAATAAAAGTGAAAGTGAATAAGAATTATTTCAGAAAACAAGTTAGAAGCTACGAAGAACATCCAAATTTTACTGCTACAAAGTCCTATATATCCAAGCTCACTAAGTCAAAGCATTAATGAATACACACTGCAACAAGAATCCTCAATAGTCCTTAATGGAATAGGAAAAGAGGAAAAGAATTCTTTACAGAAAAAAAAAAAAAAAACTGGTACTAGAGGTGGCTGGAATGAATGCCTCAGCAGAGTAGTAAGAACATCTTGGCTGTCTCTTGCAGAGGACCTTAGGTTCTCAATTCCCACCCCCACATGTGTGGCTGACAACCATCTGTAATTCCCAGTCTACACCCATCTTCGACTCTGACTGGAGGGCATTGCCAGAACATAGGTGTATTTAGCATCATATGCAGGCAAAATGGTTCCTATCAAATAATATTAAACTATTAAAAAAAAACAAATATTAAAAAACTAAAGACCAATTTTGGTACATTAGGAACAAAATGAAATGTGGGTAAATTTGGTATAGCAGGATATATTTGGCCTTGCCTCAGAGTTTCTAAGTTATGTCTTAGGAATGAAGGGGAAAATGTAGGACTTTCTGACCAGGTGCTAAAGGTATATAAATGAAATATTTAGACATTATATACATGTAGCGGGATAGAAGAAAGTTAATTTTTCTGGCTAGTTCATCCTGAACTGTCATAAAGTGTTAGCATGAAAATTATGATGAATGTGAGAAGATTTGCGGTAGACAACCATGCTGCCACAACTAACTATATGTACAAAAATACACTCAAAAGACACCATCGATAAACCAAAAAAGAATTCTAAAACAAAAAAAAAAAAAAAAAAAAAAAAAAAAAAAAAAAAAAATTAAAACATGAACAGGATGAAAGAACTACACTTAATCGAAATAGTATTAGTTTGTCGTTAGTAGTAACCTTATATATAGGATTAGGCTTGTCTTGTTTTGAAACAGGGTTTCCCCTATAGCCCTGCTACGCCCTGGAACTCATTTGCAGGACAGGTTGAGTTTTTATACTCACAGGATCTGCCTGCCCTTGGCCTCTGAGGATTCTTTAGAGGACTGCACCACCATGCCTAGTGTAATAATCACCTTGTGTATAAATGGCCTATATATACTTGAAAAGTGCTTCAAAAACACACGATTCAACCGTCTATCAGACCTCAAATCAAGTACAACAATATTTACAAACATTTATCTAGAAAATGGAACCGCTCTAGTAATCTTGAAATATACAAAGAAATCTGAAACTCTTTAAACCATACACTCATGAGAGACACGGATTGGGAGAAAAAAATTAAGAAACTGAATCCATCTTTCTGTTGTCCATAAGAAACACACCTCACCTTCAAGGACAGGCATTATCTTAAGGTGAAAGGACAGAAAAAAAGTATTCCAAGCAAATGGTACCAAAAAACAAGCAGGAGTTGCTATTTTAATATCAGACAAAATAGATTTCAAAGTAAAACTAATCAGAAGAGATGAAGATGGCCATTGCATCCTTATCAACCATTAAGATTTCACAATCATACATATATATGCACCAAACTCTGGTGCACCAAACCTCTTAAACACAATCCTGTAGGACTTCAAGGTACAGATCAATCCCAGCACAATAATGGTGGGAGAGTCCAATACCCTACTTGAGCCCATTGGAGAGGTCAACTGGACAAAGAATAGACAGAGAGACAGCTAAATTGAACAATATGATACATCAAATGGACATAACAGACATCTGCTGAATATTCCACCCAAATACCAAAGAATATACTTTCTATGCAGCACCCCATGGAACATTCTCCAAAATCAACCACATACTGGGACACAGAGCAAACCTCAGCAAATACAAAAAATTGAAATAATTTCATGAATCCTATCAGACCACAGAGAAATAAAGTTTAATATCAACGTCAGAAAGAGCCCTACTAGCTACAAGCACACATGGAGACTAAACAACACACTACTGAATAATGAATGGGTCAAAGGAGAAATAAAGAAAGAAATAAAAGCATTCCTGTCACTAAGTGAAAGGGATGATACAACACAGCAAAACCCATGGGACAACTTAAAAGCAGGCCTGAGAGGGAAATTCATAGCCCTAAGTGCCTACATTAAGAAAACAGAAAGATCACAAATATATGACCTAACACTGCAACTAAAAACACTGAGAGGCAGCAACAAATGAATTCTAAATCTGGCAGACAAGAAGAAATAACAAAAATCAGAGTGGAAATCAATGAAAGAGAAACAAAGAAAACAATACAAAAAATCAATAAATCCAAGAGTTTGTTCTTTGAAAGGATAAACAAGCTAGATCTTTAGCCTAGTTGACCAAAAGAAGGAAAGAATAACTTCAAATTAAAAAAAAAATAGAGATGAAAAGGGAAACATCACAACAAATAGCAAAAAGATTCAGACGATCATACAGGAATACTTCAAAAACCTATACTTGCCAGGCGTGGTGGTGCACGCCTTTAATCCTAGCACTTGGGAGGCAGAGGCAGGCGGATCTTTGTCAGTTCAAGGCCAGCCTGGTCTACAAAGTGAGTTCCAGGACAGCTGGGGCTACAGGGAGACCCTGTCTCGAAAAGACCAAAAAAAAAAAAAAACAAAAAAACAAAAAAAAAACCCTATACTCCACTAATTTGCAAACCTAAGAAAAATGGATGAATATCTGAAATCATGGAATTCACCAAAACTTAACTAAGAAGAGATTGAAAGCTTATATAGACCCATAATAAAAGAGGAAATTGAAACTGTGATAAAAACAAAAACCACCCAACTAAAAAAAGCCCAGGCCTGGATGGATTCATGACAGAATACATAAGATATTTAAAGAAGACCTACTGCCACTACTACTCAAATTATTCAAGAGGAAAGAAACAGAAGAACATCTTCCAAATTCCTTCTATGAATCCAGTGTCACTCTAATGCTAAAACCAGGCAAAGATACATCCAAAGAAATAAAACTATAGACCCATTTCATTAATGAACATAGATGCAAAAATTCTCAACAACATACTTGCAAACCACATACAGGCACACATCAAAAAGATCATCCACTATGATAAAGTTGGATTCATACCAGAGATGCAGGGATGTTTCAACATATGTAAATCAATAAACATCATAAAGCATATAAATAGACTGAAAGACAGAAACCAAATGGTCATCTCAATCGATGCAGAAAAGGCCTTCCACAAAATTCAACATCACTTCATGTTTAAAACCCTGGAAGGAATTGGACTGGAGGGAAAATTCCTCAACATAATTAAAACCATATACAGGAAACCCACATCCAACATTATCTTAAGTGGGGAAAAACTAGAAGCATTCCCTTTGTTAGGAACCCAGCAAGGCTGCCCCCTATCTCCACTCCTTTCCAATATAGTGCTTGAAATGCTTGCAAGAGCAATAAGACAAGAAAATGAATTGAGAGGAGTACTAATTGGAAAAGAAGAGGTCAAAATATCCCTTTTTGCAGATGACATGTTAGTTTACCTAAGGGACACCAAAAACACCAGAAGACTCCTAGAAACCATCAACAAGTTCAGTAAGTTGGTAGGATACAAAATTAACCTAGAAAAATCAGTAGCCATTCTTTATGCCAATAACAAGCAATCAAAGAAGGAATACAAGGACATTTTCCACTCAAAATAGCCTCCAAAAAATAAAATATCTAGGAACAAACTCACCAAAGACACTAAGAATCTATACAATGAAAATTTTAAATCCCTCAAGCAGGAGACTGAGGAAAATATCAGAAGATGGAAGGACCTCCCATGCTTATGGATTGTAAGAACAGTAAAAATGACCATCCTGCCCAAAGTAATATACAGATTCAATGCAATCCCAATTAAAAAATCCCCGTGAGCTTCTTCACAGACTAAGCAAAAAAAAAAAAAAAAAAAATCCTAAAGTNATTCCTCAAAGTAATTAAACCTTACTATACAGGAAATCCCACATCCAACATTATTCTTAAGTGGGAAAAACTAGAAGCATTCCCTGTAGGAACCCAACAAAGCTGCCCCCTATCTCCACTCCTTTCAACATAGTGCTTGACATGTCTGCAAAGAGCAAAAAACGAAAATGATGAGAGGAGTAAACTAATGAAAGAAGAGGTCAAAAATATCTCCTTTTTTGCAGATGACATGTTAGTTTACCTAGGGAAACCAAAAACACCAGAAGACTCCTAGAAACCTCAACAAGTTTCAGTAAAGTTGTAGGATACAAAATTAACCTAAAAAATCAGTAGCCATTCTTTATGCCAAAACAAGCAATCAAAGAGGAATACAAGGACATTTTCCACTCAAAAATAGCCTCCAAAAAATAAAATATCTAGGAACAAACTCAACCAAAGACACAAAATCTATACAATGAAAATTTTAATCCCTCAAGCAGGAGACTGAGGAAAATATCAGAAGATGGAAACCTCCCATGCTATGGAATGCTAATAAGTAAAAATGACCATCCTGCCCAACAAGTAATATCAGATCAATGCCATCCCAATTAAAAAATTCCCCGTGAGCTTCTTCACAGGACTACGCCAAAAAAAAAAAAAAAAAAAAATCCTAAAGTTCATACAGCAAAACAAAAAACCCCTGATAGACAAAGCAATCCTGAGCAAAAAGAGCAATAGAGGAGGGGTTACCATACCAGACTTCAAACTATATTACAGGGCTATAGTCATAAAATCAGCCTGGTATTGGCACAAAAACAGACCCATAGGTCAATGGAACAAAATTGAGGATCTGAACCTGAGCACATCCAATTTGAGCCACCTCATTTTCGACAAAGGGGCCAAGAAGACTCGATGGAGGAAAGATAGCATATTCAGCAAATGGTGTTGGCATAACTAGATCACCACTTGTAGAAAAATAAAACTAAACCAATAGGTTTGAGCATCTTCAGCTTATGATCTCTTTTTTAATTTTTTATTCTTTTCTTTATTAGGCTGAAAGATGTCATGTTTTCCTTAAGGAATTGTTTGAAGGCTCTTCCTCAGCAAGCCCAAACCACCATCAGTACTGCCCTTGTGTGCCACACTGGGGGTCTCTCCTTCCCATGGTCACCAAATGAGGTCTCGCAAGCACCCTGTCCTCTCTTGATCTACCTGTACTGGCCTGCATCATACAGCTCAGGTAGCCCAACAATAGCAGTCTATACTCTGAAGAGGCTGAAACCTCAGTAGTTGCTCAGTCAATAAGCTGGATGTTCCAGCAGTTCCCATCTGGCACTGAAGGTTTGGAGGATTCTTGGAGAGACATGAGTCTTCAGTCCATATTGGAAGGTTGAAAAGCTGTGTCTCATGTCTTTGAAGGATGGCAAAAGCAGTGGCAGTCATAGGGTAGCTGCACTTGCCAGTGAGAATTGAAAATAGGCAAAACAGTGCATTTTTTGTTTTTTTACTCTTTGTCCTTTTACTAAGATCTCAAGTTTTATGCCTAAAGTACAGTTTCTCAGGCCTTACTATTTATTTATTTCTGGTTATACTTTCCTTTTGGATGTTTAAGGCCACACAATTAGCCCAGGTTAACCAAGGTTTTTGTTTTCTCAAAGTCAGTTGAGGATCTGGTCCTCAGGGGTCACTTGGGTTTTGGAAGCAGAGGGACCTCTGGCACCTTTTGGCTTTTCATTTATCATTTCCATCCAATCAAGGACAAAGTCAGGTCTTGCTAGAACAGGCTTCCCTTTTTGAAGCATGAGCGGACTTTCCTCTTTATAGACTGGACACTGGCAGAAGTCCCACATTGTGGCCTCATTGTCACCCATCAGCCAAAACCAAATGGGCAGTCCAGTGCTTCATCCTGGTCATTTGTTTGAGTTTCATTTCCATTATGGTGACAAAACAGTGACTAAAACCAACTTGGGGAGTAAAGGGTTTATTCAGTTCCTGGATCACAGTTCATTACTGAGGGAGCCCAAGGCAGGAACCTGGAAGCAGGAGCTGAAGCACCTGGCATGGAGGAATGCTTCTTACTGGCTTGCTCCCCCGGCCCATGCCCAACCTGCTTTTTCCCCCCATTCAAGGACCCACTTCCTCCAGCTAAGCCCAATTTCCACAATTTTCCAAACAGTGCCACTGTCTGAGCACCAAATGGTCCACACATAAGCCTGTGAAGAACATTCCCCACTCCCTCCAGTGTCTGTGCAAAGCATATTTAAATATCAGATTTCCACTTGTGAGGTTCCACTCTCTCCCCAGCTGGGCTAACATTAGAGGTGATAACAAGGTCATATAGCCACTGTGGTGGGAAGTATGGAGTCCATCTTGCAGCTCTCTTCCAGGATATTATGAGGGGAGGCCTAAGGTGAAGTGAGACCTGTCCATCTCAGCAGTGACACAGAGCTCTGGTCTTCCTCAGGTAGGGGACCAGGAATTAGATAAGGCATTTCCCCTCTTCTCCCCCCAAATACCACAGAAGACCAGCCAAAGGAAACCATTTAAATAAAACCAGGAGTTTCTTAACAAAGTACCTCAAATATTTAGGTTCCCCTCAGACTGGTTCATCTTGCCAGAACCTTGGAAAATCCCACTTAAATGAATAAATTTAATGAATGATAACAGTGAGATGACAGATATGTTAATATCTGAGAAGTTACAGCCATTTAGGTTTTTAGCTTTACTCTTTTTTTTTTTCTCCCTGCATTCCAGTAGCAAACATGCTCAAGTTTCTACTCCAACCATCCAGCCACTGAATCCCACTCTGTTTTAGCCTATTTCTCTCCATTGCTCATCTGGGTAATTTTTATTCCTTACTTTTTCATTTATTTGATTTTTTTCTAGACTCCCCATTCAGATGAAAAGAGATTTAAAGCAAATATTTTTAAATGGTTCTATGAGTAATTACAACATGCTTTAAATAAATGAAGTGAATAAGAATTTTCAGAAAAAAGTAGAAGCTACGAAAACATCCAAATTTTACTGCTACAAAGTCCTATAATCCAAGCCCTAATCAAAGCATAATGAAACACCACTGGCAACAAGAATCCTCAATAGCTGAATGGAAGGAAAAGAGGAAAGAATCATTTACAGAAAAAAAAAAAAAACTGGACTAGAGGGGCTGGAATGATGGCTCAGCAGAGAAGAACACTGGCTGCTCTTGCAGAGGACCTAGGTTCAATTCCCACCACCCACATGGTGGCTGACAACCATCTGTAATTCCAGATCTGACACCCTCTTCTGACTTCTGACTGAGGGCATTGCAGAACATAGGTGTATTTAGATATATGCAGGCAAAATGGTCATACAAATAATATAAAATATTATAAAACAAAATATTAAAAACTAAAAAGACCATTTGGTACATTAGGAACAAAATGAAATGTGGAGTACAAATTATGGGTAAGCAGGATATATTTGGCCTTGCCTCAGAGTTTCTAAGTTATGTCTTAGGAATGAAGGGGAAAATGTAGGACTTTCTGACCAGGTGCTAAAGGTATATAAATGAAATATTTAGACATTTTTATATACATGTAGGAGGATAGAAAGACAAAGTTAATTTTTCTGTAGTTCATCTGAACTGTCAAAATGTTAGCATGAAAAATTTGTGATGAATTTGCGAAGTAGACACACACATGCACACAACTAACTATATGTACAAAAATACACTCAAAGACACCATCGATAAACCAAAAAAGAATTCTAAAACATGTTGCAGGGCCATATAGGAGAGCAAGAAAAATAAAACAGAAAAGAAAATGTAAAACTAACATGACAGGATTAAATAATTAAGTAATTATTTGTCAGTAGTAACCTTATATATAGGATTAGGCTGTCTTTTTTGAAACAGGGTTTCCCTATAGCCCTAGCTAGCCTGGAACTCATTATGCAGACCAGGTTGAGTTTTATCTCACAGAGATCTGCCTGCCTCTGCCTCTGGAGATTCTTTAAGGACTGCACCACCATGCCTAGTGTAATAATCACCTTGTGTATAAATGGCCTATATATACTTGAAAAGTGCTTCAAAAACACACGATTCAACCGTCTATCAGACCTCAAATCAAGTACAACAAATATTTACAAACATTTATCTGAAAATGGACACGCTAGTATCTTGAATATACAAAGAAATCTGAAATCTTTAAACAACTACAAATGGCCAGGTGTGGTGGTGTGCGCCTTTAATCCTAGCACTCTGGAGGCAGAGGCAGGCAGATCTTTGTGAGTTCAAGGCCAGCCTGGTCTACAGAGTGAGTTCCAGGACAGCTGGGGCTACAGGGAGACCTTGTCTCAAAAAGATAAAACAATTACAAATCTTTAAATAACTAAAGATAAACAGCATGATCAGCAAATGGACAAGAGTTTGACTAGATAGTTCACATAATAAGATATAAAGATGGAAGATAAGCAGATGGAAGTATGTTCAACATGACTAGATATTAGAGAAATACAGATTAAAATTACTATGTGCTATTAGTACACATGTCAGAATAGCTCAAATAAAGCTGCTGGCAAATGCTGCTGGGAATTTGGAGAAATATCTCTCCCAGATTGCTTGGAGGGAATGTACTATCATGGTGTGGACATTCCTGAGGACTCCTTTATAAACTGAAGCATGCAACTACTATAAATGCACCATTCTGGGACATTATCTCAGGGAAATAAAAACATCTTTTTACAAAAGCTAGTACAAAAATATTCAGTGAAACTTTATAACAGGCAAAACTATGCAGCAGCCAGATATGTTTCAGCAGGTGACTGATTAAACCAACTGTGGCTGAGCTGCATATTTATTCATATCTATCTGATGTGGAGATGAACAGCTGCTTACATATATTTGTGACTTAAATCATATACAGTAAATATTGTTATCTTTAATTTAAAAGTTAGAATCTTGAGCTTAAGATAATTTAAGCGACTTACTCTAGGTCATTAAAGACAAAGGTTAAAGTTCTCAACAAGGGTTATGATATTACAAAGTCTATTTGTTCCACCTAGATGTTAGGTATACACAGGAGATGACCACGAGCATTGGTTAAGGGACCATGTGCTATTCGTTATAATCTAGAATGACGTAAGTAAGGTGCCTCTTTCAAGTTTCTTTTCAATTCCTTCAAATCAGGCCACTGCCAAAGAGCTGACTTTCCCTCGTGCCCATCAATTGCTTTCATGAAGGCACCTGCAAAATCACATCATGGCACTTGGAGAGTCTTCTTCCTCCAAGAAAGAGAATAGCCTCAGACATACTCCTCTCTTTTGATGCATTCATTCGCAGGAATGTTTGCTTTGATTGTGTTTGGAACTGTAGCTGAAAAATTGCTGAAATGGCTTAGTTTTGCAATGCATTTCCTTCTTTCTAAGCCAGTTCAAATGGGACTACCGATATCCACAAAGATTAAGTCAGAAAGTTCAGTGGCAATAAGCATCTCATTTTGCAGAGAGGCAGAACTTGCTCAAGTCATATATATAATATAGTTAAAATTAAAACATAAGTCTTTGGTTTCTCCCAAGGTTGAGAGTGATAGGTGTTAGCAGCACTTCTTTCTGCAGAGTATACCTATTTTACATGAGGAATTTATGTTTTGTAGATCTGTCATCAACAAAATATCTAAATCATATTTCTTTAGAAGTTAAACAGGATTCCATAAACCTTGAAACAATGAATGCTGCAAAAATAAAATCGATAGTACCTCAAATGTTATCAGATTCCAGCAATTGCAAATTGGTGTAGGTGGAAAAACCCAAGAATTAGAGACTGTAGCCATGGGCTTGATGATGCTTTGTGGTGACTGTGTAGTTGTGTCCTTGGCCATGCCTCAGTTTGATTTGGCAAAAAATGTTTATCTGGAACATGCTTACTACTTTGCATTTTTCTTGGTTCTGCAGATTCATTAACATTCAATAACATCCACTTTCACCTGGCTTACAGTATTGGTACGTGGGAGAAATTAATTCATGGGAAAGTTCTTTGCAACGTGCACAGTTCTGTAAAAAGTTGGACATAGCCTAATAGCATGTTTGATCACAAGTGAGTATGGTATCAGAAATGGTTCTTTGACGATATTGAAGACTTCTGAACATAAACAGAAAATACATTTATATTGTGATAATGTGATAGCTAGAAATTGAAACTGGACTGAGTGGAGAATAATAAGCACTTGTGAATGCCAGTCACGTGCTCATTACCTCTTTCCTACACAAATGCACATGCAGGAAACTTTCATTCTTTACGGCTGTTACTCCAGTAGTACCAGGCACATAGCATGTATTCAGTATGTGATGAATAATTTAATTATTGCCTTTTGTGCATACATATTATTATAGAATAAATGACTAGAAATGAGGTTACTATATATAAGATTATATATTTTTATAGCATTTTGAAAATATTTTATAGATTTTTTGGAGAATTTTTTTGACATTTTTCTTTTTTTTCCTCTTTTATTTGTTTATTTTTTAAGGGATTCTACAATATAATAACACAGTTGTTTTCAGATAACATTGATGTTACTCAGTTTGCCGTACAATTAGGTAATTGGTGTATTTTTGTGGAGTGAGCCAAATTATTAAGCTTAAGCAATGAATGTAAGTAACATTCATGTAAAACCAATTTGCAAGTATCTATGTCCAAATTTTGAACAACCCGAGGTTCCCATAGTCCAGTTGGAGATGCTCGTATGCACAGGCATGTTGATCAATTAAGAGTCCAGACTATATTGCTGTAGTCTCACAATTCACCCCAATCTTTCCACAGCCCTTAAATTCTACCACTCTTTCTCTTCCACAATTTGTTCCCTAGGCTTTGGGAAAGAGGCACAAGTGGGTAAGAAGCAAAAAAGTCTATTTTCTCTGGAGATGTCATTTTGGACTCTAGTCTGTTCAGGTTGTTTCCCTTCATGGGTTGACAGCTTTCCCAGTGATACCCTTTTTAGTCATACTAACAAAGCACAAGCAATTGGATGTACAGGCATTTAAGCAGTACTAATTATTATGGCAAGCTAAGCTGTGAGCATAGACACAGATGCTTGGATGGTGTGCTAATCCACAAACTGTGGTTTCTCTATAAAGGGTGACAAGCTCTTATTGTGGCTTATAACATCTCCTAACCACTAGAGGACATAAGCTTGTGGCATCCACTGTGAGTTATTCCTCCAAGGAGAGAGCTAATAGCCAATTAGATTTGGGATATATATAGACACATGGCTGCCACTGTTGTACAGTATCTCCAGGCAGTTGAGGTGTAGCTGATACTGATGGAGGAGTCTTGCTTGTCTCAAGGAGACCAATATTTTGCTGTATTGCTTTAGTTGCCTTTGGTAAGGCTCTCTGGCATTTCAGAGGCCAGTTGTACATTAGCAAGTGATGTCGCATAACATTTTTTCATGCTCACACCAGGTCTTCAACAACAGGGACTTACCACCTTTCTCCTTGCATATATCCCACTTATAGGCAAAAGGCCTTTATAATTTGGGGGGGGGGTTGAATCCCCTAGCCAACATCTCCTAGGCAGAATAATTCATTGCTGATATCAGAGCTTTCCTGTACTAATATATTTTGCTTAATTGCACAGCTTATAAAGACTTTACTATTGAATTTGGCTCCAGATAGAGAATTATCCTTTCACAGTTCCTATGCCTATCGGTCAATTAAAAAAGGGTAGTTATACCTGTTTTATAAGAAATTACCACTATAACAGTTGGCTCTAATTTACAGTTAGGGAATGACTTCAGTACCATCATGGAGAATTTTATGTAATATATTTGGTCATGATGAGACCCGCCCCCCCATCTCCACACCTGTCCTGATACTCCCCACAACTTCATGTCTTCTATTATTTTTCCTTTTAATTTTTTTTTTTTTTTTTTTTTTTTTTTTGGTCTTTTTGAGACAGGGTCTCCCTTTAGTCCTAGCTGGCCTGGAGCTTGCTGTGAAGACCAGGCTGGCTTTGAACTCACAGAGATCTGCCTGCCTCTGCCTCCCAAGTCCTGGGATTAAAGGCATGCGCCACCATGCCTGGCTTCCTTTTAATTTTTTAAAGTTTGGCATGTCTAATTTGTATTCCTCAAATGATCTTGGGTGTGTATTTCTCACTTGTAGTCTGGTCTCTACCAGGCATCATATCCTTAATGAAAATGGACACTTACTCTCAGCAGCTCAATTTCCAGTAGATCCTCTGCTAGGGCTGGAGTTTTTGGCCCACTTCCCCCACCCGCACTGGATTTCTGTCTGACTTGGGCTTGCATAAGCCTTGTACATGCTGTGTACTCATATGTGCGGCTGCCCTATGTTGTCTGGAAGCCTTGTTTCTTTGTGTTAATCTACCGCCTCTGGCTCTTACAATCTTTCTATCCCATTCCTACATTTATTACTGAACTTTGGGAAGGGAAGGTCTGATATAGATTTACATTGCTTTTTGAGAGAATGTTTTCTCTGTAACCCCCAATGGCTTGGAACTTGCTGTGGTAGAGGAGGCTAGCCTTGAACTCAGAAATCTGCCTCCTAAATGCTGGGATTAAAAGCATGGGCCCCCACACCCGCCTTAGATTTCCATTTTGGTCTGAGAACTCGTCTCTTATTCTCTGCAGGCTGGCCAGCTGTGCATCTCTGTGAGGATGGACAAATCCCTTGGTGTAATAGTAAGTCAATGGGAATGGGTTAAATACTATGTCCATTTAGCATAATAATAATAATGATAGATTCTCTCCCTGTGGTCTGTGACCACTCTAGCCACAAGTTCTTATAACAGAACCAGCTATAGGCTTCATTTTATAAAGGAAACCTTACATTGAATTGGAAAGTGGTTGGTTATTCCCAAACATTAGTTCCAATGTTACACCAAAGGACCTATCTTGCCAAACTAGTCAGTAATTGTAACTTGTAGTGTTCACAGCTGGGTAAGGCTGATGATTATTTTTCTTTTCTAGTAGCATGCACAATACTTTCTAGTACATGAAAGCAGGCCAGTAGAGATGAAGCTTTGATTTCAATACCAGCTTGATTGCTCCTGGTTCTTCTGGGTTCATTTATGTAGTATCTTCTGCAATAGGATCTTACTAACAAGTTTTGGCAGGTAACTAACAGCAGTGTCAATGGCCAGATTGCTTGAGGGTATATGGATCCCCCAGGTCAACAGCTCCAAAAGATGGAGTGTGTTCCTGGAACAGGGTTCTTTGTTTGCTAGACTCTGGGGCTGTTAAGCCCCTGTTATAGGGTAGGTACACTTAAACTATTTTTAATATTGTGAAAAAATATATATTTTTAATGTTTTTATTTTATTTATTTTATGTGTATGAATGTACTGTCTGAATGTAGGTCTGTGCATCCATGTTGTGCAATGCCGCGGAGGTCAGAAGAGGGTGTCAGATTCCCCCGAGACTGGAGTTAAAGATGGTTCTCAGCCGCCATGTGGATGCTGGGGATCAAACCCACGTCCTTTGTAAGAGCAGTTGGTGCTCTTAACTGCTAGCTTAACTCTCCAGCTCCCAATATACATATACATACACATATATACATATATATATACATATATATATATATATATTTCTTAAGAAGTTTCTATAGTAGTAAGTTTCCACATAATTTTTCCAAAGACCTTTAGTGTTAGTTATCCCTGATCTTAATACCACCTCTTCTCTGCTTCTCCCTGGAATCTCAATTATTTTATCTTTAATTGATATTAGTTTATTTTTATCTGTCTAATTAATTAATAAGTAGTGATAGTGGGTGCATGTATATTTTTTAAACTTTTTCTGTGATTTGCATATTTTCCTCTCTTTATAGCATCTGTTCTAGCTCGTCCTTCATCCCAGAGATGTCAAGTTAATTTAGAGTCATCTTCTGGTGAAGTGGTTTTGCTCAAATGCACCTCCAGACTCAATTCAAGCTGAGTCAGGGATCTTGAGTTTCTGCTCATCAGTTATTGATCCAGAGATATTCATTGGACCTAATGATGGCTAGCAAGCACCTTCTTAAGGTTTCACACTCAGGGTGACTTAGACTTGCACTAGTCATTTAATGATCACTGAAACTACAAGCCATACAACTCAGAATTCATTGACTGTAATATTTTCCAACAAATATGAGTGGGAGCCAGTGCCACAGCAGAGAAGTCTGAAGTACACAGTAAGAGCTCACAGGATAAATCGAGTGTGCTTTGAGAACCTGGATCCCAGTGTTCCTGCAGAGGTTAAGGAGACAGTCCAATGTCCTTAAAATAGTGGCAGTGAGTAGTAATGATTTCCCATTGTCCTTATTGTCATTATTATTTGTGCCTATGTTAGTTCAAGTTAACTTCCACCCGTGTTTGAACATACCACTGCTGGCACCTTTACTCAGTGTGCTTTCCAGCTGCATTTGAAAGTATCCATTTTCCCATGTGTCATTTGTGACTTGGTAACAGATATATCTTGATATCTAGATAAGCTTTCCATTGTACACATATCAGCCTGTATTTATACAAACAGATGCTGCAACTTCTAGATATCTAGGCCATATTAAAGTCTCATGGGACTTCTCTCATTTATTCAGTCCATCATTTACTGAAAATTTGTCGTGTTGCATATGGCTGAATGTTCCTATAAAAGATGTCATCAGTATTAAAAATATTTTGTCAATATGATATGTAAAAATAATGTGTTCCTTCATAAACAGGTAAGTCAGAGAGAGACAGAGAGAGAGAATGAAACAAAATATTTGGGGAGGAGGAAAGGAAAAACAGGGTTATGTAGAAGAGGGTAATGGGTACCAAATCTAGTCAGAGTATGACAAAATGCCATTATGAAATCTGCTGCTTTGTACAACTGTATATACAGTATTACACATATGTACATACATAGATATATGATCTAATAATTTTTTATAAAAGAACCAAGTAACCTGGAAAAATGTTTATATAGCTTTATTCACTATTTGTAATTTGTCTGTGTATTTATGATATATAGGATTTGATCACTTTTCTATTATATTTTTCTTATTAATATAGGGTGGTTAATCTTTGCTTCATTCCTTGTATTTCTTGCGTATGATATATGCCTCTTCAGTATTTTCATTATGGTCACTGGTCACTTTTTGTTCATCAAAATAAGACAGATACAAAACAGAACTACATGGTTTTATTTGTGTGAAATTCTAAAACAGATTAAACAACTTATATTGCTAGAAAAAAATATGATAATTGTTTGGACTACAAAGTAATAGGGAGGAAAATTTGGGCAGGATCAAAACATCCTGTATCTTTATTAAAATTTTGTTGTATGTGAATTATGCTTCAATGAAAGCGATATCAATAAAAAGAATTTTGTTTGTTATATTTTTATGTGAAAGTTAAGTTTTTATATATTGAAATACGTCATTGTGTTCCTTTATGTTTTCATATTTTTTCTTCTTTAGGAAGACTTGTCCTAGTCTGAATTTTTTTATATGCACAGGGGCAATCTAGCCTCAATGATTTTTATTCCTTTTGTTCTATCATATTTGACAATATAAATATACTCATTGAAAAAGAACCCCACAACATTTCAATGAGAATTAAGTTATGAATGTTTACAAAACAGCCAAACTACTTTTACTTGTAATCATAAGTATCTAAACTTTACTATTCTGCCATGGTCAGACATTTAAAAATATTCTCTTTTCATCTTAGAATATAAAACAGTAGCAATTTACTAAGTTCTTATTATAAAAATTAACATAGCACGTCTCAAAATACTGAAAGTTGTTTTGTTAAAGTAGTTCCTACACCACAGGCAACCAACCATTCCTTTCTTCTAGAACACATACTGAAGGGCACCTTTCATTCACTAGTATTTACTTACAGATGGTGCTGTAAGCTTTGCTATTCCAGCTACACTTTCATGATCTCAAACCTGAGCTAATGGAGGGTCAGGAGAGGTAGAGGATGCAGGTCTCCACCAGCTCCTCAGGGCAGCGGTGTGCACATTCACCATTACCACTGAGATGAAGAGGACGCTGAAGAGAGATCACAGGCCTGCCCCAGACCCTAACTTAACACCTGGATATGCTTTTCTCACACAAAAACAGCTCATTAAATAAAAATCATTTAAGACAACAGACCAAAAAGCAGAAGGTCAGAACCCCCAGCAGCTTCCCAGTGGCATGGGGTGGTGTGACTGGCTTGGGGCCTGAAGAAGACAATTTTCTGTGAGCACATTTTCCTTCTGGGCTCATTTTGATTTAAATCTCTTTGTGACTTAACAGTGCTACATATTTCAAAGATTTAACTCATGTTGAATATAAAATGCAGCAAAAAAAAAAAAAAGGCCAGGCATGGTGGTGCACACCTTTAATCCTAGCAGTCGGGAGGCAGAGGCAGGCGGATCTTTGTGCTTTGTGAGTTCAGGGCCAGCCTGGTCTACAGAGCGAATTCCAGGACAGCTGGGGCTACAGGGAGACCCTGTCTCGAAAAGACCAAAAAATAAAATAATAAAAAAATAAATAAAATGCAAAAGAGTTTTCTCTTCAAATGGGGCTGGTAACTTAAATCTGACTAATCATATGAGCTCTGCTCTAAGGAGTTATACTATTTTAAGACCCAGGACCCCAAACTGAAATTAGTATACACTTTAGGGTATACTACTAATTTGTAGTATAATGTTTAATACTAACTTAAGTACTAAACTAAACAAGATTAGTATTTTGAAGTACTATCAGTTACTTGATCCCATGTGAGAAACAAAAAGGTTTTTTTTTAAATAAAAAAAATATTTTAGGCCAGGTGTGTGGCCCACGCCTTTAATCCTAGCACTTGAGAGGCAGAGGCAGGCAGATCTCTGTGAGTTCAAGGCCACCCTGGTCTACAGAGTGAGTTCTAGGACAGCAAGAGCTACAGGGAGACCCTGTCTCAAAAAGACATATATATATAATTTTATATATATAATATAATATATGTATATATAATATAATATATTTATATTATTTTTATATAGTATATAATATTTATTATATAGTATATAATATATATTTTATATATCATTATATATTGTATTTATAATATGTTACATTTATTATTTATATTTTATATATTATATTTTATTTATATATTTTATATATTCTATATAGTTATATTATATTTATTATATTATATGTTATATTATATTATATTATATAAATGTATATTATATATATAATTTTATGTCTATGAGTGTATTGCCTGTATGTATGTAACTGTAGCTGTGTGCTCAAGGAGGTCAGAAGAAGGTGTTGGATCCCCTGGAACTGGAGTTGTCGATAGTTGTTAGCCGCCATGTGGGTACTGGGCATTGAACCTTGGTCCTCTGTAAGAGCTGTGAATGCTCTTACCTGCTGAGCCAACTCTACAGCCCTGCAAAAGGAAATTTTTAAGGCAATTTAGTAATATCAAAAAAACTGAGCTCTAACTTAATTTTATATTACTCCAATTCTCAAGTTATTTTCTAAAAGAAAAGAAAAAGGGAGATATCTAGATTTTTTCCCCCTCACTAAAACAAAATAATTTTTCAACAAAGATAACAAAGTACAAAAAAAAAAAGAAAATGGTCATCTATGCCACTTAGACAAAATTTAATTTTCAGGTCCCCAGTAATGAACCTCAGGGACAGTTACTTATTCCAGTTTTAAAATAGCAGCTTTTAAAATTAAGGTTTATTCTTACTGGTTGCTCTATTTATTATTCTGTCAAGGTCCACAGGTGCAGTTTCAGGCTTGGCCACCCTCAAAGGCCTTTTGCAATGAATGTAAGAAGATTTACCAATAACATTCTCCTCATGCTTAAAAACTACACGAAATGTTATTGTATTCAAAGTCAAACTTAGTCTTCCAGCTGGAATTCTAGAGAATAATTACAGTTATGCTGTTACTTTTAAGACTAGGAATAACATAAAATACAAATTTCCTACAAAAATACAATATAGAAGATATATCATTTCTTCCCTGAAATAAAAATTTAATATTTGGACAAAACATAGTAAACTTTTGATTACATTAAAAATATAGTATTATTCTGTATATACTTAAAGACTTGAATTATTTGAGGTTTTGGCAATTGGTGCTCACAGAAGATTTACATCACTGAAATATTTTATCAGCACCACAATGCCACAGAGCTGTTCCCCTTACATCTGCTACCAGGAGGAAAAGAACGGCTTCCTGCACTGGACAGTCTGGGTGAAGGAGCTGCCTAGTAGTACAACTTGCCCCTGGCTGCCACTCGTACTGCTCTCCACCATAACATACGGCATCGGCACCAGCTGCACAGGCCTCTTCCCATCTCTTAGGGCCTGAGTGAGGTTTAAGATCTGTCCTCTCATCACAGACATCAGACTCTCAAAGGGGGCTTTGTCAAATCCTTTATCCATCATAAAAAGTTCATAAAGATGTTCACACAAATCTTGTACGAAGTTCATGTCAGAAAGATAGGGTAGAACCAAGTTTCTTATTTCTTCAGAAAAAAGGAACTTTTGCTTGAGGAAGTCCAGCCCAGTGAAACAGATATGTTCTCCGTTCCTCAGGATGTTCAAAGGGAAATGTCAGACCATTACCAGTTGTAGCTATTTTAATTCTTTATCATCAATTCATTTAATTCTTTATCATCAATCCAGTGTGATTCCTTACATTCAGTTTTCTTTGCATGTTTTCTCTTTTTATATTTGATTAGCCAATTATCATTTCCTCCGCCTGTCTTTCTGATGATGTAATCCAAAACAACTCATCTTTCAAACTGTGACTGAAATTCTTTAATAATATTTTCAGGCAAAGGCTCACCTTCAAATTTCCTAAGCCAACATTCAGCATCCTTGTAACCTTCAACAAATAACTGAAAGGAACCAATCTCGGAATAAAGTCCTACAGGATGGAACTTTCTACCAACTTTTGGAACTTTCTCTAAGGCCTACTTTTTGCCTCTTGATTTTGCATGTCAATTGCACTGTAGTTAAATGTCTCACTGACAAGCAAAACCACCTTTGTTTTTGGAACAATGCCCAGATGAAGCTTTACATCCACCCGGTAGGCACCAGCTTCAGAAAGGTAGCCCTGGTTAGGAAGCAGGCAGCCGCGGCCAAAGCAGCAGGGGCAGCACACCTTATGAACATACTTGGTCCACCTTGGATTCAGTTGGCTATAAGCTCTTCTGATTTGGGTTTAAACGCACCAATAATATTCCTTTTAGAATCCTTCACAAAGTAACTTCCACTTGACCCTTGGTAAATTCTTTCTGAGAAAACTCCAATTTCTATTGCTTGCTCTGCTGTCAATATTTCAGTAAATTCTAGATCAATCAAGAACATATTCAGCTCTGTACTTTGACTTTTTCTAGTCTTCATATTATTTTAAAAAAAATAGTAAGGGCTGGGTGGGGGTGTAGTTAGTGGTAGATAGAGTACTTAATATGTACAATGTCCTTGGTTCAATACCTAGCACCCACATATACTCTTTAAAAAAATTTTTTTTCCTTTCAAACAATGAAGGCACTCTGAAGACCTCGGGCCCTATTTAAATCCAACTACACATGGTAACTGGGGGGCAGAAAAAGGCAAGGAAAGCTATGTTGACACAGTAAGACAGGGTCCAGCGACGAGGATGGAAACTTTCTGTTTGTTTGCTTTAACTGTTACTGCCAGTGCTACCATCAGCTAATGTCACAATGGTAGCAGACAGACCAGCCAGACCCATTTCAGAGGCCACTTCCTTTGGCTCTCTCCCATCCATTCTAGACCTAACTTTCTTTTCCACACATGTCTGTGCTTATTTTTCACATTCCATTTTAGCTACTCCAGTCACAGAACTTTGCCATTTGCATGTATAAACCAATACACACTCTTCCAGATAGTAATGCTATCTCTATTTTGCAGATTATGATAAGGAAGGTGACCAGAGTTTTCCAGATCATACACATGGTGAGTGTTCAGATCCTGAGTCCATAGACCCTCAGCCTTGCAGTTTCATGGCGGTAAAATGTCCATTAGAAAAGAGGACTGGATTCCAAGGACTGGATTTCACTTTTGTTTATCCTTTCATTAATTCCCAAAATATTTGGTACTGCTTCACACTGAAAATTCATACAGTAAAATAGATACTTTTGCTTCAGGGTCTCTGTTGCCAGAACAAACTAGTGCAAACACACTTCATATTCTGTATGTCTTTGACTGAGGAATGGATGGTCACTGAAGAACAGGAACAAGGGGAGGCAAGACTCACAAGGAACTCATCTTCACTGGAGGAGCCAAGCTTATGCTGGAAGGCAAAGTTTGCAGAAAGCTTAGCAGCAAGGTGGCTGGCCGGTATTTGGAAAAGTCACAGCAGTCCAGAGTTCACTGTAGGAGTTTCTAGCCAATCAGGGCTCTTTTCATAATTATTCTGGACTACTTCTCTGAATTCTCAAAGCACTCTCACATGTCTTTATAGCGTGCTAGCCCAGCAGGCTCTTTTCCTAATCTTCAGTGATGACTGATCTTGGCCCTTGTGACATCACAGTGATGGGTGAGAAACAGAGGTGCCACCAACACACAGGCCAGGGGTTTTGCTGAGCTTTGGAATGTGGTCCATGATTTCTTTTCAAGATGAAAAGCTTACAAAGTTACTTCATTTATGTCTGTGTGTGTGTGTGTGTGTGTGTGTGTGTGTGTGTGTGTGTGTTTTCCAAGGAAGTCTTGATAGCATTCACATGACTACAAACAAGTGCCTATCCTTCTAGGCAATGGGTAGGTGGTTCAGGTTTCAGGAGTATATGCAGTTTTCTCTGAAATTCAACAAGACTCTTTGAATGACAAAGTATAGTCACTAGATACATACTGCATACACATACATACTTAGTGCATTCTCCATCCATTTTTAGTTGTAGAATAATACTTGAGATGGAGTGATTTATAAGAGAGCATCTGGGGCTGGAGAGATGGCCTAGCGGTTAAGAGCACTGACCGCTCTTGCAGAGGACCCGGGTTCGATCCCCAGCACCCACATGGCGGCTGAGAACCGTCTGAAACTCCAATTCCAGGAGGACTCCAGTTCCAGGGGAATCCGACACCCTCTTCTGACCTCCGCGGCATTGCACGACACGGGCGCACACACCTGCATGCAGACGGTACATTCATACACATACAGAAATAAATAAAATTAAAGAAAAAAAGAGAGAGCATCTAGCCAATGCCTGGTGCTGTGTGATAACTTGGTAGGAGTCACCTAAGGGGAGCAGGCTTCCCAACTCTCTTCAAGGAAGGAGCTGTGGGAAGCTCAGCTGACAAACCTTTCTTATCTGTAAGTACCAAGGCTGTGCTCTCTTTGAGTGATCTTGTCAACCTCAGCACAGCAAAAGTACTATAACTGGCCTATTCTTCACCACACTGGGAGGCATAGCCCACGGGAAGTGTGTTGTCTGCCTGTGCATTCCCACTGGCCTGGCAGAGACAACGTTAGAGCAGCTCTGTTTTCTAAGGTCCCTCCTGGCTCTTCCTCTTTGTGGCATACTGTCCTTGCATGGGTATCTGTGCAGCCTCATAACCTGGGAACTCTTTCTATCCATTCTTGTTCCTTCCTTATCTTTCAGTAGAGGTTCTTCCAGGAATCTCCTTGCCCTCTAATCTCTTCTAGTGTGTGCTTTCCAGAGACTCTGCATTGATACAGTGACTTTTTTGGGTGTCTTTTTAATATATATTTTTTTTTTGAGATAACTTTCTGTAGCCTCAACTGGCCTGGAACTTGCTATGTAGACCAGACTGGCCTTGAACTCACAAAGACCTGCCTTCCTCTGCCTCCTGAGTAGTGGAATTAAAAGTCTGCACTACCATGCCTGGCCTGACTAATTTTTTTTTTAAGTAGGGTGGTTAGATCGACATCTGGACTCATGAAGGTAGAAGGGCTACTAGGTAGGAAAAAGAAGAGGTCACTGGCAATGGGAGGGGGAAGAAAAAGAGTAGTGGGGGGGTCCATGTCACCACAGTGCATCATACATCAGTATATTAATTGTTATTACAAGAACAACAACTTTATCGAACAGAAAATTCACTCCCATGTGTTATCAAATCATAAGAAGCGAATTAAACTGAAGGAAAATCAGACTCAAATAAGTAATGTGGTAGCATTGGCTAGCAACTTAAGAATGATCTTCCGGGGCTGGAGAGATGGCCTAGCCATTAAGAGCACCAACCGCTCTTACAGAGGACCCGGGTTCGATCCCCAGCACCCACATGGCGGCTGAGAACCGTCTGAAACTCCAATTCCAGGAGAACTCCAGTTCCAGGGGAATCCGACACCCTCTTCTGACCTCCGCGGCATTGCACGACATGGGTGCACAAACCTGCATGCAGACAGTACATTCATACACATACAGAAATAAATAAAAACAAAAAATAAAAAACTTAAAAAAAATTATAAAAAAAAGAATGATCTTCCATGAAATAGGAATATGCATGGAATAAGCAGCAGATGCCAGGCTTCAGTTCCCTCCGCCAGCTTCTGTTCATTCCTAAAAAGCCTCTTTTTCTCTTTAGTTAGTTTCTCGGTTTTTAAATTTGAGTTTTTTCAATTTCATATAATAGATTTTGATTGAATTTAGATCACCTCCACCATCTTCATCTCCTTACTATACTATCCTCACCAATTTCATATCTCTAAATCTGTCTCTATATCTATCATCTATCTATCTATCTATCTATCTATCTATCTATGTATCTTTCTTTCTATCTCTCCATCTATCATCTACCTAATCTATCTGCCTATAGAGTCAAACTTCTGTCCTTAACGCCCTTTAGTGCCTGATCAACCTAAAAAGGTTCTCACTTTTTTTTTTTTTTTCATTAATTTTATTGCTGGTTTGTGCATTTTATACATCATTTCCAATTCAGATCAGGCATATTTCCCTTTCCCTCCCCCACCCCACCCCATCCCAGATCATGATTCTGCCATAACTGTCCTGCATCTTCAGGTTTATTTTTTTTCATTTTTTAGCTATAAGTGATATCCATTAGTACAAACATCCTCGTGCAAAAACAATCTATAGACTGTTGTGCCCAACCCCACAGTCCCACCATTCAGTGGAGGTTGACAGGTTGTTTGTTCAATCAAGTTGATCAAATGAGTGTCCAGACTAATGCTGTAGTTTCAACCGTTCACCCCAATCGCAGCCTTTACATTCTACCACGCCCCCCTTCCGCAGATTGTTCCTAGGCTTAGAAAGGGGCACAGGTGGATGAGAAGTAAAACTGTCCTCTCTCTCTCGGAAGCTGTTGACTCTGGATTACTGGTAATTCTGGCTGTTTCCTTCATGGGCTGAAGTTTGTTCAGGAGTAACCTTTCGATCCTACTAATGAAGCACAAGCAATTAGATATATAGGTATTTAAGCAGCACTAATAGTTATGGTAGGTTACTTTGGCATAGACACATATGTTTGGATGATATGTTAATTCATGAATTATATTTTTACCCCCTGATAAATATAACAGGGTCTTACTGTGGCTTATGACATCTCCTAACCTGTAGAGGATGTAGGCTTGTGGCATCAGCCATGGGTTATTCCTCCAAGGAGAGAGCCAACAGCCAATTAGATTTGGGATATACAGGCACATGGCTGCCTCTGCTGCACAGTATTTCCAGGCAGGTGAAGTGTAGCTGGTGCTGATGGTGGAGTCTTGCTTGACTCAGGGAGACCCGTATTTGCTTTATTGGTTTAGTGGCCTTTGGGAACACTCTCTGGCATTCCAGAGGCCATCTGTACCCTTGCATGTGCGGTCTCAATACATCCCTCCCATGTTAACGTCAGGTCTTCGGCAGCAGGGTCTTATCGCCTCTCCTCCTGCAGGTATCCCAACTTAGGGGCAAGGAGCCCTTACCTTTTGTGGGGCCTTGGATCCCCTGGCCAACATCCCCCTGGTAGAACAATCCATTGCTGATGTCAGAGCTCCTGCATTAATATACTTTGCCTAAGTGCATAGCCCAAGGACTTTAGTATTATATTTGGTTCTGAACAGAGTATAATCCTTTTCACAGTTCTTATGTCTATTAGTCAATTAAAGAAGGCATTTTTACCGGTTTTATAAGAGATTACCTCTATAATAGTTGTCTCCAATTTACAGTTGGAAAATGACATCATCATCGTCATATTTCTCCTTGTTCTATGGGGGGGGAGAAAGGTTCTCACTTTTAAACGAGACTGACTCTCCAGAAGTTCTTATTTTAGTCACAAGATTTTTTATTATTTTTTATGTGTATGAGTCTAATGTATTCATGTAGGTTTGTGCACCTGTGTCACGCAGTGCCACGGAGGTCAGAAGAGGGCGTTGGATTCCTCTGGAACTGGAGTTAAAGACAGTTCTTAGCTACCATGTAGGTGCTGGGAATCGAACCCAGGTCCTCTGCAAGATCAGTTGGTGCTCTTAACCGCTGAGCTATCTCTCCATCCCCTAGTCACAAGATTTTAAAACATTTACTACATACCAGACATCATTCTAAGTTTTCCACTTATAGCGGGTCATTTGATCCTTATGTTAGCCCTGTGATGAGAGTGCTGAAGTGCAGTGAGATTAAACTGGTCAGTGCCATAGAGCTGTGAAGTCCCCTGAGGCTGCGTTCACGCCCACTGCACAATGTTGCTTCTCAGACTAGGAATCCTTTGCTGGGTTGACATGCCATACCTACAGATAAATATTTTTAATAAAACATTCACTAAACTTTAGTCAATTACCTTGTATAATACTCCGGTAAAGAAGTGAGAATTTCTTCTACTGGTAGGAAAATTGCCTGCATTGAATTTGTTAAAAGACCAAGTTTCTAATGTGGTGACTTTCTAGGGAATGTTCGTGAAGAATATTGAACGTGTACATTTTCTGATTGATTTTTCCAACATAAGGCAGACTCTCTTTGTCCACTCTTATCTTACAACTCTACTGAAAAGCCTTGCATGGATCATGCAAATCTGGAAACTAACATTCTAAATAGTTGACATGTGCAGAGTGGCTAGAGACAAGCATCAAACACCCACTATGCTCCGGGTAAAGCGAAAGATACTGTATGAGCATCTGATAATGGTAAGACATTGACCATTTTGGAAAGAAGAAATCAGTGCTGATTATATAAGTTGCTAAAATCAGAGGTAGTCAGTAACTGAAACAAATGAAAACAAAGAATTAACAATTAGTTCATGCTGTTATTGTTATTATTAATTAATATTATTTTATTATTATTTAAGATTGCCTTCATCAACTAAGTAGTGTTAATTTTCCTACTCTCCAAAACCCTGCAAACTGCGGGGCATATGGGCAAGGGATGTGGGTGGGCTCTGCTGTACAACATGGAGGCAGGCAGAATCATTTCCACTCAATGGAGGTCCACAGGGACAAGGAGAACTCACTCTTATGGCCTTATTGATTTAGTCACTGTCTCAGAAGTGGGTAGTTATTGAGGGAATGGATTTATTAGAAAGGTGAATTTGGTTGAAAAGTGAACTCTGGGTATAAATGACCTGTGCATATAGGCTGATCACTTGTAGGAAATGTTCTCTGGTGGAGTAGGCTACACCCACATGATTGGGTACACAGTCATAGCTCTTCCCCTTTACAATAGGTGACACAACACCAAGGTCCTAGCCAGATGTCAGTGCATGCGTTCAGACATCACAGCCTTCAGAACTGTGACCTCAACACATTTTTTAAAGCCAATTTTTATTGAAGTTTTGTGTCTTTCATACACATTTCTCGATCAAATTTAGACCTATTCCCCCTTCCTTGCCCCCCACCCCACCAGAACTCGTGCATCATGCATTCTGCCATACATGTCTTTCATCTTTTTCTCAGTCTTTTATTTTTTAATTTTTGATGCAGAAGTTTACTATTTTGGGCAGAAGTTTACCATTTCAGTCAGTTCTTTGACCCAGTCTTTTTTGTTATTGTTGTTCCTTCCAATTTGTATCACTCCAAAATATGCATATATGCATGCCACACATATAGCAAGATTATGACGTTGTAGGTTTTAGCAACCTCAGCTTATGATTTCTTTTCTTTTTTTTTTAGGCTGAAAGATATCATGTTTTCCTTAAGGAAGTGTTTGAAGGCTCCTCCTTGGCAAGCCCAAACAACCATTAGTCCTGCCCTTATCAACACATTTTTTTTGTTATAAATTACCCAGCCTCATGTGTTCTATTTTAATAGCAGAAAATACACAGAGACACTTTCCTCGTATTGTGAAAAATTAGACAAAATTAAATAATATGGAATCCAAATCTTCAACCAGGAGTTGACATTTTGATATAGTGACATGTCCATCCAATTTCTCATATTGACAGAAAGGAGTATTATATCCATTCTCTTCTTCATCTTTATCCTAGTTTTCTTTGATGAAATCATGTGTCATGTATTTTGTGTGTCTCCTTTTAGGACTTTATTGGTTGTTGAATATTTAAGCTTATACATCTATGTCTTTATCACTCAGTGGATTTTTTAAAATTAATATAATATAATTAATTAAAAAAATAAATATAATATAATTAATTAATATAATATAATTAATATTTATATATATCAACAAATATAATTTGAATAAATGCTACAATAATTATAAAATAACAACATTGCATGAGACAGTAAGAAAATAGTAGGACCTGTCGGTGGGGTGGGTGACTGCAGACAGGCATGCAGATGAGAAGATGATTGCTCAGAGAAGGGCAGTGGTAGTCAAGGCGGAGAGAAGAGGGCAGCTCTGATGTCTTTAGAGGTAAAGCTACAAGTTCTTACTGCCATAAATGGGTGAAGGAGATGGGAAAGTAACAAAACAACTCAGATCTGTTGGTTTTAACAATTGGAGGATCAGTATTGAATAGAGACAACTAGGTCTGGGAGGGATTAGATGATGGAAAAGCAAGGGGCTGTTTTGGACAAAGAAAATGTGAGAAGCCTATCAGACATCAAGTGGAAATAGTGTACAACGGAAGCAAAGAGAGATAAATGTGAGAGAGGCTGCAGATAGAAAAGAGGAAGAGCATAAGGATTAGAAATTGAACACAGAGAAAGGAACCAATACAGGAGGCGTAGCAGGAATAATCCATGCACTAGAAGGAAAGTGGACAGTGTGCTTGTTCCTGGAAGCCAAGAGAGGAGAGTACGAATGTGTGAACTTGACTCTATACAGCTATTGTGTGTGTGTGTGTGTGTGTGTGTGTGTGTGTGTGTATGATGTACATTCAGGTGTACATGCCTGAGTGACCTGTCCAGAGGCCAGAGGGGAACATCAGGTGGCCTTTTGCTTGCTCTCTACCTTCTTCCTCTGAGACAGGCTCTCTCACTGAATCTGAAGCTAGGCTGGAAGCAAGCCTCAGCGATCCTCCTGCCTCTGTTTCCCCAGTGTGGGAGTTACAGGCTAGCCCATGGCCATGAGTGAATTTTTATGTTGGTGCTGCAACTTGAACTCAGGTCCTTGAGCTTGGACAGCAAGCACTGCTGCCCATTGAGCACATCTTCAGCCCCAGCAGTTTTTACTTTTGATCTCCCACTGAGATCCTATGGAGTAGTGTGGCAGTCAGCTCTTCATCATGGGTCATAACACTTGAGACAAACAACTTGAATGGAGGAATGGCTTATTCAAGCTCACAGTTTGAGAAGATCCAGACCCTGATCCAGGCTTCTCTGCTTTGAGTCTGGGGAGAGGTAGCAAATCCAGGTGGAAGCACATGATAGAATGGAAAGTGCTCATCTCCTGTCACCCTGGAAGAGTAGAGAGACCTGAATATCCCTTTCTAGGACACACTCTCCAATGACCTAAGTTCCCTTTAGTAGGCCCCATCTCCTCATGCCTCCGCCACCTCCCAATAGGGCCTCAGGTTGGTCACCAAGCCTTTAATACCTGGCCATTTGGGGGAGACTCTAGATCTAAACTATAGCAGGTCGTCAGTGACAGAAGCATTACTTTCATTTTGAGATAAGAATGGCTTGGGGGGGTAAAGTTCCTAATAGCCTGACAAAGGCCTTTGGACTGTCCATCTCTGGTTTACCATGACTTCTGGGAGCTCCCCGCAGTGGTGCTGATCTACTCATTTGGATTGTATTGTAGAACATTCTGGCAATGTGGTGTACTTGACAATCTGTGCCTCTGTATACTATGTATGCTGGGTTACATATATTTATGAGCAGCTTTTATGGTTTTCCTCATTTGCTGTTCCTGTCAGCCATAGCTCCCCCTACTCATCGTGTGTCTCCTGATAGGAAATAACTGACCAGCCTGTTTTGGTTTTTTAACATATTGAACATTTTATGATTCAAACCTGAATTCCAAATGTGTGTGACAGAAACTTGAATTCCTAAGTGATGATAATGAGTGTCCATTAGGACTTTTAATTTGTATACCATGCATTATTCTTTTTAATGGGTGAAATGGAGTAATTTTAAGTAATGCCATGTGAACTTAGGCTTTTTAATTTTCTTTGAAAAGTATTGAGGGCCTTGAGGAAATAACCGTGCTGATCTTCTCTATTCTGTCATGGCAAATGGACTCGTACCTTGTAATAATTCTGTAGCTAGTTCAAGTAGTGACTTTAGTCTCCAGAAAGCAATCACTGAACTCTAATGGCCTCAAACCTGGGATCAAATACTGTCCTTTTTTGATTGCCCCTGCTAGGTTCTGTAGGGAGTACTCAGTACTGAGAAACAATATAAAAATAATTTAAACAATGAAAATCAGGACAAAGGTGTAGAAGAAAAACATATTTGTAAAATACTAAGCTTAAGTTTACACTTTTAATTATTGATTGATTTGGTACTGTACAATGACATTAAAAACATTTGTTTTAAATGTAAACCTCAGCCAAAATTTATAAGTAAACTCGATGGACCGAGATTATTTTTTAATGAGAAAATTTTAAATGCCAGTTTGGATGTGTAGTTCATAAAAATGTAATTCTCTTTCTAAACTGAAATGGCATCTATTTTTTTTTTTTTTTTGGTCTTTTTGAGACAGGGTCTCCCTGTAGCCCCAGCTGTCCTGGAACACACTAAGTAGACAAGGCTGGCCTTGAACTCACAAAGATCCGCCTGCCTCTGCCTCCCAAGTGCTAGGATTAAAGGCGTGCGCCACCACGCCCGGCTGTCATCTCTTTTAAAGTTAGACTATCTCCTTTACCTTCTGCATAATGTAGAAAGTTATTAGATTATAGTAGTAAATGGAAGATGCCTTAAAGTTATAGGATTTAAGAGCCTACCTACTCTTTGGGGGAATAAATACATACTCTATTGCAAGGAGAATGAGAAAGCAACAAAGTACACTGACTAACTTTTTGGAATGTTTAATATGGACTGGTTATTAGAGAAGTTTCATGTATAGTATTTTGATCTTTGGTGTTGATAGATTGTTCCAATTCCTCCGTGAGACAGGAAACTCAGAAAGTCTAGTCAACTGGCCAGGACCATACAACCAGTTAACACTTAAGGTTGTTTATAAAGACAAATGTCTGTGAGAGTGTCCTCAAGTCTGGGGAATGGGGAGATGGGATCTGTCTTCAGTGGATCAGATGTCCATCTCCTCACTCAGGCCTGGCATTTATCACCACAGTAACCATTGCTGAATAAGTCAACAGAATCCTCTCTTTCTTTATAAAGCACTTAATTTCATTGTGTGCCTAGTTGGGAGAAATTTATTCATAGAAGTTAGGTCATCTGAAGATCAGTGTAGTAATTATTGAGGGTTGTGTAATGAAGTACTGAAAAATGAACACCTAAAATAACAGAAACTAATTGTCTCAGAGTTATGGAGGCTGGAAGTGTGAGATCTAGCTGTCTTCAGATTGGTTCTCTCTAAAGGCTGGGAAGGAGGCCTTCTGGCCCAAGGCTGTCTTCCTAGCTAAGTGGTTACATCATAGATGTTTCTGGGTCTAAATATCCTCTTTGTATAAGGACAACTATATTGTGGGAGAATCCAGTTTAAGTTAGGTATGAATGGGCTAGTTTTCCAGCCAGCACCTCGCAAAGATACAGGTGGCAGTCATCAGGCTCCACTAACTCTGCCCCACAGGGGGACAGCAGCCTGTGACACGCATGTGACACAATGTGTGATGCAGGGCAGAGCTATAGCATGTGGAGTACACAGGGGGCATGATGTAGGGGGTCTGGGATTGAGCCCTGACAGGTGATGTCATCCTGCCTATAAAACCTGTTCATTTGGAACAAACTCTCTCTGTATTTGGATACCTTACCATGGGTCTGTGTACTGTGCTTTTCCATGCATGCCTCAAACATGGCTCACCATGGGAATAAATGGGGCAACCCCCACACTATATGACCTCCTTTTAGTTTGAGTGCTTTAAAAAACCACTTAACATAGGTCATATTCTAAGCTGTTGGGGATTAGGGCTTCAACTTGGAGCCCTGATGAACTTGAAGGAAAATAATTCAGCCCCAAACAACCAAACATCTTTAGTAAATTAGCTTATTATCATTATTTCCTCATTCTGGACCAGACACCAAACCAAGAATTGATAAGTCAAGGCAGCTCTTTTATTACTTTTCTACCAGGGAAGAAAGACATTCAACAAGAAACTGCAGTAAAGTGTGCTGTGGTCATTACTTTTCCCATGGTTCTGATTATAAGAAACTGAAGAAACTACTTAGTTTCAGAGGGATCAATCCACAGTCACTTGACCCTATGCACTTGGGTAGAACATTTTGTTGGTGAGAGTGGCAGTTATTCACTTCTTGGAGAAAAGGGGACATGGGAAACAGCCAAGGCCAGATATAATGACCAGAGACACCCCCCCCCCATTGACCCACTTCCTCTAGGCCCCACCTCCCTCCTTCCACCACTTCTCATAATGCAGTTATATTATGAATCCATCAAGGGAATAACCTATTCATTGGGTCAGAGACCTTATGATCTAATGGTCTTTGAAGATATCTTCACAGACACATTCAGAGTTGTAGTCATTAGCACCCTAAATGCCTTAGGTGGTTCTTAACTCCATAAAGCTGCCAGGCAAGTTTAAACATCGTTGTCTTGTTCAGGCTCAGGAATACACACACACACACACACACACACACACACACATACACACACACACACACACACACAGGTTAACCATCCTATGTGGAGAGTGACAGGACCAAAGATGGATACAAAAATGAGTTGGTCAGATGAGGAGTGGTGGCTTCTCACATGAAGAACCTGGACTTGATAGCAGAAGAGCATCAGATAGGTTTCCTGGGGGTTTGAGTGCATTCAAAGAGGCAGACACAACTGGGTTATCTTTTCAATGAGAGCCTGTGCTTTCCCTTTCAAAATTATTAACTCTGTTCTAACGAGTCATTTTTATTTCAATATAAAAACAAAAGTGTCTTAGGATCAAGACAATTATTAAGCCAAAGTAATTTTGGCACATCTCTCTCTTGTATCCTTTATGATTCTATCCCAATTTCAGAAACATGGCTCTAATAATTCTATAATTTCTCCTCGTATCAATCTAGAGAATCTGTGAACTATGGATTGATACAAGGAGTATTTGGTTTCATTCAAAAATCTCAGAGTTGGGCTGGAGAGATGGCCTAGCGGTTAAGAGCGCTGACCGCTCTTACAGAGGACCCGGGTTCGATCCCCAGCACCCACATGGCGGCCGAGAGCCGTCTGAGACTCCAATTCCAGGAGAACTCCAGTTCCAGGGGAATCCGAGACCCTCTTCTGACCTCCGCGGCATTGCACGACAAGGGTGCACAAACCTGCATGCAGACAGTACATTGATACACATACCGAAAAAAAAAATTTAAAAAAAAAAAATCTCAGAGTTATCCAAACACATGCTTCATTGAAAATGTTTTGTTCTATTTAGCAAAGGGATGCTCACGATGGCTCCCTGACATACCACATATTGAACATCCTAGGAAAAGGGTGGGAGAAATGCTTTCTCTGGAAACTCTGGTCTAGATGTAGCTATGGTTTCTAAAACGAACTGTGGTCTTTTTAGCTGAGCATCATTTCTGTTTTGTTTTTGCCTGTTGTGAAGCCCAATGCTAAGTTACCATTTAATCTTTTTTTTTTTTTTTTTCTGTGTGTGTATCAATGTACTGTCTGCATGCAGGTCTGTGTACCCGTGTCGTGCAATGCCGCGGAGGTCAGAAGAGGGTCTTGGGTCTTTAATTTGGGGTTTTTGCTGGTTGGAAACTATCTATTAGGTCTCCTATTTTTCTCATTTTACTATTTTACCTACTTTACTACTTCACCTTTGTTACTATAGTAATATTGCGTATTATTGTAAAGCATATGTAATTACATATACTGCAAATAATATTGTAAGACTATTACATTTCATCAAAGTGCCTGACACTTTTGTTGGAATGTTTTTGGTGTAATGTCAAAGGATATGGTGTTGATCCATTATTTTCTTCAACCTTCATACACTATCCCTTATCACCATAAGTCTTGGATTAAGGGAGGCTGATTTCATCGTTAGCTCTTAATGTGGTGTAAATAGTCTAAAAATAATTCCTGTTTTCAGGATAGTCCAGGAATCCAGACTTAATACAGTGAGCGATGAGTAGATTGTTGAAACCAGAGAGCCAAAAGGGGAAGTTTCTAGCAGTCTGAGTCAGATATTCCCTATATGTAAAGAGGAAGCCTGTAGATGTCAGAGGGAAGAAGTAGACTGAGAAAAGGAGGATGAAAGTATAGAGAAATTCAGATGTAGGCTCTGAAGTCTAACTGATCCCTGGGATTCTGCTTTCCTGAGCCAAATTATTTCATTATTACTGAAGCCAGTCTGAATTTTTATTGTTTTGCTACTTTTCTCATTTAAACAATCAGACATCTCTGAGGAGCAGCATGGAGCACAAATAAAAGATTATAAAGTGGGCTGGAGAGATGGCCTAGCAGTTAAGAGCGACAACCGCTCTTACAGAGGACCCAGGTTCAATCCCCAACACCCACATGGCGGCCGAGAACCGTCTGAAACTCCAGTTCCAGGAGAACTCCAGCTCCAGGGGAATCCAACACCCTCTTCTGACCTCCGCGTTGCACGACACGGGTGCACACACTTGCATGTAGACAGTACATTCATACATATACAGAAATAAAAAAAAAATTAAAAAAAAGATTATAAAGTGAAGACATGTGAGTCAGATGCCCACTGGTCACTGGAGCCCGTTCCATTCCATCTTCTTAACTGTGTATTACCTTTGGCTACTGTATCTTAGTCCTAGCCATTCTCCAGTGTCAGTGCAAACATCTCTCTAAGGAAGGAATTGCCAATTAATCATTCAACGATTGCTTTCTCTGTCCCTTGGACATTTCTCTCCATTTCTGCAGCTAGAAAATAGCTGTATAGGTTTTTCTCTTCTCTTCTCTCTTCTCTTCTCTTCTCTTCTCTTCTCTTCTCTTCTCTTCTCTTCTCTTCTCTTCTCTTCTCTTCTCTTCTCTTCTCTTCTCTTCTCTTCTCTTCTCTTCTCTTCTCTTCTCTTCTCTTCTCCTCGCCTCTCCTCTCCTCTTCCTCAGCATCTCCCTCTTCCTCTCCTCTCCTGCTCCTCTCCTCCCCTCCCCTCCCCTCCCCCGTCCCCTCCCCGCCCCTCCCCTCACCCTCCCCTCCCCTCCCCTCCCCTCCCCTCCCATCCCCTCCACTCCCCTCCACTCCTCTCGTCCTCTCCCCTCCTCTCCTCTCCTCTCCTCTTCTCTTCTCTTCTCTTCTCTTCTCTCTCTCTTTTCTTTTCTTTTCTAGGTAGCATACTCCCTAAGAGCAGGAACAGGCCTGATCACCACAGTGTCTTTACTACCTAAAATGGTGTCTCCCAAGTCACGGCTACTCAATATCCACTAATCATGTCACTTGTTGCTGTTCAAAGGAAACAACTGAAATTGAGAAGCAAAGATGCATTGGATTTTTTGGTGACAAAAGCAATTTGATCCCAGAGAACAATGTACTTTTGTGCTATTCTTTGAGGAGAAACCAGAAATCATGGGAATGTTTCTGTGGCTTGGGTTTTTGAAGTGGAATAGCACTTCATTTCACTTTCTTGTTTTCTACATAAAGAAAATGAGACCTGGAGAGATGAGGAGACTTGACCAAAGTTGCATAGATTATTAAACTTGGAATCAGCCAGGGAACTCGTTTTCCTCTCTCTGTTTCCTGTTCATCTGCTGCAGTTCAGTTGCACTGTGAGCTCCTCGTCCAGTTTGAGTCTCCTAACCCTCTTGGAGTCCTTGTTACTCCATTGCAAGAATGGAGTTCATTGGCTAGATGCCAATAACATAAATACATGAAAACACTCTATTTAAATATGACATTTTATCTTAGGATATTTTTCAAGCCTGGATACTAGAAAAAGCCACTCCTTTTGGTGACAGGAAGATACTAGACTCCTGCAATTTGGCAAGCTATAAAGAGTTTGATTCTAGATATTATAGAGAACATCTTTTTTCCATTTGTTTTTTGTTTTTTTTTCTCTATGTGTATGAATATACTGTCTGCATGCAGGTCTGTGCACCCATGTTGTTCAATGCCGCGGAGGTCAGAAGAGGGTGTCGGATTCCCCTGGAACTGGAGTTCTCCTGGAATTGGAGTTTCAGACAGTTCTCAGCCGCCATGTGGGTGCTGGGGTTCGAACCTTCTCAACTCTTAACCGCTAGGCCATCTCTCCAGCCCTTTTCCATTCGTTTTAACAAGTGTTGTTTCATCTTAATAATCTGTGATGTCTAGTTAATAAGAAATGCCTGATGAAGACAATGGCTAACCAGAAGTGGAGTCGGCACCAAAGCCCTCTCCTGAAACGGTCTGCTAGCTAGCCTTTTGGATTATTTGTTTGGTTTTCATTTTTGAAATGCACAAATTTTATGTCGAGCATATTCTCCTTCCTATCCCACCTGGTTAATCCCCTGTAGATATCGTGTCATATCTACATGATTTTTATGTATCTATAGAAAACCTAAGATTCACAAACGATTCACAAATACAAGATTCGCAAACATGACATGATATTTGTGTTTATGAGGCTAGCTTCATTCACTTAATGTTATCTCCATTTAACTTAATGTAAGTCCTGAAATTGTTACAGAAGTATGTCGGGAAAAACTTTAAGATATAGGCATAAGCCATCCACCCTTTGTCAATGGTGGGTTTGGTATACTAGAGAGACTCATGAAGAGAGATGATTTTTACTGTAATGCCACTCACTGTGTTTAGTTTATGCATAATAAATTTTGTATTAATAATATTTTTTAAAAAGACTGGAAGATGCTGGGCATAGTGGCACATTCCTTTAATTCCAGCACTTGTGAGGCAGAGGCAGGTGGATCTGTGTGAGATCGAGGCCAGCCTGGTCTCTACAGCAAATTCCAGGCCATCTGGGGCTACACAGAGACCCTGTCTAAAATAAAATAAAATAAATAAAAAGATTGGACACCAGATGAGATAATGCACTTGAGAGGCTGAGGCAGAGGAGCCATAAATTTGAGACCTATCTAGTGAGACCTGTCTCAAAAAAACAAAATAACAGTAAAAACAAACAAATTGGCTAAATACAAATTATTTCGGACTTGTAAGATATCAGAATTAAAAGAAAAGCATAGGAAGCCAGCTATTTTCTGTTTATCATATTAAGCTAGTGCTAAAAATTATTTTGATAATGTAAGCATGTTTCATGTGCTATCAAATACTACTTTGCCTTAGGTACAGCACTGGGTGCCAGGGACAGAGGAGATCCACAGTGACCAGGCTGCTGCCATCTTTTGGAGAAAGGAGATGCTTAGGTAATGAGATGGATGAATGGTCCACAGGAGAACAGGAGGCCACCAGAGTGCATCTCTAGGGGAGTTTTTAAAACTGAAAGCTAGCTCCCTTCATGGTTTAATTTCAACTTCCTGATACAAATTTTCAAGGTGCTTTATTTATCATACCTTATCATGTTTAATAATGATAACTCAGTAGCTTCCCTGTAATAGATACCAAGTGTTCAGTTCCTCAGTGGCACCTTATACAGCCATTAACAATCGGTCTTTTCAGACTGCAGTCACATCTGTTGGAAACAGAATCTAAAGCTCTTCTTCATGTACTGTTCTTCTGTAATCCTTAAGGTTACATCAGCCAGTTTTTAAAGCCAGATTCGTCCTCTTAATCTATATTTGCATGGATAAATGGTGTCCATGGTAAGATGAGAGTTTCTATTTCTTTTTGGCCACTGTTTCTTCCTATTTATTCATGCGTGTGCATAATCATGTGTCTGTAGGTCCACATGTGCGTGTTGGGGGGTGGATATGCATCTGCCCATTTCTGTGCAGGGCATAGGTCAACCTCAGGCCTAGAACTTGTCAAGTAGGACTGGCTGGCCAGTGCAGCCCCAGGGATCTGCCTGTCTCCGTCTCTCCACACTGAGGTCACAGTTGTGCATGTTTGCATCTGTATTTCTTTACCTGGATTCTGGAAATGGACTCATGTCCTCATCTTTGCAAGGCAAACACTTTACTGACTGATCTTCCTAGCCTAGCCATCCCAAACTGTAGCAGTAGAGTGGGAAAAAATGCACCTCTAGAATTCAACCAGAACAGCTTGTCCTTCCACTACCCCAAGTACAACCGGCAATTAGGTCCATGCCCAGACTCATATCACTTCTCATAAAACACATGATGCATCCCTCTTTTTAAAAATTAGACCTGTTACCCTGCATAACTAATTTGTTGAGAAAGACCTTCCACATATGAAGTGAAATTTCACTTGGCCCCTAAAAGAAATGAAAACAATTATGGAAAGGAGTTCAATGACACAGATGATTTTAGGAGCAGGGAAATGGTCCCCCCCCCTTTTTTATTGATGCTTTGTGTATTTCATACATCATTTTCCAATTCAGTTCAGGCATATTTCCCTTTCCCTTCCCCCCACCCCACCCCACCCCATCCCAGATCATGCATTCTGCCATAACTGTCCTGCATCTTTCTCTCAGTTTTTTCATTTTTTAGCAATAAGTGATAATTTATGAGTACAAGCATCCTTCATGTAAAACCAAATTGCAAGCAGTTGTGCCCAAACCCACACAGCCCATGGGTCCCACCATCCAGTAGTGGGGGGCTTGTATGTTCAATCAAGTTGATCAAATGAGTGTCCAGACTATATTGCTGTAGTTTCACCATTCACCCCAATCGCAGTCCTTACATTCTACCACGCCCCCTCTTCTGCAGATTGTTCCCTAGGGAAAGGATTTTTTTAAATGTTCCACAAAGGTTGTCAGAAACACAAGGAAACTTGCTTGGTCTTTGTAACAGCAGGATGCTTGCATGTAGGGAAGATCAGAACAGTTAAAGAATCTTGGGGGAAGTATATTTTATTTCACTTTATCCCTCAAAATTTAAAAGCCTAAATAAGTTTTAGGAAATAATTTTGTTGAAGAAGAAAAATAAAGATGTTTTGCAAAGAGGAAGAGAAGAAGGAAATTAGTAGCTCAGCCAGGGAGCACCCAGAAAGAGTTCTAGAAAGAGAAGATAGAAAAGTGGGAAGTGGAGCTCGGGAGATGGTTCAGTGCACTTGCTGCATGGCCATGAAGACCCAAGTTCAAATTCCAGAACCCCTATAAAGTCAGGTGAGAGCTCACTCTTGCATGTGATCCTAACACTGTGTGTGGAGAGTCACTGGGGTGTGCTGGTGGCCAGTCGAGCTCCAGCCACAGTGAGAAACCCTGTCTCAAGAGAATAAGCCATATAGTGATAAAGCAGGGCATTAGACCTCCTTTTGTGCTTGCTTCATTCACATGAGCCCGTGTACACACACTCATGTGGACATACACCACATACACATGAACCCAAGAACAGATAACAGATTGATTGATTGACTGATTGACAGATAGAAAATGGAAAGGGCAAAAGGTCAAAAATAATGCGGCATGGGGATGGAGAGATGGCTCAGTGGTTAAGAGCACCGACTGCTCTTGCAGAGGACCTGGGTTGGATTCCCAGTACCCACATGGCGGCTAAGAACCATCTTTAACTCCAGTTCCAGGGGAATCCTACGCCCTCTTCTGACCTCCGAGGCATTGCACAACATGGGTGCACCAACCTACATGCAGACAGTACATTCATACACATACACAATAATAAATAGGGCCGGAGAGATGGTCTAGCAGTCAAGAGCGCTGACTGCTCTTGCAGAGGACCTGGATTCGATCCCCAGCACCCACATGGTGGCTGAAAACTGTCTTTAACTCCAGTTCCAGGGGAATCTGATGCCCTCTTTTGACCTCTGCAGCATTGTATGACACGGGTGCACAGACCTATATGCAGACAGTACATACCTACACATACAAAAAATAAATAAAATTAAAAAAAGAAATTTAAAAAAAAGAAAAGGAAGAAAGAATTTAAAATAATAATAATAATAATGTGGGACTATGTCCCATATTCATAAAGGTAAGATTCTATGCTGCAAGGCTCCATGCTTGTTTATATTGTACTTAGGACCCTACCTTAAGATACATTAATAGTCAACTTTAGAACACTTAGGATAAAGACAAAGGAGAGGGAGGGAGAGGGAATGGCTTCGGACAACCACCAATGCAGCAACGGTGGATTTAAAAACAGCAATATAAGGCCGGGCGTGGTGGTGCACACCTTTAACCAGCACTTGGGAGGCAGAAGCAGGCAGATCTCTGTGAGTTCGAGGACAGCCTGGCCTACATAGTGAGCTACAGGCCAGCTGGGAGTAAAAGGAGACCCTGTCTCAAAAAGACAATAAAAGACCCAAAACAGAAATATAATCAAATTTCAGAGGGATAGTAACCTCGTGTTCTGTACTCAGCCAAATGTCAACCATTAAGAATATAAGGTATTAAATAGATATTTCTGATATTATAAAGGTCAAGTGCCAGGGGCTGGAGAGGTGGCTCATTGGTGGAGAGCACTGATTGCTCTTTCAGAGGACCTGGATTTGATTCCCAGCACCCACATGACGGCTAACACCCGTCTGTAACTTCAGTTCCGGGGAAATCTGATCCCTTACTCTGACCTCCAGGGGTGTGGCCTGTCATGGCTATGGGCAATACACACATACACATGAAATAAAAATAATAAATAAAAATTGAAAAAGTCATGTTTCTTATCCACTACATGCTCTATGAAACAAAGCCATTCGCCAAGGAAAGCTGGACATTAGAATAAAAATCCAGGTCATTGGATGCCTGGAGTAGAGAAAGGTGGGATAGGAAGGCTGAGTGTGGAGTCATGGTGGCCGGAAGATCAGAATCCAAAGAGCAGCAGAGGATGTGCTATGAGACAAAAGACAATGAATGCAAGGGAAAATTTAAGCGAAGAAAGCAGAATCGGATAGAGTATTCCCAACCCTGTGCCTTCGTCAAAACAACCTACAGGCTGAGAAATCTGAGGAAAAGTAGTGATCAACACATTAAAATAGATAAGCAAACATAAGAGTCTATTAAAAACTCTAGGAAAACAAGTTCTCTGAGGTAGGATATGTATACCCTGTGCACTCCTTGCTTGGTGATGAACAACCTTTATGTGGTCATAATGATCCAAATACTGTTACTAATTAATCCAAGATTTTATGTGTAATTAAGTTCTGGGGATAAGGTCTGGTGAGAGCCTATAATACCTAACTCCTTAAATTGTATAACGAGAAGCAAGTAAGTTCCAACATTCATAGAACAAGGTGTAAGGATCTTATTTAGAGGAGTAATTGCTACAAGTGGATAAAATAGTTGAAAGAAATTGATTTAGCATCAGAAATGGGAACTGGATAATGACTGAGACAGAATATTATAATTTTTTTGTGCAAGCCACTTTATTTGATTTTTTAAAAATAAGAAATGTTTACGTAGATAAAATAATACATTTAACCTTTAAAATTCTGCCCCTCCCATAGCTTTTCTTCATGTCCTTCATTGAATCGAAGTTACTTGTGATGATTAATCACAATTGGGACCTTAACAGCGGAGTCACCAGAAGACACAACTCAAAGACTTTGAGGGAATTTCCAGAGTTCACCTGAGTAGGTGAGACCCGCCCTGAATGAGGGTGGTGCTACCCTTGGGCTGGAGTCTGGGGAATAGAAGAGAAACCAGTGAAAGCCAGCTGAGCAGCAAGGTTCCCCTTTCTTTGCCTGAGGATCCACCCTTAAGTCAGCAATCTCGCACCATCATAGCTGAGAGCCATGCCTGCAGCAACGTCTCTGCTAGGAGGGACCATATCTCAAACTGTGAGCCAAATTAAAACTTTCTTCATTTAAATCCTTTCTTGTCAGTAACTAAGACACTTTTCATGGCCTCTTCTACCCCAAATTCCTTTCCCTTGTCTTCTCTCATCTAGATTATATGATTTATTATGTTAGAGCCAGTTGATACTTTGGGCTCAGTGTTTGATACTCACGAGACCTTTGACAACAGAGACTAAGTTAGAACTTCTTCCCAAATCTCTTGATTCATATCACACTGTTGAAATTAGTAAATTATTTTTTTACTATAGTCCCTGGTCTAGGAGAAATGAGTAAATAATAATGTCCAAACAACCTAACATCTTTCCTTATGGAGGCAATGCTCCAGGAAGAAGCATCAGGGCTTATGCATAGTATTAACACTGGAGAGGCTCAAATTTGTACTTTCTCCCAAAAAGATATCACTTAAACGGGTAGCCACAATGCAATGTAATTAAAACTTAAAGAAAAATAGAATTCTGCAACTCAACAAATCACCACTTTTTATTTCCCTGTTCCTATTTGGTTCTTTGTCCATATGCAGGCATGATCATTTCCAATCATCAGTGATCACTTAGTTTCATGTAGCAATTCACCACAGTGTTCTCTGACTCCTTATGGGTACATGGCCTTCATAATGGTTATTCTAAAAAGCTGTACACCTAAGTTGGGATACCTGCAGGAGGAGAGGCGATAAGACCCTGCTGCCGAAGACCTGACGTTAACATGGGAGGGATGTATTGAGACCGCACATGCAAGTGTACAGATGGCCTCTGGAATGCCAGAGAGTGTTACCAAAGGCCACTAAACCAAGAAAGCAAATACGGGTCTCCCTGAGTCAAGCAAGACTGCACCGTCAGCACCAGCTACACCTCACCTGCCTGGAAATACTGTGCAGCAGAGGCAGCCATGTGCCTGTATATCCCAAATCTAATTGGCTATTGGCTCTCTCCTTGGAGGAATAACCCATGGCTGATGCCACAAGCCTACATTCTCTACAGGTTAGGAGATGTTATAAGCCACAGTAAGACCCTGTCATATTTATCAGGGGGTAAAAATGTAATTCATGGATTAACATATCATCCAAACATATGTGTCTATGTCAAAGTAACCTACCATAACTATTAGTGCTGCTTAAATACCTATATATCTAATTGCTTGTGCTTCATTAGTAGGATCAAAAGGTTACTCCTGAACAAACTGTCAGCCCATGAAAGGAAACAGCCAGAATTGACCAGAATCCAAGTCAACAGCTCTAGAGAGAGAGAGGACAGTTTTACTTCTCATCCACCTGTGCCCCTTTTCTAAGCCTAGGGAACAATCTGCGGAAGAGGGGGCATGGTAGAATGTAAAGGCTGCGATTGGGGTGAACGGTGAAACTACAGTGATGTAGTCTGGACACTCGTTTGATCAACTTGATTGAACAAACAACCTGTCACCCCCCACTGAATGGTGGGACTGTGGGGGTTTGGGCACAACAGTCTGTAGAGTGGTTTTGCATGAAGGATGCTTATACTCATGGATTATCACTTATAGCTAAAAAAGGAAGAAAAAAAAACCTGAAAGAAGATACAGGACAGTTATGGCAGAATACATGATCTGGGATGGGGTGGGGGGGAAGGTAAAGGGAAATATGCCTGATCTGAATTGGAAAATGATGTACGAAATGCACAAACCATCAATAAAAATTAAATAAAAAAATAATAAATAAAAAGCTGTACAGTATTTCATTGAGCTGTTTTTAATTACCCATCATTCTTTTAATAACCATATTCATTGACTCTCTTATTGTGCAGTTGATGTATTCTCCCATATCTGTTCATTATTTTTTTTCATTATTTCCAAAAATGAATTCCCTAGTACATGCTAAACTGGTGATTTTGATGAGAGTTGTCATGCATTTGAACACTTAGTCCCTACCTAATGGTGGTGTTTGGGGAGATTATGAAACTATTAGGACATGAAGCCTTGCTGGGGGAAGAATGTCCGCTGGGGGCAGGCTTTGAGGGCTTGGGGCTTAGCCCCACTTCCAATTTCTCTCAGCTTCTTGTGTAACAAAAGATGATCTTCCAGCCACCGGCTTTGGCTGCCTGCTCCCACGCACATCCCAGCATTATGGACTCACCTCCTAGAACCATAAACCATAATAAATTCTTCCTTTTATAAGTTGCTTTTGGTCTTTGTATTTTATTAGAGCAATAGAAGATAATTGATAAAGTTATGGATTTTTGAGCTTTAGAATCTTAAAACTCGAAGAAAATTTAAAAATTAAACTCTAAGTTCAAGGAAGATATAAACTCAAAAGACATGTACATCTTCCTGACCCATTCAAAAAACATGGCCTTCTCAGATGGAAGTTCATCAAATTGTTGGTTAACTAAAAATTTTGTCTTTTTGAGACAGGGTTCTCCTGTAGCCCCAGCTGTCCTGGAATGTGCTATGTAGACCAGGCTGCCCTTGAACTCACAGAGTTCTACCTGTGTCTACTGGGACTAAAGGCATTGGGGCACCACACCTGGCTGGTTAACTAAAATTCCTAAAACCCTTTTGTATTTGTAACTTTTTTCATTTCTGTTTCCAAGCAACTTACATACAGAAGAAAAGACCTGTTTGGGCTGCAGTTGAGGAAGAAGCTCCATTAGGATGGAGGTTGTGCAGATGGAGTGGAACTAGCTCATGCGCAGCAGGATTATAAAACCAGCTGTTCATGTCTTGGATGACTGCAAAGCAAAGCAGGGACAGGAACTGGCTCTGATTATAAACCTCAGACCTGGCGCCCAGGAACCCACTTACTGCATTAAGTCTCCAAAGCAGCATCACAACCGGAGACCAAATGGTCAACTGCATGAGTTTGCGCTTGACATTTCACATTTAAATTGTAGCACCTGCATTTTGATCACAAACTGCATTATTTACTTCACTGACTGGCCATCATTCTGCCCTGAGGAACTGTGTGAAACCAATGCGTTCTCTTCTTCCACATGGCAGCCCTTAAATATTTGAGGATGATAACCACCGACAGGTTGACCTTTGAACAATCTTTCGACTGACATATTCCCAGTCCCTGATTGTGAATCCTCCTACTCACTCACCTTTGCCATTTTCTGCCCCAGTTACTCAACTTTCTTCTGTCCCCGCCCAGCAGCCACAGTTCTTGAGAAGCCTCCTGGCCCTTGAGACACATGCACTGTAATTTTTAAAATCAAAGATGCCATCAATTACAAGAAGCACCATTGTTTTCTGTCTCACTAAGAACGCAAAAAGCACACCGTAGACAATTCAGTTCTGACATAGTGCCAACCATAAGGCACAGTTGATTTTCAGGTGAGTTAAAATGTGAAAGAGAGATGGCCTAGCGGTTAAGAGCGCCGACCGCTCTTACAGAGGACCCGGGTTCGATCCCCAGCACCCACATGGCGGTCGAGAACCGTCTGAAACTCCAATTCCAGGAGAACTCCAGTTCCAGGGGAATCCGACACCCTCTTCTGACCTCCGCAGCATTGCACGACACGGGTGCACAAACTTGCATGCAGACAGTACATTCATACACATACAGAAATAAATAAAATTAAAAAAAAATGTGAAAGAGATATGTGGGTGGTCAAATCAATGAAACATAAAGGGAGTTGTTTCTAAGTCAGCTTCAGAATGTCAGGATCTACCTTAAATTGTGGTGCTAGGCAGGGCGTGGTGGTGCACGCCTTTAATCCTAGCACTCAGGAGGCAGAGGCAGGCCGATCTTTGTGAATTCAAGGCCAGCCTGTTCTACAGAGCGAGTTCCAGGACAGCTGGGGCTACAGGGAAACCCTGTCTCAAAAATACCAAAAAGAAAAAAAAAAAAATGGGGTGCTAGACAGAGTACTGATAGGGATTTTTTACTTTTTACCGGCAATTGTTGCTGCCCAGGACTCGCACAGTTTATGATCTTGTGAGCCAGTGAAAGGGGACTTCCTGACAGTTTGCACGTGTGTGTGTGTGTGTGTGTGTGTGTGTGTGTGTGTTACCCATAAAAAATCCTTACATCCAACCTAAAAATAAGAAAAGTGTTCTAATCTAATAACCACTGATACTAGAAATGGTAGAATAATACCTAACTACTACATTGCAAAGGCCTGGCTCAGAAATGGAGAAATTATATTCAAAATGCTGGTGATGGCTGTATATCCCATCAACTTAAAAATGACGCATGAGTGAATAATGCTTAGCTATTGTCACAGCCAAAGATGTCAATGGCCTAGAACAACACTGTCAATACAATTTAACAAGTTCCTCATCGGTAGTGGCAGGAAGACGGGAATGTCTGGAAGTGTAAAATTCTAATAAACTCATATCAGAACACACATGAATGGTGTGGTATATAGATTCGAAGCATAGTTTAAAGACACAATAACCCTAGCTCTTAGTAAGTTCACACTAATCTTCATCCTTTCAAATTCAGCAATATAGGGATATTCTTTAATTAATATATCTTTTTTTTAAATTAATGTATCTTGTTGGGAAGAAAACTGAGTAATTTTTAGTAATTTACTTAATTATGTCCAATTCACACTATTAATTAAATTAAAAATAAAATTAAGACTTTTAAAAGTAACATTTATATATGATCCATTAAAATTATTATTTCCAAATTTTATAAAGTAGTCAGTCCAAGAATTCCTGGTAATTACACTCTAAAAGTTGTGAGGAAAATTAACATAATGTAGTGAATCATTGTACCCAGGAGAAATTGTTCCCTGAAAACTCTGGTGGCAACATTTTCATCAACTGATAAATGTGTAACCTTACTTTACGTATGTCTGTGTTTGAAGACACCTTATTTAATATATATTGCAAATTTGCTGAATTGGGCCCTATAACTGAGCATCACACCTTATACCTGAATGAAACTTGTCTGACATATGTGTCTTTTCAAGATAGCCTTTTGTGCTTACAAGAACTAGACTGAATGTCAGCACTGTGCTTAGACGGGGTGGGGGGGCAGGACTTGACACAGTGATGTCTCCAACAGAAAGCACCACAATGTAAACCATGTGGCACCGAGGAGGCTGCATGAAGGACATTTAATTATAGTAAACACGGTGAAGGAGGAGGGCAGGACTTTACTGTTAGAGGTCAGCTGGGAAATGTGTGAGATGGTAGCTCAAATTTTGCTGGTCTAATGGCCTCAAAAGCCTCATAAATATTAGTTTGGGGGACTAAAATTGAATATTGGCACAAGGTTAATATACAAATCCATAATCCATGAGCAGCGAGGATCCATTGCCCACTCTACTCTAAGACAGACTTATCTTTCCCAACTTTCTTTTTTTCCTTATTAACTACTTACTTTTCTTATATTTCATCTGCAGACACTTCACAACAATCCAGAGAACACACAATAGTATTATCAAAAATGACCTTTTATATAATCATAGAAATTATACCAATGGGGGGGCAAGGAACTGGGAATGGGTCTAGACTTGATTGGAAATTTTGTATGAAATGCACAAAGCTTCAATAAAAATTTGCTTTAAAAATAAATAAATAAAAAGAAATTATATCAATCATAAATATGTAATGTCCAATATGTCCTTCATTTATTAATCCAATGTTCTGGTGTCTGGAACAGTCAAGGCATTATCGTAGGTGATGATGAGACAACAATAATTGAACAAATGACCTTCAGAGATGCAGACATTATGTATAGTGTATGTGACATAGAACTATTGACAAATGTCTTGAATTAACTAAGGAGTGGGACATGCCCTACCCAATTCATGATCTTTTTCTATTTCTGGGGTTTGGGCTTCAGGCAAGGTGGTCAGCTGGTCTTGAGATGAAGAAGCTGGAAGAATTGTTTAGGGCAGTAGAATATGAGTGGAAAATTCAAACCCCAAACTTGGGGATGCTTATTAAATACCTAATGGGAATGTCAAGAAGATAGTTACATTTATGAGTCTGATGCAGGTCTAGAGCTATAAATTTGGGAGGCAATGGCTTACAGATGATACTTAGAGTCACAAAATTACATGTAATTTTCTAGAGAGGTGGTTCTCTGGTGCACATCAGTGTTCACAGGGGAGTGGAAGATGGGAGAAGCACCAAGAGGGACGGTAAAGAAAGAAAAATAGGAATCCATACCAGGGCAGGCTAGCCTGGACATCCCTGCGGGGACTATGCTTAAAGTTCAGGTCTCTCATTCCTGTTGAAGGCTTTTATACTGCATCTTTGTCTTCAAGTTTATCATGCTTTTTGGTCTCCCAAAGTGTTATTTAAATAATAATTGAAGTGGTGGATTTGCCAGATAGTAATTGCTAAGATGACTTCCTTTACTCCTTGAGTCTTCAGGGCATCATTCCAGTTTTCTGTAACCTTCAAGCATATGTGTAAATAGTTCAGTGAGTTCATTATCTAACTCCCTGAACAGCAGAGCCTGATATCTGCCCCCCCCTGCCCCCAGATCCAGCTCTGTACCAGCTCTGAAATGGAGCAATGAACCGTTTACCCTAAAGGACTTTCGTAAGGAGGTCCGGTTACTTCTGGGATCCTTCAAAATGTATGCTTAACTAGTTTTAATTTTTACAATTTTCACTTTTTCTTAGAAGTTCAATGTTGATATTAAACATTGAACTAATTTTAAATTTAATGAATTCACTCCTTTATATTCTCTTTCCATATCAGGATGGAGAAAATTTCCAATACCCAGAAGTCACTTCGACATCTTTTCCCCATCAGTACTAAGAGCCATCTCTTCTATTACTATTCTTATTGTAATTCTCATTGATTTTATTTACCAGTCCTTGAACTCCATGTTCAAAGATAATGAAATTAAATGATATTTTCTACTTTGTACCTGGTAATATTTTATTCAGGCATGGATCATTACATATATATATCTTAGGTATACATTCTACTGATGATGGATCTTTGTGTTTCTGTGTCTGAATATTATAAAGAAAACAACTATTGTGTATTTTTATTTATTTTCTCTTGAGTATATACCTGGGTATGAATTGGTCATCATGTATGTACATTTAGGAGTGGAATCGCTGGGTCATAACACGAGTGGGGTGGGGCTGAGTGGTCTTATACCCAGAAACCTCATATGAGGCTATTTAATCAAGGTCTCTGGAGTAGGCAGCAGGGAAGGACCAAGGTCTGTCATCCCAGCGAGCAGTGTATGTGGCTCCTTAGGCAAAGTCATTGAAGGTGTAGCATGGATGGTGGTGCCAAGGGAGCTTACCATTTGTACCTTGCATCTGCTTGGGCAAGGTCCCATGGTATGTCTTTTAAAAAATCATAGGTTGTAGGGGTAGAGCTCAGGTCCTTGTGTACTTCAATGACTGAACTATCTCCCCAGCCAAGTAGAACTTTAAAAAATTTCCCTTTTCCTTACATCCTTTCTAGTGCCAAAGTTATTTATGATTATGTTTTCCAGTAACTGCTTTTTTTTTAAACATTTTAACAAATGGTACTATAATTAGTTTTGGTGTTTTATTTTATTTTATTTTTTTTTTAATTTTTTTTTTTTTATTATTTCATTTATTTCTGTATGTGTATGAATGTACTGTCTGCATGCAGGTCTGTGCACCCGTGTCGTGCAATGCCGCGGAGGTCAGAAGAGGGTCTCGGATTCCCCTGGAGCTGGAGTTCTCCTGGAATTGGAGTCTCAGACGGTTCTCGGCCGCCATGTGGGTGCTGGGGATCGAACCCGGGTCCTCTGTAAGAGCAGTCGGTGCTCTTAACCGCTAGGCCATCTCTCCAGCCCAGTTTTGGTGTTTTAAAAACGTCTGGCCTCCATGGGCACTACACACATACCAGGTCCTCATACATACAGGCAAAATGCTTACATACATAAAATAAAAATAAATAAATCTTTTTAAAAGAAAGTCAGTGGTGTATGAGCCCTCTAGGGCTTTCATAATAAAATGCAACAAGGTAATGGTTTAAAGCAGAAGATGGAACAGAAGTGTAGAATCTCACAGTTCTGCAGACTAGGAGCAGAGTGTGATTCAAACTACCAGCAGGACTGCATTCCCTGTGAAGAGCAGAGGGGAGGGTATTTCCTTCCCCTCTTCCAGCTTCCAGTGACTGGGGATTTGCATATCTGGCATCATAATTCTGATACCTACCTCCATATTTCCATGTGGACTTTTCTCTGCCTTCTAAAGATGTCAGTTTGGGACTTGAAGTCTACCCTGACTCTGAGATTATTACATCTGGAGAGCCCTATCTAGTAACACTGTCCAAGACCCTGTTTAAAAATCGTTACATTCTGATATTCTGGGTTGTAGTGACTTTTGGGGGGGTCCATTCAACACAGTGGGCTTAATAATGATGATTTTGCCAGGACTTTTAAATTCTCAAACTTACTGATAACGAAAAAGATCATATTAGGGCAAGAAGTAGTTGGAACCCTAAATTATTAATAGTTTGATTTGGAGGTGTGTGATCCAGAAAAGATTAGAGTCCTGTATCCTAAGATGCTTCAGGTTCTGATTTTGTAATCTTTGCAGAAACTTACGTATCTTCTCAATAACAGATCTGGAAAGTTTAAAGTTTGTGCCTAATGAGAATTTGTGGGGAAATGGGGAATGAAGGTGGCTCCTCAGGCTCTCCTCCCTTGCCATTTCTCCTTGCTTCCTGCGGTTGCTAGGACCTCTTCAGACCAGCATTGGCTGCAGTGTCTTGTGACTCCTATTGGAAAAGGCAGTTGCTTTCCCATGAACTGCAACCTCTAAATTCTGATATCTCTGTGGAGGGAAATTCCAAATTCACTTCCTGTAAAATAAACACACAGGGGTTAGTTTCTGACTGTTGGTTTCTTTTTGCAGCACTTTACAGTTGTATAAATTAGATGTAATAAGATAAGTCTTTGGACCACAAGGATCCTTACTCTACCCTGGCCAGCAAGCAAAGCCAGGGTTCAGCATAGTAATGAGGAAGAATATTGACTTTCATTACTTAAAATGCCATTATCAAATGTTTACTGTATAACATGCACCTGGCTACGTGTTAACAAAGCCACAACAATAACAAGCAAACTCTACCTTTCTTCTAGGAGAGGTTACCCTTTGAGGAAGACTCACAAGAGCAAGTAACCAACCCCAGAGGATGGGGAGGGAGATGAGATGCAGAGGGCTTGGGGAAGGATTTCTAAAATACAAACAAGTTGAGGCTGGAGAAGTGGCTCAAGGGTTAAGAGCACATACTGCTCTTCTAGAGGACTTGAATTCCATCTCCAGCAGGTCAGGGAGCTCACAACTGAAAAAGCACCTGTAACTTCACCTCCAGAGGGATTTGACATCTCTGGCCTCTGTCAGAACCTCACTCATGTGCACATACCTTCACATGGACACAGACACATACACATAATTAATAATTTTAAAAGGGCATAGACTACCATAGCAATGTACAAGAAGCATCGTCTATTGTACCCTGCACGTGATGGTGTGTAGGGGGAATTAAAACTTTCTTGGTAGAAGTGTTGATAAAGCAATACTTGTGGGGCTGATGAAATCAGTTACAGTTATTCAATAAGTACATCTTTGCCAATAAGGAAGTCAAAGAATTTTCTCACAGTCTCCCATGCTTATAAGAAGAGCATTTAAGCTATTCTTCACTTAATTACAGCATGGCTCAGTAGACTAGATCAGCCTTTGTACAGGTAATCAGAAACTTAGGAGATCCTCCAGAATTCATAAGCTCAAACAACAAGCGATAAATTGACCTACAGAATATAGTCTATAATAAGTTATTTGGAAGAAAGACTTGTGACAAACCATTCCAACATAGTATTTGTTCACTTAATGCTAGTTGATAGGAACAGAAAAAATATTCTGAAGTTAGAAGTTGAGTTATCAATGATTTTATGGGTTTATTCTGAAAACATAATTTAATTGTCAGGAAACAACTGAGAGTGACGCTGTAAATGGAAGTGGGCTCAGATTATATTTTTTGTTTTATTCAAAGAAAAATTGTGCAAAATCTGACCCTCTGAAAACTAACTGATAACACCACCAATAACTCTAGTTCCAGGTGAAGTCAATGTTGCTAGCCTCCTGGGGGACATAGAGAGAGAGAGAGAGAGAGAGAGAGAGAGAGAGAGAGAGAGAGAGAGAGAGAGAGAGAGAGAATTAAAAATAACGTTAGTCTAAAAGGAAAAAAAATGTGAAAAAACACACGAGGAAACCATATTTGCCTTTTTTTATGTGCAAAGAGAACTTGGATATGGTGTTTGGACCTATATCTTGGGACTAAGGATAAAACCTGTTCCGTAGGAATGGCTGAGGAAGCATGGGTGGGTGGATCCCAGCACCTGATCACCCTGTAAAAGTGGCTGAGGAAGGATGGGTGGATGGATCCCAGCACCTGATCATCCTGTAGGAATGGCTGAGGAAGGATGGGTGGGTGGATCCCAGCACCTGATCACCCTGTAGAAGTGGCTGAGGAAGGAGGGGTGGATAGATCCCAGCACCTGATCACCATGTAGGAGTGGCTGAGGAAGGATGGGTGGGTGGATCCCAGCACCTGATCACCCTGTAGAAGTGGCTGAGGAAGGATGGGTGGGTGGATCCCAGCACCTGATCACCCTGTAGGAATGGCTGAGGAAGGCCAGGTGGATGGATCCCAGCACCTGATCACCCTGTAGGAATGGCTGAGGAAGGATGGGTGGATGGATCCCAGCACCTGATCATCCTGTAGGAGTGGCTGAGGAAGGATGGGTGGATTCCAGCCCCTGATCACCCTGTAGGAATGGCTGAGGAAGGACGGGTAGATGGATCCCAGCACCTGATCATCCTGTAGGAGTAGCTGAGGAAGGATGGGTGGATGGATCCCAATACCTGATCACCCTGTAGGAATGGCTGAGGAAGAATGGGTGGATGGATCCCAGCACCTGATTATCCTGTAGGTCTGGAAATCAACCCTGGGGACTGTCCATCTCTTTGTGTATCTTCGATGTGAGAGAAAAATAGCCTGTTATGTTTGTTATTTGCTCACTATCTGTGTTGCGCAATTAAACCTAAACCCAACATACAGATGTCAATAATGAACATGTTACACTAATTTAAATGTCACCACAACATTCTTAACATTGTGAAACTTTTGTTTATGCTGTATTTTGAGATTTATTGATCTCATTATACCTAGCTCTAGATCACCTTCATTGTTTTTAACTTACCATGTGATTTACTTAATGATTTTGTATTGGTGAGCATTTGAGTGGTTTCTAACATTTTCTGATAATAAACATGTATGTGATGAATATTTTGTAGGACTCTTCCTTTTTCCCTTAAACTAGCTTTTCATTCTGGCTTTGCTATGTGGATTGTGTACCCAAAACCGTATTCTATGAATTCTATAATTCTAAATAGTTTTCTTATATGTCATCTTGAGGTTTCTATAAGTTTGTGCACTATATAGAAAGGATAGCTCATCATTCTCAATTTCTTACACTTCAGTTTCTTTCTGTTTCTTATTGAATTGTCCGTTGCTTTCAGAACACTGTCAAATGGAAGAGAAAAGAATGCATCCTCACCTTGTATCTTCACAAACTGAATGAACATAAGGACACATTATTAAAATATTTACATTTATCTTTTGGTCGAAGCAGATCTGTTGTTTAGTTAGTTTGTTATCCATTTTGCCACACCTGAATTATAAATTTCTGAGATTCTTTTTTTACTTTGGGTGATTTTTATTTATTTATTTTATTCACTTTTTGTTTTTTTGCTACAGGGTCTCCCTTTATTCCCAGCTGGCCTGGAACTCACAGAGATCCCCTTGCCTCTGCCTTCTGAGTACTGGGATTAAATGCGTGTGCCACCACACCTGGCTGTACTTTTTATTTTTACTAGTGGAATTTTATATTTTAATTTTTGATCAAACACAATTTTGTCGGAGTATCATAAAATCATATTTTATTTTATTTTTTTAAATCATATTTTAAATGTCAGATACTTTTATAGCAATAGGATCCACTAGAATATTGACACCGGCCGGGCATGGTGGCACATGCCTTTAATCCTGGTGCTTAGGAGGCAGAGGCAGGTGGATCTCTGAGTTCCAGACCAGTCTGGTTTTCAGAGTGAGTTCCAGGACAGCTGGGGCTACCGGGAGACCCCGTCTCGAAAAGACCAAAAATAAAAATAAAAAAGAATATTGACATGGGTTGGACAAATTCTAGTGTTTCTTTTTGTACCTGTATCCATATTGCAAATAACATGAATAGACTACTATATCTTGGCTTGTCAGTTTTACATATTATTTACTTTTTTCTCTCTGAAAAATGCCGGTGGTTTTTGTCTCTTAGTCTCCCAAAATAGTTATATCTCATTTAGTGTGTGTGTGTGTGTGTGTGTGTGTATGTGTGTGCGCATGTGTGTGCGTGCATGTGTGTGTTACAGGCCAGACATGGTGGCACATGCCTTTGATCCCAGAGGCAGAGGCAGGGAGATCACTCTGGGACTGAGGCCAGCCTGGTTCACTTCCAGGCAGCTGGGGCCACAGGGAGACTCTGTCTCAAAAGACAGATTCTTTTGAAATAAATAAATAAATAAATAAATAAATAAATAAATAAATAAATAAAAAGTAAATAGGATTATAATTATGTACGCTGTACTTTGGATCTTAAATGTCTCTTCAAAGCCTTTGAAGTAAAGGCTTAGCCACTTGGTGCTGTTGAGGGGTGGTGAACTTTTAACAAGTGGAGCAGGTCACTGGGTTCTTTTCTCTGTGGACCTGCTGAGAGTAGCTCTTTGGGTACCTCTTTCATCATCATCAGGACAGTTACCTTTGCAACTCCCGAGTTGCGGCTCTTTTCCCTGTCAGATTTACTGCCTTGTTTGGTGGAAAACACATTTTACTACCTTTCTGAATAAGCATTCAGAGTAGGTAAGCTTTAAAGATGTTGTCAGCTTGGAAATCCTTTGTTGCACTTTCACATTTGACTGATAGTTTGCCTAGGTTTGGATTTTCCACATTATTTTATAGAATACAGTGTTACATAAAAGTTCATTGTCTCTCTGATGAGTCAATGTTTTCTCCTTTTTTCCCCTTAGAGTAATCTAAAATTTTGTAACAATATGCATTGATGAGAGTCTGTGCTAATTTCACAGTCAGATTAATGATTGTAGTCGGATTGTGCTAACCCTCAGTGGGGCCTTTTAATCTCTAGATTCTATTCTTCAATTCTGGGAACTTTTAAAAAATATTTTTATTATTTCTTTTTCTATTTTTTTCCTATCTTTTCTTCTGGAATTTAGCTATTGATTCATTGCTTCTCCAATATAGATCTTCTTTCTCTCTTCTTTTCTTTTCTTTTTATGTCTTATTGAGACATAATCTCGTGTAGGGACAGCTGGCCTGAAATTTACTATGTAGAACAGGCTGATCTCAATCTCACAGAGATTTGCCTGCCTCTGCCTCCTGAGTGCTGGGATTAAAGACATTTTCCACCACTCCCAGCTTTCTATTTTCCTTTTAAATTTCTACTTTTAGCTCTTTGAACTTTGGTTTCAGGAGCTTTGATTAGTTTTACTGTCCAAATATTATAATGAACTTAATTTTTTTGCTCTCATAATTGTAATTTTGAAGATTTTTTTGTTTTATGTCTGTTCCTTTTTTTTTTTTTTTGTTTTTTTTGTCTTTTTGAGGACAAGGGTTCTCCCTGTAGCCCCAGAACTCACTCTCTACAGAGTGAGCCCCAGGCTGGCCTTGAACTCACAAAGATCCGCCTGCCTCTGCCTCCCAAGTGCTAGGATTAAAGGCGTGCGCCACCACGCCCGGCTATGTCTGTTCCTTTTAAATGCTATTTGTTCCTATTTCTTTTTAAAACTTGTTTATTTATTATTTATTTACTGTGTGCATGAGTGTTTTGCCTACATGTATGTAGCACCCATGTTCTGGAATCCCTGAGGAGGCCAGAAGTAGGCATTGGATATTCTTGGAATTGGAGATGGTTGTTTGCCACCATGGGTACTAGAAAGCCCAGGTCCTCTGAAAGAAAATCTAGTCCTTTTAATTAAGTGCTGAGCCATCTCTCTAGCCCCTATTCTTCTTTCTTGAATGCAGCATCTTTTATCTCTCTGAGAATCATTGTTATTGTTGTTATTGTTACAATTATTATTGTATGTGTGTGTATAGGTTCACATTCCACAGCAGGTATATAGAAATCAGGGGGCAACTTTGTAGCATCTGTTGTTGCCTTTCATCCTTTCATGGGTTCTTGGGATGGAACTCAGGACCCCAGGGTGATGACCTAGCCTGTATGTTTAGCCACTAAGCCATCTCACCAGCCCCTCTGAGGTTTTTTTTTTTTAAGTTTCTTATGCATCTGCATTTTCTCTATTTCCTCTTTCCTTTTAAGATAATTGTGCTAGTCTGCTTATTGTATTTGAGACATTCTCCACAAACTGCTGGTTATTTGTGAATATTTATACTTTAAGACATTAAAAACCTATTTTCATACCAACCTCTAGGATCGGGGCTCTTTTGGGGAGTGGGTTTCAGTCTTAACTAATTAAACAACTATTTCCTTACAGAATTGAATCTCTAGCTGTCTGGTAGCTGACAGCCTTCTGAGTAGTGAGTGAACAGAAGCCACACTCTCCTTTTCAGCGTTTGTAGTTTGCATCTTCCTCTGAGATGTACTGGGTATTCTTGAGTTCAGAATCTTTTGGTCCAAGGCTCCTTTTGTAGGCCCAGGCATGAATGGGAATGGAAGAAAATCATGTCACACGGGGAATACACAGTATCTGGAGTACAGCTGTTTCTTCTACCTTTAACATGTTCTTTTACATTTGTTTCACTATAGCTACAATATCAGACATATCTAGAACTTCAGATTCTTGATATTTATATAATTAGGAGTAAGCTAGGATATAGGAATGGGGTAGTTGTATGTTTTCAGGCATTTAGATTGGTGATTTTTACCTGTGGGAACATGAAATTCTCCTCCCATTGTTAGTTTCAAGATCTCAAAAATTGAAAATTTATCAGTAGGATTGGAACACAGAGTTTTCCATTTGTATCCCAGAAAGGATACTACCCCACCTCCCACCTCCCTCTTTTTGTTTTTGTTTTTTATTAGGTTTTTATGTTTTGACCTATAGATGCCTAAGTTGTATTACACATACCCATAAACAGGAGCCAAGGCATAAGATTTTATTAAATTTACCCAAAGTGTTTCTCATTGATTGTATGCTACTTATTTGGGAAGGAAATTTAAGCTTAGTTCCTTTAAATTGTCCTACAAGTAAAAGAAAGTGTTACACTGTGATGTTGTATAATTCAGAAAAATATAGAGACCATTTGTGTACCTTAACAATAAAATTATAAATAAAACAATTAACATTTTATATTCCCAGTTAGTTCGAATGTATTACCATTTTCACCAAAACCTACACCCAAATTTAACTAATCTAAATGAACAAAGTGTATATTGGGTAAAATTTATTTAGCAGTTATTCAACTCTGCCCAAGCTTTATCCACATAGTATAGGATATTTTAAGGCCTAGTGAAATGTTTAGATTACTTATCCCCTTTCTTCATGTACATTGATCCTGCCCAAACTAATGATTTGATGTCTGCCTTTGTCTTATGTCAGGCCTAACTATTGGGCTCTGGCTCTCTCCACAGCATTTTAGGAATTGTTTGCCACATGCACCAGTAATGTAGATACAGCCCCCAAGTTAGCTGTCCTTTGGTTCCATTCTTAGTTGTGAGCTGGCTGTCTGTGTCTCCTAAGGCCCCTCAAATGTAGATCTTCTAAGTCCATTGCTTTAGATAAGGTGGGCAGCAGTGAGGAAACCTGGCATATCCACCTGGTGTCTCTGAGCAGTGAGTCTGTTCCTGGCTCTCCAACTTGGATGATGTAACTCTTATGATGCCTGAACCGTGGGAACTGTGAGCCGTGGGTTGGGCTCCAGACCTAGAGCCTGAGACCCTGCAGAGCTCTCCTCTCATTCCTGTCTGTTTTATTCCTCCTCCAGTAGAGATCACCTTTTCCACAGCTGCACACAGATATACACATACAAATATATATAAATATGTATATATTATATATATATGTATATATATATTATATGTATATATGTATATATATGTATATGTAATATGTATGTATATACATATATTACATATATACATATATTATATATACATATATAATACATATTATATATACATGTATATAATACATATATATATACATATATATGTATATTATATATTATATACATATTATACATATATATACATATTATATATATACATATATACATATATATAATACATATTATATATACATATATAATATATACATATATATAATATATACATATTATATATGTATAATATATACATATATATATATCTGTATGTACTTGTCTCTTTCTGTTTATTTGGAACAGAAAAACAAATCATAAATTCAGTATACTGAAGGACAGTATACTGTCCTTATAGGAAGGAAGTCTAAATATCAGTTTATCAAAAATAAGCATAATACGAATAAAAACAAAAACCAACAACCAATAAACACCACTCCCTTTTAGTTGGAAAAATGAGTAAGACTGATCATGGTCCCACTGGGTAGATTAACCAGTGCAGAATACATGCTTGTATTTGTGTGATCTTCCATCCTTCCTAAATATTAATTATTTACTATAGCATCACCTCATCAGGAAATCCCAAGGCTTTCCTCAAGTAGGCTCCATTTTTACTTATGTCACAAACATAAAGAAAAGTATCCAGAGACCTGGCTTTCCTTCTGCCTCAGATATCTTCCCCAAGCTCAGTGCCAACAGACACATTTTCCTATCTCTGGGGTCTTTGAGCAATGTTTGGCCGAGAGGCGCAGCAGAAGAGGCTTAGGAAGTCATGCTCCACAGAAACTGGGCAAGGCAGATGATTTCTTCATTGCATAAGGCCGTCCATCACTGGACCACAGCCCTAAGTGTACAAGTTTCCCAGAGAGACAACAGTAAGTTCACCAAACACTTGGAATTTAGTTTGCTTCTTGAAGTGCTTTATTTTTTGGCAAAAAAAATTTTTTTTGGTGGCAAAAATTGACCCGACAGACTCTAAATTCTATACATTTTCTTGGTAACAATTGTCCCTGAGTTCATCAATTCAATTCAACAAATATTTATCAAAGTGTGTCAGGGAGTGTTAGGTATAGGGAACATAATGGTTAATACAGCAGAAGCTCTGGCCTTAATGAACTTACCATCTCATGAAACTGGTACTATATAGGTTTTATTTGTATTTGAGCATAATTTACTTTGTCCTTATACATTTTGTATTTATATACACACATACCACAGATATGTGTATATATTTATGTGTATAGGTATGTGAATATATATATATATATATATATATATATATAGGCACAACCCATGCACAGATAAAGCACACATATGTTCATAATGTATATTTGAATTGTAGCATTATATGAGTTAAACAGCACAATAAATGAGACCAAAAAATAGGAAGCACTCCAAAAATATTAGCTGCTGTTCTCCTGTAAGATATCCACGTAAGATAAAGAAAATAATGAAGTCATAATGGATGGAACATGAGCTTTCAATTCATTATGTCTAGGTTCAAGTCTTGCTAAACAACTTGTAAACTTGCATAGTATCACATGTGAAGTCTTCACTCTATTTCATAATCGATGCTCATTAAGTTTTGCTCATATTATTATCTCTCATTAAATTTTACACAAAGTTCTCCCTAGTCAAAATCAAAGATTATTGCTGGGTGTGACAGGTTCCTGCCCTCTCAGTGCTCAGGAGGGGGCAGGGGAATCACCACAAATTTAAGGCTGGACTGGTTTGCTTAATGAGTTACTAGGCCAGCTAGAGGTATGCAGAGAAACCCTGTCTCAACAAACACAAAAAATTATTATATTTATAATGTAGCAGATATGCTTTTCCTTGTGTTAGAAATTGTATTTATATCCATATCAGATGTGTATATGTATTATGTGTGTGTGTGTCTGTGTCTGTGTGTAATTCACAGCACAGAAGGTCTATTTTATAGAAAATGAATGGTCAACATTTTAAACATTATTATCTCCAACTTTCTGTAGCAGTGTGTGGCAGAGACAATTATGTCTCCACTCTAAGTTTCTACTTTTCCTTTTATAGAATAGTGCCATCTCTGGGAAGAAACTGCTCAGATGGGGACTACATCTCCTCGCTGTTTGGGGTCATAGCAAGACCAGCTAACTGGTTTTCAGAGTGAACAATGAGCATAAAATATATGCATTCAAGTGGTTGTGAATCAGATATGGATGCCAGGGTATCCTTTCTCTGTCAAGAAGCAGAGAATTTTGGGATCTTAGGAAGGTGGGAAGCAGAGAATTCTGGGATCTTAGGAAACAGGAAGAGCCACCCACAGAGGGACGCAAGGTCCTTGAACAATTACGTGGAGAAAAGACTTTAAAAAAAATTTTTTTTAATTTATTTCTGTATGTGTATGAATGTGCTGCCTGCATGTAGGTTTGTGCACCCGAGTCGTGCAATGCCACGGAGGTCAGAAGAGGGTCTCGGATTCCCCTGGAACTGGAGTTCTCCTGGAATTGGAGTTACAGACGGTTCTTAGCCGCCATGTAGGTGCTGGGGATCGATCCCGGGTCCTCTCCAAGAGCAGTCGGTGCTTTTAACTGCTAGGCTACCCCTCCAGCCCCCATGGGTTTGTTTTTAATATATTCATTCTTATATACAAACTATCATCACATGTAAGAATGTCTTAGTGATAATATTGGCAAAGAATCATCTCTAGCTTAGAAATTTTAGAGCCAGGCGTGGTGACGCACACCTTTAATCCCAGCACTCAGGAGGTAGAGGCAGGTGGATCTTTGTTGAGTTCAAGGCCAGCTTGGTCTACAAAGTGAGTTCTAGGACAGCTGGGGCTACAGGGAGACCCTGTCTTGAAAAGACCAAAAAAAAAAAAAAAAAAAGACAAAGAAATTTTATTTACTGTTATTAACTACATTCAAAGGAAATCTTTCAAATATACTCTACAAAACTTTAGAAGCAAAACTGTAGTATGAAAATGGAGGAAAGAGAGGATAGTTACCATGTGGTGAGCTCAGGGCAGTGATCTCTCAGAGGCTTAGGATACAGGGAAAATGGAAAAATAATAATCCAAAGGCTCCAAGTTTTTTTGTTTTTTTATTGAAAGAGAGGGTATTTTATTTTATTTTATTTTTATTTCCGTACGTGTATGAATGTATTGTGTGCATGCAAGTCTGTGCACCCGTGACGTGCAATGCCGCGGAGGTCAGAAGAGGGCGTCGGACTCCCCTGGAACTGGAGTTCTGGAATTGGAGTTTCAGACGGCTCTCGGCCGCCATGTGGGTGCTGGGGATCGAACCCGGGTCCTCTGAAAGAGCAGTCGGTACTCTTAACCGCTAGGCTATCTCTCCAGCCCCGAAAAGACTTTTTACTAAGTGAGGAGACCCACATCACATTCTCATCTGAGAAAGAAATTTCATTGCATTAAGCCAGTGAGATTATGATTCAACCAATTTTGAACAATAGGCAGAGAAAATTTCCAACAAGTCAAAATCCAGCCATGAGAAAAGTCCAATTAAAGTGCTGACAGTATTTAAATGAGAGGTAAAAGGGGTCAGAGGAGCTGCCGTCAAAGAGATGAGTTTGCCTGGAAAGAATGGGGAGGGGGTTGTAGGTAGAAGATGCAAGTAGCAAAGGGGACAATGTCCAGCATAGAGGAATTCTTCCATAAACTCTGGTGCTGAGTCCATAGAAGGGAACAGTGGGAATCAGGACTGAGACGCGGATGGAATCCAACTCGTGGAGCGACTGACAGTAGCACATGAAAAATAAGTGTCTGTGTCCCACAAATGATGGAAAATGGTATCTTTAGAGAAGAGGAATGAAACATTTGGATTTGCAGCTGATGAAGATTTATCTGAAAGTTATGAAAGACAAGACTTGAGGAAGGAGTGGACGTTAGAAGACAGTGTAGAGAAGAGGTCACTAGAATTTAAGCCAGAAAACAGTATCATTGGCTAGAAATGCAGAAGGAAAACTGGTGTAAAACATGGACCCTGCTGTCAGTAGAATTTGCAGAGTAGAGAGATTAGAGTGTAAAATAGAACCTTTGACTTTTTAGCTGGTCCCTTGGAAGGTGATGTTGGTAGAAGTGAGAGTCAGGATGAGAATGAAGGGGATGGAGGGATAGTTTTCTTTTGGTCAGAGAGCCCTAGGGATCAACCAGTCTTCGAATCCCCAGCATGGGGATCAGAAGCCCAGGCCACCTACTCACTTTTTAAAAGTGTGTTCTAGACAATCTAACTCAGGTCTTCATGCTTGCAAGGCCTTTACTGTCTGAGCTATCACTCAAGCCCTAAGATCACATTTTTTTTTTTTTTTTTCTTTTTCGAGACAGGGTCTCTCTGTAGCCCCAGCTGTCCTGGAACTCACTCTGTAGACCAGGCTGGCCTTGACCTCACAAAGATCCACCTGCCTCTTTCTCCCAAGTGCTAGGATTAAAGGCGTGCGCCACCACGCCCGGCCTAAGATCACATTTTAATAAGCCTCTTCATAGTCCAGAATCACCACAGACTCCTCTGTTTTCCTTGAACCCCACACTCAATACATTGTGAATTTGGCTCAGCATTTGTTCTGAGTCCAGATATTTGCCATAGTCTCTTTTATTACTATTTTGGCCCGAGCTGTTACTGTCTCAGGTCACCTGTCCCCAAGACAGCTGCACTGATAATTTACCAGACCTCCCTGGGTGGAGTGTGATACATCTGGGATCTTTTCCTGTAGTCGAGTTGTGAGTCATTAGCACACAAGAGATCATGACACTTCTCTGCTAAGCCCTGCTATAGGTACTTATGTCATCCAACAGGCTCAGTAATCCCATGGCTGCAGTCTCCTGCATTCTTGCCCCTCCCCTTCTTCTCCCTCCTGGCCCTACCTCCTGGGCTTCCTCACTGATCCTGGATGCAGTGGCCATGGCCCTTTCTTTTTTTTTTAATTTTTATTTTATTTTAATTTTTATTTCTGTATGTGTACGAATGTACTGTCTGCATGCAAGTCTGTGCACCCGTGTCATGCAATGCCGTGGAGGTCAGACGAGGGCGTCAGATTCCCCTGGAACTGGAGTTCTCCTGGAATTGGAGTTTCAGACGGTTCTCGGCCGCCATATGGGTGCTGGGGATCAAACCCGGGTTCTCTGCAAGAGCGGTCGGCGCTCTTAACCGCTAGGCCATCTCTCCAGCCCCCATGGCCCTTTCTTATAACCTTGTCCATAGCTGTTCCTCCCAGGGCTTCCTTCCCTTTCCGTGTCTCTGTGGCCTGTTCATCCTCATGCTTGCTTTGGTCTCTGCTCACATGTGGCTTTCTTAGTGAGGTCTAGCTTGATTATTTTATATAATGCTGCACTCCCCAGACTCCTTGCTCTCCAGCCTGTCTTCCTTTCCCGTACCATTGTCACTCCAGCCACTGTATAATTTACTTGTCATGATTATTGTTTATTCTCCCCTCCTTTCTCTCCAGTCCCCAAACCACCAATGTCTTTGAGGTTAGGGATCTTTGACTACTGTTACCCTAATGCCTTGAGTGCTAGATGGTTAATGGATACTTGTTTAAATGCACCAATAAACCTGTCTCTTACTTCAAGACTATATCTTTGTTTTTGTTTGTTTTGAAACAGGGTCTCACTATTATGGCCCAGGAGCCTCCAATTCATGATCCTCCTGTTCCAGCCTTCTGATGGCTAGGATTGCAGGTGTGTGCACACTCCACACCTGGCTCAAGTCTCTGCTCCCAGTTACTAAATTATACAGCCAAAGCAGTGAAAGACTTAATAAATGAAAGAGTACTGTCTTTAATAGTTTTGGGATTCATGGGGGCTGGGTTGTCTCTGTATCACATGGGTCAGCTTGGAATAGAGCAGGTGCACACTAGTGTTTGTAGAATTAAGCCACATTGCAGTCACCGATGCTAGGCCACTGCCACCCCTTAAAGGCTTCCTCCGGTTTTGGCCCATCATGACCACAATTACTTCTCTTAGCCAAAAAAGGGCTTTGTCCCTTGGCTGGAGTTCAGATCCTGCTGCTTTCAGTGAGTCTGGGCAACAAAAAGGAGTTTCAGAGGGAAGGACAACAGTCACTTTCTTTCTGCAGGATTCTTCCCAGGCTGCTTTAGCCTCTCTCCATGTCCCCCATTTTAAATCTTTTTACTTTCCTTGCTCTGCAGGAGTCTTGCTGGCAGCCCAAAGAGATGACTGTAATTGGGAGGTGTGGGGACAGCAGAGCTTCCTGGGGTAACAGGGCTCTTTTTCCTGCATTTTAGACAAGATAATCTAGAGCTCAGATACAAGGCAAAAATCAAGGAAAACAGCTCTTGGGTGCTTAGAAGTCACAGTTCTTTGGCAACAAATTGGCCTGTGGTAAATTAAGTGTGGAGAGGAAGTCCTGCTGATTCCCCAGTCTGTCTCCACTACCCCACCCACCCTGCTTTCATCCTTATACAATGCAGACCGAGTGTCAGAGCCCTGCAGTTCCAGCTCTGCCATATAGGAGCTATGGCTTCTTAAGTAAGTCTTAGCTTTTTTTTTTTTCTTAAATTTCATGATATTATCTATAAAATGACAACATCCAATATGTGCTTTATATTGGTATGGGACATAAAGATGTGTTGTTAATTTTGCAAAGTCTTTTCTGATTATCTTTCTCAGTTAAACTTTATATAGTATAAAAATTTCAGTAGTGCCTAAGCACATACATACACATGAAATACATGTGATCATTGGTGAGGTAAGGCCTGTAGTTGAAACTGACTATATTATTCAGGGTCCTTTGAAGAAATAGCACCAGTAAAGTAGACAGATAGGCATAGAAACATAGATGAGGAAACAGGATTCATTGAGGAAGTTGACTCACGTGGCCATAGAGGCTGAGAAGTGCCACAATAGACCATTTCAAAACCAGGATCAGTTGCTTCTGGTAGCCTGGCTCAGTGCCAAGCCAATGGCCTCTGAACTGGGGAGGCCGATCCTATAACTGTCGGTGGCCAAAGGCCTGGCAGCCCATGGAGTTTAAGAGTTCAAGTCATGGATTCCAAAGGGCAGAGAGCCTGGAGTTCTGATTTCCAAAGACAAGAAGAGTGTGCAGCTTTGAAATGGGGGGAGAGAAAAAACAGAGAGAGATAGAGAGAGAGAGAGAGAGAGAGAGAGAGAGAGAGGGATAAGAGAGAAAGAGAGAAAAGAAAGAAGAGAGGAAAGGATAAGAGAGAGAAAGAGAGAAAAGAAAGGAGAGGAAAGGATAAGAGAGAGAGAGAGAGGAAAGAAGAGAGGAAAGGATAAGAGAGAGACAGAGAGAGAGACAGAGAGAGAGAGAGAATGACTTGGCCTTTCTTCTGCTCATGGAGTCCACTGAGGTCTGTAGCCAATGTGATGGTGTCCACTCACACCAAGGGCAGATCTTTCCCACCAGCCCATTGACTCACTGGCTAACATGCCACTCATGTCTGAAAATACTTCCACATATGCCCTAGAAATATAGTGGACAAGCTCTCTGGGTATCTCTTAATCAATCTAGACAAGTTGACAATTCACTACCAAACAACCAATATCAGGCACTGGCTCCAATGAGGCCCTGTGGGTGTTAAAATAGACCCATTCGGGAAGCTGGGCGAGGTATACCTAGGATCTTTGCTCTGTTAGTAGCTTCTTATCAGACTGTAATTACTTAAAAATTCACTTTTTTAGAAAATTTAATACCTGCCAGTTTATTCCTCTTTCCAGATCTTCTCCTGGGAGGTGTAATTGGTCACCATTAGATCTACTTCTCTTGAGATTCAGTGGTTTTTTTTTTAGTGTAGTTACTCTCTATGGCTGTTTCCTGGACCCAATGCTGAGCTGGTGTTTACAAATGTTTATTGATTTTTTTTTTCCTGATGAAAATATCAAAGTACACAGTTTCATTTTTGAAATTTTATTTATTATTTTTTATTTTTGTGCATGAGTGCATTGCCTATAAGTATATAAATGCACCTGTGTTGTACAGTGCCTGTGGATGTCAGAAGACATCAAGTTACCCTGGAACTGGAGTTATGGCTGGTTGTTAGCTGCCATGTGGGCCCTGGGAATCAAACCCAGATCCTCTACAAGAGTAGCCAGTGCTCTTAACCACTGAGCCATCTCTCCAGCCCATACTATGAAATTTCTTTTCTTAGATATCCTAGTACCATCTGTGATCATCCTAAAACGAAGTTAACATTTTTAAAATTCTATTTTGTGCCCAGTATTCTCAGATACCATTCTTTTAGCTAATCCTCACAGCAATCGTAGGAGGCAAGCTATGGTTTTCCATTTTCTCTATGAGTAAAATGAGCTGCAGAGAGTTGGGTCTGTGTGCTAAAGCCAGGGAGCATGGAGGTTTGGACAGTTGCCATTTAAACTGAGATTTTTGTCCATTTTAACTAATTAATCAATCTATCCAGCAACTAGTATTTGTCAGGAACTGTTCCCAGAACTTGGGACAGAGTCATGAATAGAATGCAGAGCTCCTTGTCAGTGATGAAATACAGTTGATGAAGAGCACCAAGATAACAAGGACATGGGGGCCAAAAGGGCCCCCAGAGAGCATGGAAGGGTAGAGACCGGACCAGGGGCATTGAATTGTAGGGAATGGAACACGCAGGGCAGGTTTCATGGTCAATACCGAATCTGACTGGGGATAAAGAAGGCAGTGAAGAAATCAGATTTCAGGGAAAAGAACAATCCAGGTGGAAGGGCAGTCAGGACAAAGGCCTCAAAGTACACATGTACCTGTTGTGTCTAAGTGACAGCTCAGGTGACTGGTTTGACTGGAACAGAGTAAGCATATGTGGGAGGGCAGGTGACAAAGGCCAGCGAGGACACTGCAAAGGCCCTTTGTGGACTTTGCCTTCACCAGGAGTGAAGCCAGATCTGCTGCAGGGTTTTGAACAGAGGTGGTGTGAGCTGACTCACCCTGTTACAGACTCTCTGTCTGCTTAGTGGGGACTAGGCTGCAAGGGCAAAGGTTGAAAATAGGCAGCACTCCGTGTCAGAGAGGCTGGCTGCTTAGACATTGTGGTTGTCCTCTCAAAGCTCATCTGCTTCTACCTGCCTCCCACCTAATGGCATCAGACCGACTTTGAGTGCTGTAGACCCTTAAGTTACTTGGTTTCTCGTGTGTCAGGGACATTTCTTTCTGTGCTCTGCCCACTGCGAGCACAATCTGGCCCTCTCCCCAGCTGCTGTGCACGTCCATCCCAGGCCAATCTGCAAGTTTCCTACCCCACCTCTTCTGTGGCCTCCTTTCTCTTCAAACCTTGCCCTCAGCAATCCTTAAGCTCTCATTTATTTGCCTGCCAGTCCAGGCTGGCATCATTATATAACCAGATACCTATTTTTCCTGATCTGCTGTATGTCATGAAACTGAAAGTTTGGGTATGCTAGCAAATGTCTGAATTTGGAAATAGAATGAGTCTTCCTCCTAGCCACCCAAAGTCGAGGGTGAGCATGCCAGTGCCCCCTTCTACTAACTACAGCCAAATATGATTCTACCAAGGGATCCATATTGCCAGCAACACCACACATAAGAGGCAACATTGCAGCCAGAGTATTAAGCAGGCAAGAGAGATTAATGGTAAGTTCAGCAAATACTTTCTCAAGATGATCTTAGCCTCCAGTATATGACAGAGTCTTTGGGAGATGCAATCATTTCTGTTTCACAGATGAGTGAACAAAGACTAGAACAGCCTGGCCTGTCGGCTTCATACCTAACTGCTAAAGGTAAAGGATGCACACCGTCTCAGGAAGACAATAGATTCCTTGTTATTATTATTATGTTTTTAATACACACACTGGGGTTGTAGAGATGGCTCAGCAGTTATGAGCACGGACTGCTCTTACAGGGGACTGGGGTTCGAGTTCCAGTACTCACATGAACTTTCCTCAACTCCATTTCCAGGGGATTCTGGTGCCCTCTTCTGACCTCCGAGGCATTGCACAACATGGGTGTACTCACATACATGCAGACAATACACTTATACACAAAATAAAAATAATAAATAAAATATTAAAACACACACACACACACACACACACACACACACACGCACACAGGAAGTTTCATTTGTCAGGCCGGGCATGGATGAGTCAGTGTGTCAAACAGCAATGTCCCATGCTGGGCTGTAAGATGGAGCCATCTCAGCCAGGCTTTCCCACAGCCTGTCCTGGACACTTCCCCCTGACACACATTGGGAAGAGGTATGATTCCCACGACACACAAATGCTACTGAGCAGAAAGGGCATGTGGCTTAGGGCTGGAAGGAGATTTACAACAATCTGGCAAAGGGACCCATTTGGCCCACTCCAGTCAGGAGTGACAGGTTGGAACAAGAGCCCCATCGAAGGATTAAGCAGCCAGTTTTCACTGTATGTGCTTGTGTATTCTTATACTCCTAAGGAGGTGCAGGGTGCACAGGGAGCTGGCCCATACCTGGGTGCAGGAATGCAGTGAGAAGTGATTCTCAGGTATCATCTCCCTGCAAGGATTTGTCAAAAGGCCATTTGAGGCTGGTTTGCACTCATTAGCACTTTACAGACTGGAAATTCTCTCATTCAGAATGTATTTTTTTCCTTGCTGGAATCTGTAAAAGAGGCCCAGAGCCTTTTTCCTTGTTTTGTATTCTGTCTACTATAAAAGCTTCCTATGAGGGGGTAGAGATGAGGTTGTAATTTTATCTACAGCTTGGCTAGACTCTAGCGATAAATTATTTGGGCAAATACCTGCCTGGATGTTGCTGGAAAGGTATTTTTTGTGTATGTGATTAATATATGTAGTCATCTTATTTTGAAATGGAGGAGATTAGCCTTCATAAGATGAGAGGGCCTCATGATTAGTTGAAGCCCTTGACAACAACTAAGGTTTGCTTTGAGGGAATTCTATCCCAGACTGGAATGTGGGAATCCTGCCCATTTTGATCATTCACAAAGAAGCTGCAGCATCAACTATTATCACCTGATTCCCCAGCATGCTTACTTGCCCAGTGCATTTTGGACTTGGCACATCCCACAATGCTGTGAGCCAATTGCTTAAGTCCACCCTCCCCATGGTGTGTGTGTATAAATGTCTATATGGATTTCAGAATCTGAATTCTTGGGACAGTTTAGATACTGTGAAATGTTTGTCTAAGGACTCCTTAAATCTTTCTGATTTTAAATTCCCAGCTGCTCCACAGATGCACATATGTATGCTAGAACCCCACTTGCAGTAGTCCCTAAAGTGAAGTCCAGCAGCAGTAAGAAGGATGGGGTTAAAGGTTAGGATTGTGACTGATGAGTTAAGCTTTGGGCTGACACAGCTGCTACCCCTGTGACTGTAGCTCCATGGAGTGGTCCAATCTGCATTTTTGCTTTGCCTATAGTTCTTCCTTCTAGACTCCTGGCTGAGGTGAAACACTGCCTGAATGATACTATGTTTGTATTTCTAAAATACAATTATCTCTATGTAATCCTGAAGTAACAATCACCCCATCCATCCACCCACCCATCCACTCATCCATCCATCCATCCATCCATCCATCCATCCATCCATCCATCCACCCATCCATCCACCCATCCATCTACCCATTCCACCCATCCACCCACCTATCCATCCACCCATCCATCCACCCATCCATCCATCCACCCATCCATCCATCCATCCATCCACCCATCCATCCATCCACCCATCCATCCACCCATCCATCCATCCATCCATCCATCCATCCACCCACCCACCCATCCATCCACCCATCCACCCATCCATTCATCCACCCATCCACCCATATATCTACCCATCCACCCATCCATCCACCCATCCACCCATCCACCCATCCATCCATCCACCCATCCATCTACCCATCCACCCATCCATCCATCCACCCATCCATCCATCCATCCATCCACCCATCCATCCATCCATCCATCCATCCATCCATCCATCCATCCATCCATCCACCCACCCACCCATCCATCCACCCATCCACCCATCCATTCATCCACCCATCCACCCATCCATCCACCCATCCACCCATCCATCCACCCATCCACCCATCCACCCATCCATCCATCCACCCATCCATCCACCCATCCACCCACCCATCCATCCACCCATCCATCCATCCATCCATCCACCCATCCATCCATCCATCCATCCATCCATCCATCCATCCACCCATCCATCCACCCACCCACCCATCCATCCATCCATCCACCCACCCACCCATCCATCCACCCATCCACCCATCCACCCATCCACCCATCCACCCATCCATCCATCCATTGTCTATTAAGTATCTAGCACCCATATCTACCAACTCTTGCCCTGAGTGCTCGTAGATGAGGGTACCTTTGGGGACTGTAGTGGGGAATTCTGGTCTCCATTTCCCCCACAACTCTAGCTTAGAACACAGTATCCCTATGTTCAAACTGGCCTTTTATCCTGAACATGATGTGATCTGCACCCCTGGGCTGACCGCTCTCTCTGTCCTTGGCCATATGCTATCCTGCCCCATTCTGTAATTCAGGGCCTCAGAAGCCCTTTGGGGATTGCTTCCTCCTCCCAGTCTTCCTTGCAATCCCATCTGTCAGGAACAGATGCTGACTTATCTTCCTTCTTGAGCCTTAGGCTGTATGAGCATGACTTTTTTTAATCAAAGTGATTATTTGAGGAGTCCCTTTCTTCATGTGTGACCCTCTTGAGGTCTGACCCCACCCTGGAAGACCACACAGAGTTCTGGATATGAGCATTTTGATGGGCACACCTGCAGTCCTTGAGCCGTGGTATCACCTCTAGTTCTTTCCTGGCTGTGGGCCTGTCTATATGACACTATGCCCACTGGTTCTTGTGGGTAGTGGCACAGGCCAGGCTTTCTGTTCCTTAACTTTCTTACAGGATATGATTTCCTCTTGTCAAACATATTGAGATTAATATGCAAATTGAAATTAAAATAGTGAAGTAGGTGTCCTGAAGAAGGACGTGTTCTATATAGTCTCCTGGGCCTGCACTGGGGTCTGGGTCAGGTTTAGGACACACTTCCTAGCAGTGAGTTATGGAACACTGGAGCTGAATGCATAAGAGGGACCAGCAGATGCTGGAGGTTGGGAAAGAATGTTTCTGGCAGAGGGAACACTAGACATTGTGGTAGCCAGTTACAGAACATTCAGAGGTGGTCGAAAACAAGGAATCAGCACAGGATCTTGGTTAGGAGGATGACCCTGGTCTACGAGGTCAGAAAGTTAAGTTGGGGCTGCTTCTCATCCTGCCACAGTTCAGCCCCAAACCCGCAGAAAAGGCCAATCTTCCCTCTCGGTGGTACCTGGAGGTTCCCGGCCAGGTGACTAGTAGGCTGGGAGCCCTTCAAACCACTTTCCTTTTCATCCTCACATGAAGAGCCAGGTCCTGAACATATGCATTGTAAAATCCCATGGATACTCAGACTTTACATCTGCACATACATACATGTGAGGAACATAAGTGCAAAACACGCACTCAAAATGTGGCCATTGTTGAGGGTGATGGTACATGATGGTCTGATTTGATTTTTGACTCTACTTTCTGTGTTCACTTTTGGCTTATTTTGTTAAGTTTAAATTATGCTTCTAAAAGTTATATTTGAATTATACTCACAAGTTTTCTAGACAAGAGATCCTGGATTTGACTTGCAAGTCTCTACATGAAGACCTCTACTTGCAGGTGCTACATGGAGCGGTAAAGCGCATACTGTGGTCTCGGGCACCAGGCGATTTCTGATTTCTCTGTCCATGGCAAGGAGTTTTGACCTTTAATCGGACTAATGAATTTGCTTTTTGTGTATTTATATAGCATGGGTTAGAGTATCTGATTTGCTTTTCAGAAAAGGGAAGGAAATTCAGCAATGCTGTTTGTGATGTGGGTAGAGAATGCTCTGCTGGCTGAGGGTCCCAGAAAGCAGCGTGTCCAGCATACAATACCCTTTGTCTCTAAGCATCTGCACCTTCCTTTGGTCCTTTGAGTAGGCTGTCAGTGAAGCACTCATGCCCTCGCTCTCCACAGCCTGTGAATCCAAGGATAATTTGGCCTCTGTCATTTTCAAAAATCAAATCTGCCGAGGGACTGAATTCCAACAGCAGCTGTTTTGCTTTATGCTTTGTTTAAAACATTTAATTTTGAGTCTCATATGTTTCCAATGCTATTATTTTCTTGGTAGAACAGGCTGTGCACATGTATAAAGTAGTCTCAGTTTATAGAGAGTGGTTCTTTCATTAGCTGTCAGGTTTTCTTTTTTAATTTTTGTTTTGTTTGGGAGTGTTCAATAAATTAAAACAAATGTATTTGTCATTTTAGTAATCTATATTGAAATAAGGGCAGCTACACAACAAATGCTCTATGTTAAATTCTTATTTTGTGACATGCTTTTGCTGAGTTGTTTTAGAATTTTGAAAAGCAGATGGTGGGGTCAGGGCTAATAACCATTTTATGGATAGAATCTCAGGAGGATAAGGGACTTCCCCAGTGTTCGCGGTGAATGAATAGATAAGCTGAAATTTTAACTAGGTATGTTTGAATCCTCATCATACATATTAGATGGGATTTCTGTTCTGTGGTGGTACAGCTTTTACTATGGTCCAGCGTCTGCTGGTTAAGTCAAAGGGAGGTAACGTCATATCATAGGGAAGAATATTCTGCGTTTTCTTGTTAAATGAAGATGAACTGTAGTGAGTTACTAAATGATCACTTCCCCTCTCTCAGCAGGTGCAGGTGCTCCCCACGTTATAATAGTTCAGTCTTATAATGGTGGAAATCTGAGACATATCCAGTAGAAATTCTGTGATTAATCATGCATTTTCATCTATTCCTAAACTAACCACCATTCTTTTCTTCACTTTCAGTACATTCTACAGTTTACATGAGACATTCACACTTCTTTTAAAATTTAAGATAGGCTTTGTGCTGGATGGGTTTTACCCAGACTGATACAAGCATTTTGGGCCTGGTCTGGAGAGATGGCTCAGCAGTTAAGAGCACTGGCTGCTCTTGCAGAGGACTTGGGTTCAATTCCCAGCATCCACATGGTGGCTAACAACCATCTGGAACTCCAGTTCCAGGGGAACTGATACCCTCTTCTGACCTCCGCAGGCATTGAACATTATGGGTGCACTGACACATGCAGGAAATACACTTGACACACAAAATAAAAGTAATAAAATATTTAAAAAAATAGATAAAGCTAAGTTATTTTGTTATCAGGGTTAGGGATATTTAATACTATGAGTGAATATATGGTACTAGTTTCTGGCCCTGCTTCTTACTTATCTATAACTCTAGCCCCATAAATATATCTTTTTACTGATATTTTCAACTTAGGATGGGTTTATTAGAAAATAACTCCATGATACACTGGAAAACACTGGCGTCTGTGTGTATCTCTAATAGCTATATGAAGACAAACGTCCAAAGGTCACTGTTATTCTCTTGTTCAGTTTCCCACCTCTTGGGCTTTTGCTCCATCTGCTGATCTCCTAACTTGCTGCCATTCATGGAATGTGGTCTGGGAGCAAGTGCAAGTGCATCTCCCATGTTCCATGAACCTTACTTAATCTCACTGTGCCCAGCAGTGAACTGAGCTCTGGATCCTCAAAAGCCAGAGGACCTGGGTTGGTGTCTTGGCTCTTTTCTGTTTACATTAATTTGCACAAGTCCCATAGTTTCTCTAAGCCCCAGTTTCCTCATCTCATGTGCTAGATGATGCTGACAGGAGTTGGAGACTTGTATGCCTGTGAAGTTATCATGAGAATTAAAATTAAATAGGAAGCAAGATTTACAAGACTTACCATCTGTAGGGAAAGGGCTTCCTGAAGTCTTGTGATGTTCTCCTGACTACAGGTCCCCTGGGTGACTCAGGAAAGTAAGGAAAATGTGAATGAATCACTGCAGAGTCAGTCTCAAATGAGCAGGCATTAGAATGGTCATCTGGAGCAGAGTAGGCCCCCAAAGAACACACGGCTTTGCTGAGACATACCAGGACACTGTCATCAAAATCGCCTCTGCTTATTCCGGACCTGCTGATAGGGACCCTCCTTTCTGTTCCCCGTGCCACTGCTGCCACCTCACGCTCTTACCTCTGTTTCCTACTGCCTTCTCTCAGCTAATTCTACCTTCATTTCTGTTCAGCACCACTGAATTTTCTTTATAGGTTTTACTCTCAGACTGCAAAATGACAGAATTTAGGTTTTGAGCATTGGTCCATGGCTGGTCATTGTTTCCTAACTAGCTCTTGATTGAAGGTTGGGTGGGGATGGAGGACACCAAACTACTTGAGGTTTGGTGATTTGCATTTGCATAGTGCAAATACTCATAATGGCAGTGTGCTGTCACCTGGCTCTTCACATGAAAGTGAAACAGTTTGATCTGGAGCCATTGAGAGTCAGTTTTACATAACCATCATCCTTGTCTGCCCCTTTCTGGTGTTTGTATTATTAAACTAGGCTAGGTTACCTCTGGATCCAGTTAGCTGTGAATCATGATCAGATCTAAGATATTAGAGCCAAATGTTTAATTTCCCTCAGCTGCTGAGGTGAGAAGTCTCCAGTTTATAACACACATTCTAACAAACACATTTGTGCAGATTTCATTTTACAAATGTCCTCGATACTGGGCTGGAGAGATGGCCTAGCGGTTAAGAGCGCCGACTGCTCTTACAGAGGACCCGGGCTTGATCCCCAGCACCCACATGGCGGCTGAGAACCGTCTGAAGCTCCAATTCCAGGAGAACTCCAGTTCCAGGGGAATCCGAGACCCTCTTCTGAACTCCGCGGCGTTGCACGACACGGGTGCACAGACTTGCATGCAGACAGTACATTCATACACATACAGAAATAAATAAAATTAATAAAAAAAAATGTCCTCGATACTTTAATAAACTGGGGGTAATTATATAAATCAAGTGCAAATCAATCCAGTCCAGGAAGTAGTTGATGACAAAAGACAGGTGTAGAAAATGTGAAATTGGTTTTCAGAGGTGGAAAATGTCACTTCCAGTAGGGAGCCCATCAGACTTTATTTTGCAAATAACACTAGAATGGAGTCTACAAGGAAGTCAGGATTTGCAAGATGTAGGATTAGGGAAGTTGTGAAAGACACAAAGAACAGAAGTGTGAAAGAAAATGTAGACTAGGGAGTATGGATCTGATATGGAGTTAGTGAACATCTCATTTCACTAGAACAGAGAAGATGTGAAGGGGAGGACAGAGTGATCCTATTATCAAGGAAAGCAGGGTATCAAAATGAGATGTCGAATATATCACAGGGCTTTTCTTTGGTGAAAATAAAAGGGAAATATAAATTATAAAGCTATTATCTACATCATTACACAGTTCTATTGGAATAGAATATTGAAAACTCATTGGATTAAGATTTTGCAAAGTCACATTAAATGGGTTCTTGACCTTTTCCTGTCTTGAAAATAGATGCTGTTATTCTTATTGATTTTTGCATTGAGCGATGACAATAAGATGAAGCAAATCATTGATGAGAAAAAGACCGAATGACTCTGGATGAATTCCTGTTTATCTTAAGGAATGATCTGGGGGAGTCATGCCTTTGCCTCTGTTGGTCCAATACTCACCTCTGTAATCTTGCAGGGTGGTTATTTAATGGCTGCTTTCCTAGTCTTTCCCAGTCCATAATCACATACACTTGACCTCTTCAGCTTCATTTCAAATGAAATCACTCATTATTTGAGTACTGGCAAGAGAAAAGCACTCCATGGATAATCTTTATGAAAAAGCTTCAGTGGAAGCATTGCTGAGATTCCTGTGTTTTGAGGGATAAGAATTCTGGGTAATTGAATTTCTTATTAGAGTGAAGATTAGCTAGCATATGACTTGTTTAGATCCTTTCTGTTAGCAACACAATGTCAGGTGTGTCTAATAGTTTTCACATATGTCCTTAAATAGGAAAATAAAAATCAAGCACTCTGTGTTTAAACATCTGTCATATTCACCATCAAGCACTGTGATGATGGTAACAACTGCCATTTATAGAACATTTATTTCCTGCCAGATACTTTTTCTGAAAGATTTACGTATATCCTACTTAGGATGCATAAAAGCGTGAAAGCCATACTGACTGTTATGACTCTCCAGTCAGTTGTATGACAGCCCTCCAAAGAATGCTGATTGTCTAATCCTTGGAAACTGGGAAACAGAAGAAAAGGCAGAAGACAAACATGGGAACCCACTGGTGGCAGGTCTTCTATGTCAGGGAACAAACAGTGGAATCCTCGGATAGTCAGGAAGATTGAGTTGGCATAGTCTGATCCCAAGCTCAGATGGATTTCTCAAAGACTTACAGTGGCAAACATTCTGAAGCAGGGACTCGAGTGGCTTGAAGCTGGAAGCACACTCCTTAGAGACATGACTGGGGTCTGTGTAGAATGCCAGACATGACTGGGGTCTGCGTAGAACGCCAGACATGACTGGGGTCTGTACACAGCACCAGACATGACTCAGGTCTGTACACAGCACCAGACATGGACATTGACAGGAGAAAGTGGATTTAAAACACATTTTGGAAAGGTGACATGTGTAAGACTCGATGACTAGTAGATTTCAAGGCCAAGGGAAGCAGCACAGACTGCCTTGTCAGTTTTGTGTTTGGAGACTAGGCGGTCAGTTATGTTACCTTCTACCAAAAGAAATAAGGGAGAAGTCATGGGGTATGCTTGAAATAGCATGTGTAAATAAATGTTTCACTAATTGCTGAAAATCTTGTTGTGTGATTTTAATTCTGATCGTACAAACACCTATGTATTGATCATACTTTGAAAATTCAATCCGTAATGTATTGAATTGAATAACAGTCATGATAAGAGGGAGAAGGTGACTGATGTTAGCCCTGAGTCATATGCTTGGTGATCCATACACATTTCCTAAGTGTGGCGGCCATGTTAAGATGATTAGGTAACTAATGTCTCAGGCTCAGCATCTTAAAAGCTTTGACTTCTAGATCTCAGCTTCCTTCCTACAGCCTCCTGGATGTAGAGAAAGGGTTCTCTCTCTCTCTCTCTCTCTCTCTCTCTCTCTCTCTCTCTCTCTCTCTCTCTCTCTTTCTCTTTCCATCTCACCTTCTTTATTAATTGGCTGTCTGACCTTTGGAAACTTGCTTAACCACTCTGTACTATAATTCCAGCTGTCCAGAGGGGTACAAATTAAAGTATGTATTCCCCTTATCTCAAATAAGACCCTTCAAGTAAAATCTTGGCAATTGGAAAAGGCTTAGAAAATGAGCAATTATTTTTATGATAAGCCCAGATTTTGCTTAGTGAACTAGACCCCAAGTCTAGCAAGTTTTCATAATTTGCTGATTTTTCCCTAGCATCAATAACATGAGTTCCCTAATAAATACAGTTTTAAAATTCTAGTATTATATAAATGATTCTTTCTAGCTAGAGAAGGAGAAAGGGTCTTGGGAGGAAAAAGTAAAGGGTAAGAAAGAGTCAGGAGGGAGGGTATGATAAAAATATGGTATGGGAATGGATGGAAACATCACAGTACAAAGCACTAACAACACAACTAAATGGGATTGAATAATAATGATTAAAAATAATTATTTAGACCTCTGTTTCTTCATTTTTTTGTTTGAGACGGGGTCTCATGTAGCTAAGGCTGGCCTTGAACTCCTTCTGCCTTCACCTCTCAAGTGTCGGGATTATAGATTTATGCCACAACACCCAGCAAAAGAAGGAAATATTTCTTCTTTTAAGATAATAAAAAATATTTCACCCCAACTCAGTACCAAATGTGCTCTTCTGCAGTCTTACAAAAACTCACTCAATTAATGATGACTTTGTGGCCGCATGAACCCCAGATATACATATATATAATGTATAGAATATATTATATATATATATATAGTGTTTGAATATAGACAAAGCTTTATCCTAGCCTTAGAACTGACAGAAGAAACTTGCAGCAGCTCAGACGTGTGAAGTAGAGTTGGCTCATCTTGCAGTTTGGTATCCAGCTGTTGACTATGTCTTGTCATACCATAAACCCTGGAATCTAGCACAGCCCTGTCTTCAGTGCAGAAAAAGTGGGTATTTCTCAGCTTTACAATAGAGTACTATTGGCTCATTCTTAATCTCTGTCCAATTCCAGAGCTGTATTTTTTTTCCCCTTGAAAATGCTCAGTGTGGAAAGAGAACTAGAAACACTCACAGATTAAAGCCAGCAGCACTTTCAAAGGCATAGGTACATGTGTGTGGATCCTGTCTGTAAAAAAAAAAAAAATGCAAAGTGGTTAGTGGAACAGAAGTGATGAGAGCATGTTGAGCAATTAGCAGAACAAACCTCTTTTCTCAGAGGGGAGGTGCTGTCTGCATTTCACAATTCTGCTGAAGTCTCCAGAAGGGTGACGGAGTCAGTGGGGCATGGTGGGAGGAAAACCAGCCTGGGAACTGGGTTAAACTACTTTTTTGTCTTAAGCTCTTAAGCTGGTTGACACTATGTTTTTATTGCATACGACTGATCCAAGGTGTATGGGGGCAGCAGGTGGTGAAGGGAAGGAGCTGCGTCATTCTACCTGAACAACAAAGACCCTATTCTCATGCCTCAGAGTAGATAACCTCAGCATTTTAAATAAAGCTAATTAGATTTTTAAGTCAATTAACCCATATTTGAACCAAGCACGGAGGCAGGATAACACTCCCCAGGTTGGCAGCCATGAAAACGATGTGGTCACTTTTCCTGGTTCACAATGATTTAGTTCCTCGGAATAAAGCCACATGTTTTCAGAAGGTACTGAGTGCCGGACTTGGTCCCATCCCTCCTAAAAGAGACTGCAGGACCTACAGTTTCTGGATTTCTTACCATGTGAGTCTGTACTCACATCTCCCCACTGGAATCCTGTCCTGTCCATCCACTCTTTGTTATTGAGGACTCATCTTCTACGTCATCCTCCCCTGGAAACTTCTGTGGTGGCTCTGATCCATAAAAGCCATTTTCTCTGATACAGCACAGTACTTTACGGATCACCAGGCTACCACAGCTGTTGAATCTGAATTTCACCCAGTCACTTTTCCAGGCCATGTGCTTCTCTTAATGTCTTTCTCATTTCTTTCTTCTTCTGCCTCCCTATTACTTAGTACAGGCATTCATTTCTTCTCACATGGATGACTGTATATTTTCATAACTTTCCTCCTATGGTCTAATTTCTTCCACCTCCCATTTCCCTTAGAACAATTTCCCCAAAAGTACAAAGCTCTGACCACGGGAATACCCCCATTTCAACCAGTAAGGTAGAGTAGAAATGCAGCTCTGACCAAGACTGCAGCCCACTACAAGCTGAGGGTCCTTTCTGGATAGCTGACAGCTTGCTCCAAACCCTGTCCAAGAGCTCTGGCAGGAAGTATTTTGACAAAGTCACAATCAACTGGCAGGTATTTCAAAAGATGCAATGATAGGATGTAGTAGTGGGAAGGTTCCAGAACTGAGCTGAAACGAACTGAGGTGAACTGAGGTGATAATAAAGCAACTACCAGGATGAATGAGGACTGCCTGGGATAATGATTGTCCCAATGGCTGTGAATCCCACCCATCAAAAACCATAAACTTGCTTAAGACATTATGGATTTTATTGTGAGTGAATTGTGAGGTTCTTAAGCATGAACTTTGTAGATGACAGTGTTGTGTCACAATATCAAAAGGTTGGGCCAGGTGTGGTAGCACACACCTTAAATCCTAGCACTCGGGAGGGAGGCAGAGGCAGGTGAATCTCTGTGAGTTCAAGGCCATCCTGGTCTACAGAATGAGTTCCAGGCCAGCTGGGGCTATACGGAGACCCTGTCTCAAAAAAAAAAACAAAACAAAACAACAAAAAACTCGTATCCGCACAAAAACTTGCACAGGATATTTTTAGTAGTTTTATTCATAACTGCCAGATATTGAAAGCAACTAAGATATTGTTTAGTAAGTAAATGGACAAAATGTAGTACATCCAAACAATAGATTACTGAAGTGTTAAAAAGAAAAAGCCAAGGAAAATATAGGGTTGGGGATATAGCTCCACTGTATGCATGAAACCCTGAGTTAAATTTCTCAGCCCCATATAAATTAGGTGTGAAGGTAAACATCTGTAACCCCAGTACTTGGGAAATGGAGGCAAAAGGATCAGAAGTTCAAGATCATTGTAGGCTACATAGTAAGTTTGAGGCCAGCCTGAGATAACAGCAAACAATCAACCATAAAATATTTATCTAATAATGGAAGGTTATAGATGGAACACAAATGTATATCACTATGTAAAAGAAGCCAACGTGAAAGGCTACTTAATAGTGGGGCTCCAACTACATGATACTCTGCTCTGGAAAAGGAAAGACTATAGCAGTAGTGAAAAGATCACTGGTTCTCAAGGGATGGAGGAGGGAGAGATGAGTAGATGAGGCACAAAAGAGTCTCACCTCACTACTCTAAATGACACTGCCCTGGTAGATACATGTCAGTCTTTATACATTGGACAAGTCCACTGAATGCACAATACAGAACCCTAATATGGACTATGGACTGTGAATGATAATTCTATATTAAAGCAGGTTAATCAATTACAACAAACATACCATTCTGATGAACATGTTAATAAGGGAGGTTATGCTTATTATGTGTGGAGATAGTATTTAGAAAATCTCTGTACCGTCCTCAATTTTGTTAACATACAATACTCTGAAAAAAGAGTCTATCAAAAATCAAAACTTTTAAAAAAATAAAAAGTTCGCTGGGCATGGTGGCACACACCTTTAATCCCTGTACTCGGGAGGCAGAGGCAGGCAGATCTGTAAGTTCAAGGCTCACCTGGTCTACATAGCAANTTTCACAGTTCCTATGTCTATTAGTCAATTAAAGTGTGGTGGCGCACGCCTTTAATCCTAGCACTTGGGAGGCAGAGGCAGGCGGATCTTTGTGAGTTCAAGGCCAGCCTAGTCTACAAAGTGAGTTCCAGGACAGCTGGGCCTTCAGGGAGACCCTGTCTCGAAAAGACCAAAAAAAAAAAAAAAGAAAGCAGTTATACCAGTTTTGTAAGAGATTCCTCTATAACAGTTGGCTCTAATTTAGTTAGAGAATGACTTCATTACCATCATATTTTTCTTTGTTCTATGAAAAGGAGGTAAGAAAGTCTCTCATATTAAAACTTTGTGGCACCTGGAAAGTAAGGTTCATTAGGACTCATTATAAACTGTTGTTACAAATAGGATCCACAGAGATGTTTGATGCCTGTAGCAGTCTGAGGCTTTTCTTCCTTTTAATGCTTAGATGGGCCAATTTCTCTGCTGGTATTTCTTGTTACATCCTGCATAATGCAAAGCTGTATCTTTTCTTTCTCAGCCATAAAGTTGGTGACGTTTAGTGTTTGACCTGTGGGAACATGCAAATCTTTTTCCATAGTTAGTTTTAAGACTTAAATTGAAAAATTTGACAGAGAGTGTTACCAAAGGCTACTAAATCAATAAAGCAAATATTGGTCTCCTTGAGTCAAGCAAGACTCCTCCATCAGCATCAGCTACACCTCACCTGCCTGGAAATACTGTGCGGCAGTGGCAGCCATATGTCTGTATATCCCAAATATAATTGGCTATTAGCTCTCTCCTTGGAGGAATAATTCACGGCTGATGCCACAAGCTTACATCCTCTAGTGGTTAGGAGATGTTATAAGCCACAATAAGACCTTGTCATCTTTTACGGAAAAACTATAGTTTATGGATTAGCATACCATCCAAACATCTGTGTCTATACCAACATAATCTACCATAATAATTAGTACTGTTTAAATGTTTGTATATCTAATTGCTTATGCCTCATTAGTAGGATTGAAAGGTTATTCCTGGATAAACTGCCAACCCATGAAAGGAAACAGCCTGAACTGATCAGAGTCCAAAACGACATCTCCAGAGAAAGTAGACTGTTTTGCTTCTCATCTACCTGTGCCCCTTTTCTAAAGCCTAGGGAACAATCTGCAGAAGAGTGGGCATGGTAGAATGTAAGGGCTGTGATTGGGGTGAATTGTGAAACTACAGCAATATAGACTGGACACTTATTTGATCAACATGGTTGTACATACAAGCCCCTCCAGCTGGATGGTGGGAGCCTTGGGCTGTGTGGGTTTGGGTATAGCTGCCTGCAAATTGTTTTTTCATGAAGGATGTTTGTATTCATTACTTATTACTTATTGTTAAAAAAATCAAATAAAATTTTTTTTAAAAATCTCTAGTTTTAACTGAGATTGGAGAACTCTCTACTTGCATTTCCCTAATTACGGGGGAACCTGAAAGCGGCAGCACTGGGGACTTCCCACCCTGAGGGAAGTCCTCTGTGACAGCTCTGCATATCATGAGAGACTGAACATAGTGCTCAGGGTTATTAGAAATGGACAGGAGCAAAAAGAACGACTTGCACTTCTGAGTTTTCTAAGTCCAACACTTCCAACTCTGTGCTCTCTGTCCAGTAGATGCTCAAAATAGGTTTGGTGAATTTAAAATCAGTTCATTCCACTGAAGTATGACCCCTGGCCTCATGGGAACTAGAGAAGTGATTGGCATCTTTAGTGAATAGAGAATGTGTTTATAGGTAAAAATATGACTTGAGTGTGTCTGCTATCTTGCTTATTAACTAGAACCCAAATTCTACATATTTTCTTTACCTTTCCCTTGTTTTATTTTTCAAATTTAATGTCTGTAAAGTTCTCATTATCTTATCTTAATGAGTATAAATGAAGACTCCATGTTTCAGGAAACAGAACAGTCAAGCAGCGTGTGTGTGTGTGTGTGTGTGTGTGTGTGAGAGAGAGAGAGAGAGAGAGAGAGAGAGAGAGAGAGAGAGAGATTAAGTATAGAAGAGAATACCAGTATTCATATAAATATATTACTGTTGCATGGTCAATTCTGAATGCTTTAGATTTGGCTTCTCTTTGTTCCACTCTATGTTATCTCTCTCTCTCTCTCTCTCTCTCTCTCTCTCTCTCTCTCTCACACACACACACACACACACACACACACACATGCACACACACATTACTGGGAGCAATTCTCTTGTATCAAGCCCTTGATCTTGTCAGATGAGGTGTTACTATTCCAGAGCCCATATTTTCAGATTCCTGTGTCCTTGAACTCTGTCAAGGGCATAGGTCAGCCGGTTTCATTCTCTTTACACCTTCATAACAGACCTGTATGTAGGGCTGCAAGGATACTGTAGACTAGGCCAGCTGTTTATAACTTTCCTCAGTCTATAGTCTTCCTTTTAATGTTGACATTTTCATATTAATCATGTCTTTATATCCATTTTAAAAGTGACAATGAGCAAAATCTATTCTAATTTCACTATTATATTGATGCATGTGCAAACAGCAAAACATTAAAAGTGTTCAACATTTGTTTGACACATGTCAGACACAAAACCAAACACATGCTATTGATTCTCTTTTCTGGTGCACATGGTAACTCTGGGATTTGCACTTTTTTGTCTCCCTTTTGCAGACAGGAAAACAGTCTGACACAGGTAGCAATGTTTGCTCAAAGTAACACATCCAGTAAATATCAAAGCAAGGGTTTAAACATAAGCAGTAGTCAGTAGAACTAGCATCATTAGATTTTTGCAATTTTCACACAACATGCTTTGATGGTATCTGGATAGTCTCCTCTGTCTGCAGCTTCCCATACTCCCCTGTCCAATTTTTTGTACTCTATTATATGTTAAGGACTATAGAATATAATTTGTATCTCCAAATATCCTTCCATGTGGATCCATCCACTGTAGCTTGATTAACCTACCGAGTCCCATCCTTGAAACTGCCTCCCCACTCCCAGCAATGCATCCTCAGCTAGGGTTGAAGGTTTTACCCACTTCCCAATATCTATGTCCGGTTTGAGCTTAAATGGGACTTGCCCATGCTGTCACCATTGCTGTGAGTTCATAGGAGTAACGGATCAACTGTCTGGAAAACCGTTCCCTTCTAATCATCCACCACTCTGACTCTTAAAATCTTCCTGCAATGATTCTTGACTCTTGAGAGCCAGAAATGTGAAATAGGTGTTCTATTCAGGAATAAGCATTCTGCAGCCTCTCATTCTCTGCACACTGGCCAGTGGTGGGTCTCTATGTTAATTACCATCTGCTGCATAGGGAAGCTTCTTTGGTGATAGATCTCTCTCTCTCTCTCTCTCTCTCTCTCTCTCTCTCTCTCTGTCTGTCTCTATTTCTCTCTATCTCTCTCTCTATCTATCTATCATCTATCTATATAAAACCATATCCTTAGGAGTCAGTTTAGTACTGTAACTATTTAGAAAAAAACTGCTATTAGGTTCTCCCTGTGCCCTGTGACTTCTCTAGCCTCAGGTTCCTAGGCCTGATATCAATGTTAAGTAGAGAGGCTTTATCCCATGAAACAGACCTGCTTCATGGGACAGAGCAACATTACTTTTAATGCTATTTAGATGTTTATTTAATATCCTTTTTTCATTTTTTACTTTATGTATATTAGTGTATTGCCTGCATGTATGTAAGTGCACCTATGTCCTGCAATGCCTTGGGGGTCAGAAGAGAGCATCAGATTCCCTTGGAACTGGAGTTACAGATGGTTGTTACCTGCCATATGGGTGCTGGGAATGGAAACCGGGTCCTCTGCAAGAGCAGTAAGTGCTCTTAACCATGGAGCCATCTCTCCAGCTCCATAAATGTTTATTTAAATTAAGCGGGAGGCACTTATCCAGTTGGCAGATCCTTATTGATATCTGATATTATCATGGGGATGGGTAAGATAGGATACTCAGAGAAATCACAGGGTTCCATGCACACTGCACACTTATAAATGTTACCGGTCAGGACAATGAGGTTTCCCTGTTTCTCACTGATGCAATAAAAACAATGATCTTGTCTTTATGACTGTGTGGAGATTGTGGACAGGGGTGCCATCAGTGTTGCAACAGTGCCCTTCTCAAAGATGAGCCACCTGGGAGTAAGTGGCCTGGTGCTAGGACCCTGGACATTGGCATTCTTAGTCTTAAACTCAGTGTCAGGGCCTTGAGCAGCAGCAGCAGCAGCAGCAGTGACTGAGGGCCCTTTGGTGGACAAAGGATGCAGGATGGCCATTTAGGTGAACAGAAGTTGAAGTACTGTGATTGAGATCTCTCTAAATCAAGAGAACCAGATAAAAGTTAAATAGAAGGATGGATCCAGCAACATGCAGGTATGGAAGGAGGGGGTCTCAGGAACTCCTATGTCCCACTGTCATGGTTAATCCTGGGTGTCAACTTGACTGGACTAAGGAACAAATAAGAGAAAAGGGTCTTCTGATTGGACCACCTCAACCCGGATGGCCCACCCCAAATGTGGGTGTTACCTTCTGCCAGCAGGCAGTATTTAAGGCCACGGCAGCGGGAGCTGGTCCTTTTTCCTTCTTCCTGCGGCTTGCCTCTCTCTCATCTGGTGAGTTTGCCTTGCTGCTGTGATCAACCTTTCGGATCCCAGCGTGTACTGAGACTGGCAGATCTCCTGGAATCCATTCGGGCCTTCAGCACTAGACTGGGACTCCTGAGACATCCAGCCTTGCGGACTGAGCAGTTCCCTGGATTCCCGGCCTCTCCAGTTCGGCGCTACTGTTGAGCTCCGTCACGTGAGCAAATCAATAAATTGTATATAGTTATATATATTCATCCTGTTGCTTCTGTTTCTTTAGAGAACCCTGACTAATACAGATTTTGGTACCAGAAGTGGTTCTAGAGAAACAGAATTGAAAGGATGAATTTCTTTAGTGGGCTTGGTAGCCTCTGGAGCCAGCTCTCCAACCCAATGAAGCCTAGAGTTACTGAAGGCTCTCCTGGTGGCATGAAGAGGAATGATAATCCTTGGTGCAGACTATTTGATCTAATTATGAAGATAGATCCATTTGACTCACCTAACTCACCTCTTGTGAGAAGCAAGGAATTTAGTGACTCTATATATAAAACGTTCGAGAAATTGCAGAAAAATCAGGAAAATAATGATGTTGCCTTGTTGCTCCTAGCATGTCTGGATAAACTGTTAGACGAAAATATGGAGCTCGGTGATAAAAATGACCAGCTCCGGATTCGAAACAACAGTTTAAAGGTTTCCAAGTGTGCTCTGGAAGAGAATCTTCTCTCCAGCAGCCAAAGAGCTAAAGCAGCAGAAAATCAAGCTGGAGCCCTTATTATACGGTTGGCTGATTTACAACGCAAATTTAATTCCCAGCCACGAAAAGTGTCAGCAGTTAAAGTGAGAGCACTGGTGGGGAAAGGGTGGAACCCTGAAACTTGGGATGGAGATGTGTGGGAGAACTATGATGATGAGGATTTTGAACCCTCGGATTCTGAGGGATTTTCTTTATCTGAGGAATTAACCTCCCCACCCTCAGCAGAGAATCCACACCCTGCAGATCCCTCCTCCCCACCCTTGCCTGAGGAAATTAATCCCCCCCTCCCAGTGGGAGCTGATGTCCCTCAGGGCCCAACAATTGTTGCCTCTAGACCTATAACCAGATTGAAGTCTAAGCAAGCCCCTCAAGGTGAGATAGAAAGTGTGGTCCACGAGGAGGTGCGATATACTACTAAAGAAATTAATGAGTTTGCTGATTCATTCCGGCAGAAGCCTAAGGAATATGTGTGGGAATGGATTTTAAGGGTGTGGGATAATGGTGGAAGGAATATAAAATTGGATCATACTGAGTTTATCGATATGAGCCCACTGAGTAGAGATTCTAGGTTTAACATGGAAGCTCGAGCAGTTAAAAAAGGTGTTAAAAGTTTATTTGAATGGTTGGCTGATGTATTTATTAAAACATGGCCTACTAACAGCGAGTTAGAGATGCCTGATATTCCTTGGCTTAGTATTGATGAAGGGATTGTGAGGGTCAGGCAGATGGGCATGCTCGAGTGGATTCGAAGTGTAAAACCACATTCTCCACAATATGAGGACCCAGAGGACATGCCACTCACTGAATTTATAAGATGGAAAGTACTGAGAGAGACACCAGAACATTTGAAGAGCTTTGTTTTTGCTCTATTTCTTATGCCAGATCTTACAGTTAGAGAAGTTGTGGCTCGTTTGCATAAATTAAATGTACACGTAGTAGGTCTAACAGGACCTCAGGGTAGGCGTCAGGTGGCAGCACTGAATCGCAGAAGGCCAGATGAGCGTAGTTACAGTAATTATCATAATGGGTGGCAAAGGCAAAACAATACCTATAATGGCATGACCCGAAATGATCTTTGGAACTGGCTAATTAATCATGGTGTTCCCAGGAACCAAATACATAAGAAGCCTACTAAGTTTTTATTTGATCTGTATAAGCAGAAAAGCTCTAGAACGAATGACAGGAAGTCAACATTTGATTTTAGGAGTAGCGAATCCCGCCCAGTTGACCGGTTTCCAGACTTGAGACAGTTCACAGACCCAGAACCCCTTGAATGAAGGGGTGGCCGGGTTCCAGTGAGGAAGGACCTTGTCACAATACCAAAGAGTTATGCTGTTTGCCTTCCTCCTGTCCTTCCCCAGAGGGACCTGAGGCCTTTTACTAGGGTAACTGTACACTGGGGAAAAGGAAATAATCAGACTTTTCGAGGCCTATTGGATACTGGTTCTGAGTTGACACTGATCCCAGGAGACCCTAAAAAGCATTGTGGCCCTCCGGTTAAAGTAGGGGCCTATGGAGGTCAGGTGATAAATGGAGTTTTGGCTGAAGTCCGACTCACGGTGGGCCCAGTGGGTCCCAGAACGCATCCCGTAGTTATTTCCCCAGTCCCAGAATGTATAATTGGGATAGATATAATTAGAAATTGGCAGAATCCCCACATTGGTTCCCTGATCTGTGGAGTGAGGGCTATTATGGTTGGAAAGGCCAAATGGAAACCATTGGTGTTGCCTCTACCAGGGAAAATAGTGAACCAAAAACAGTATCGTATCCCTGGAGGGATTGCGGAGATTAATGCCACTATCAAGGATTTGAAAGATGCAGGGGTGGTGATTCCTACCACATCTCCATTTAACTCTCCAATTTGGCCTGTGCAAAAGACAGATGGATCATGGAGAATGACAGTTGACTATCGAAAACTCAACCAAGTAGTGACACCAATTGCAGCCGCTGTACCAGATGTGGTGTCCTTACTCGAGCAGATTAATATGTCTCCTGGTACCTGGTATGCAGCTATTGATCTGGCCAATGCTTTTTTCTCAATACCGGTTCATAAGGACCACCAGAAGCAATTTGCTTTCAGCTGGCAAGGCCAACAGTATACCTTTACTGTCTTACCTCAGGGGTATGTTAACTCTCCAGCGTTGTGCCATAACTTAGTTAGAAGGGATCTTGATCGCCTGACTCTTCCACAAAATATCACACTGGTCCACTATATTGATGATGTTATGTTGATTGGACCCAGTGAACAGGAGGTAGCAGCTAGCCTAGACTTGTTGGTAAAGCATATGCGCATGAGAGGATGGGAAATAAATCCAACTAAAATTCAAGGGCCATCTACCTCGGTGAAGTTTCTAGGAGTTCAGTGGTGTGGAGCATGCAGAGACATTCCTTCTAAGGTAAAGAATAAGTTGTTGCACCTGGCCCCTCCCTCCACCAAGAAAGAAGCACAACGTCTGGTGGGTCTTTTTGGATTCTGGAGGCAGCACATTCCTCATCTGGGTGTGTTACTACGACCCATATATCAGGTGACTCGTAAGGCAGCAAACTTTGAGTGGGGCTTGGAACAGGAAAAGGCTCTTCAACAGGTCCAGGCTGCGGTGCAGGCTGCTCTGCCCCTAGGGCCATATGATCCAGCAGACCCAATGGTGCTTGAGGTATCAGTGGCAGATAGAGATGCTGTCTGGAGTCTGTGGCAGGCTCCCATAGGGGAATCACAGCGGAGGCCCTTGGGATTTTGGAGCAAGGCTCTACCTTCATCTGCAAACAACTATTCTCCTTTTGAGAGACAGCTCTTAGCCTGCTATTGGGCCTTAGTGGAAACTGAACGTTTGACAATGGGCCACCAAGTCACCATGCGACCTGAGCTGCCCATCATGAGCTGGGTGTTATCTGACCCACCAGACCATAAAGTAGGACGTGCACAGCAACAGTCCATTGTCAAATGGAAGTGGTACATACGGGACAGGGCCCGGGCAGGCCCTGAGGGCACAAGCAAGCTACATGAAGAAGTTGCCCAAATGCCTATGGTTCCCACTCCTGTTACAATGTCTCCTGGGCTTAAGCATGCACCTATGGCTTCATGGGGTTTGCCCTATGATCAGTTGACTGAGGAAGAGAAGACTAGGGCCTGGTTTACTGATGGTTCTGCACGCTATGCAGGCACCACCCAGAGGTGGACAGCTGCAGCATTACAGCCAATTTCTGAAACAACCCTAAAGGACACTGGTGAAGGAAAGTCTTCACAGTGGGCAGAACTTCGGGCAGTGCACATGGTTGTGCATTTTGCCTGGAAGGAGAAATGGCCAGAGGTTCGATTATATACTGATTCATGGGCTGTAGCCAATGGTTTGGCTGGATGGTCAGGGACTTGGAAGGAGCATGACTGGAAAATTGGTGAGAAAGACATTTGGGGAAGAAGTATGTGGATAGAGCTCTCTGAATGGTCAAAGGATGTGAAGATACTTGTGTCTCATGTAAATGCTCATCAAAAGGTGATCTCAGCAGAGGATGAGTTTAATAATCAAGTAGATCGGATGACTCGTTCTGTGGATTGTCAGCCTCTTTCTCCAGCTATCCCTGTTGTTGCTCAATGGGCCCATGAACAAAGTGGTCATGGTGGCAGAGATGGAGGTTATGCATGGGCTCAACAGCATGGACTCCCACTCACTAAGGCTGATCTGGCTACAGCTGCTGCCGAGTGCCAGATTTGCCAACAGCAGAGACCAACATTGAGCCCCCGATATGGTGCTATTCCCCGGGGTGACCAGCCAGCAACCTGGTGGCAGGTTGACTACATTGGACCACTTCCATCATGGAGGGGACAGCGTTTTGTTCTTACAGGAATAGATACTTATTCTGGTTATGGATTTGCCTTTCCTGCACGTAATGCTTCTGCCAAAACTACCATCCAGGGACTTACGGAATGCCTTATCCACCGTCATGGTATTCCTCACAGCATTGCTTCTGACCAAGGAACTCACTTCACAGCCAAAGAAGTGCGACTGTGGGCCCATGGTCATGGTATCCACTGGTCTTACCATGTTCCCCACCACCCAGAAGCAGCTGGCTTGATAGAACGATGGAATGGCCTCTTGAAGACACAGTTACAGCGCCAATTAGGTAGCAATACCCTGGAGGGCTGGGGCAAGGTTCTCCAGCAAGCAGTATATGCTTTGAATCAGCGTCCACTATATGGTACTGTTTCTCCTATAGCCAGAATTCATGGGTCCAGGAACCAAGGGGTGGAAGTGGGAATGATTCCACTCACTATCACCCCTAGTGACCCAGTAGGAAAATTTTTGCTTCCTGTACCCACGACCTTGCGTTCTGCTGGTCTAGACGTTTTGGCTCCAATGGGGGGAGTGCTTTTGCCAGGAGATACAGCAAACGTTCTATTGAACTGGAAGCTAAGACTTCCCCCTGGCCACTTCGGGCTTCTACTGCCTTTAAGCCAACAGGCTAAGGAAGGAATAACAGTAGTAGGAGGAGTGATTGATCCAGACTACCATGGGGAAATTGGACTTTTTCTCCACAATGGGGGCAAGGAAGATTATGTCTGGAAGGCAGGAGATGCTGTAGGGCGCCTTCTGGTGCTACCATGTCCTATGATTAAGGTCAATGGGAAACTCCAACAACCCAAACCAGACAGGACAATAAATGGCCCAGACCCTTCAGGGATGAAGGTATGGGTCACTCCTCCAGGGAAAGAGCCAAGACCTGCAGAGGTGCTTGCTGATGGCGGAGGAAATACAGAATGGGTAGTAGAAGAAGGTAGTCATAAATATCAGCTGAAGCCACGGGACCAGTTGCAGAAACGTGGATTATAATAGATATTAACCTTCGTCCTATTTGGTTAAGAATGTGCTTGTATATATATATATATATATATATGTATATATGTATGTATATTAAGTGGATACTTGTGTTCCCCTTTGAATGTGCAACTGAGATATGTGTTAAGTGTTGTCATATTTAGGTTATTAGATACTGAAGGACTAAGTTCTTCTCAAGGACATTACCACCTACTCTAAGATATAATGCTTTGCTATTGCACATGAGATACTTATAACATGTTAGGTGGAATTATGACCCTGCCATCGTTTGCAATTGACATTTAAGCAGAGGCTATTTATTGGGTGTCAAGTTGACAAGGGGTGGACTTGTCATGGTTAATCCTGGGTGTCAACTTGACTGGACTAAGGAACAAATAAGAGAAAAGGGTCTTCTGATTGGACCACCTCAACCCGGATGGCCCACCCCAAATGTGGGTGTTACCTTCTGCCGGCAGGCAGTATTTAAGGCCACGGCAGCGGGAGCTGGCCCCCTTTTTCCTTCTTCCTGCGGCTTGCCTCTCTCTCATCTGGTGAGTTTGTCTTGCTGCTGTGATCAACCTTTCGGATCCCAGCGTGTACTGAGACTGGCAGATCTCCTGGAATCCATTCGGGCCTTCAGCACTAGACTGGGACTCCTGAGACATCCAGCCTTGCGGACTGAGCAGTTCCCTGGATTCCCGGCCTCTCCAGTTTGGCGCTACTGTTGAGCTCCGTCACGTGAGCAAATCAATAAATTGTATATAGTTATATATATTCATCCTGTTGCTTCTGTTTCTTTAGAGAACCCTGACTAATACACCCACTGTTCAATTTTCTGCTACTGATAGATTCAGGGAGAAGGGGGGTCCTTGCCTTCAGTGATATATCCATGGGTGACCCACCAGCCTCCAATGGATAGTTCAATCTAGTACTCACACAGATGGCCCTGGTGAGATGAAATGGATCACAAAACAAAATAATCTTTAATCTGGGAAAAGGCCTGGTAGGGATGAAGGGATGGATATTCATGGGGATGGGAGGGAGATGGAGAAGAGTTGGGAGAGAGAGTAATCAGAATACATTATATACATGTATGAAATTGTCAAAGAACAAAAGTTAAAAATTTTTAAAGTTCATTAAATTTCAGGAAACCTCTGGTACACTATCCTAAGGCCTGGGAGGACTCTCTGAAGGGGAATTTCATGCTTGGCCCTCTTTCTCCCAGGCTGGCATGGTTTGGAGCACAGCCTTCTCACTTGTCATTTTTGACATATGTATGACCTTCCTCTTCCAGCCATGTGGTGGGCAAGATCTCCTGGACACATCTTTCTCCTTGGAATAGAGATGCTGAAGCACTCCCAAATTCCACGTTTACCCAGACATCGATGAACCCAGAGAAAAGCGAGGAATTTCCTGAAGACTGTGTCTTCAAGTGAAGAAACCATGAAGTGAAATCCGAGAACAGAGAGATCATGATGGTAGAGAGCCCTGAGTGAACTGACACAGCCAGATGCCAGATGGCTCAGAACTATTGATCTCACAGGATATGAGGAACTAGATCTGAGTCTTGTGGATGAAGGAAGATGTTGGGCTTGAAATGTCCTAATAAATATTAGGTTTATAATAAATAGCTTTATAAATAAAAGGTTCTGAAGAGCTACCTAAAATATTTTTATGCTTTTAGTCTTGACATAGTCTAATTAATGGTTAGATTAGTGTTCACTGGAATTTATTAACTCCATTTCTGGGCAAACAGTCCTGGTTTCAGAGTAGTTCCTCAAGATTAGAAATTGCATATGTAAATTCTCTTCAGGCATATGCATTCTGCATCTTCACCTTACAGCTTTTAGACTAACTTTAGCCCAATAGGTATTCCCAATGAAAAGTAGTACAACATATGGAAGGAGGCCACTGCAAGGTGCAGGCCACAGAAGCAGCCACAGGGAGGCCGATCCCTGAGATTTTCAGATGTTGAGACCAGCAGGTATAGTAACATCACCATGTTGAAGAAATACAGCACAGGATGAATAGAGCGAGGAGAAGGAAACTTGATTATAACTAAGCAGAATTGAAAAATGAATGAAAGAGAACTTCTGGAACTCTAAATATCATTATTCAAATTGAAACTCAGTGGATGGGTTAAAGGAATATGATCATAGTGAAGATACACTGTGCTTAAGGACGATATCACAGCCAGAAGGTAAGAGGTAATAATTTTGCATGACATACTATGTACTAGGTACTGTTCCAAGTTTAGAGAAGCACATTGGAAGAAAGAAGGTGTGATGTAGAAGCTAGATTGGGAAAATTATCCTTTGATAAAAAGAAATAAGACTGCAAGTGGTGTGTCTCAGATTTACTAGTGAAGCATCTTAGATGACAGTTATAGAGACCACATGAGCCTTGGTTCAAGCACAGAAGTGCTGATCTAGTAGATTTTAGTAGATGGCTCTTTCTATGATTTATGTTTGCAAACACCAGAAGAGTAAAATGACAGTGAAGAAGGGGGAAAGAATTGGCTTGCTTTAGCCTCAATATTTTGTACACACAACTTTGGAGACATTTTCTTGGCTTTATAAACATTCCATTTGTATGTACATTCTGAATCAAACATTATAGTTATATAATACAGTTCCCCAAAACTGAATTGTATCTTTCCCATTTCAGCTAAATGACTAAAAGCAATCACAGCTTGGGAAAACCATACTGCTGAAACATCCTATACCAGGTGTATTCTCTCCATTGGATCACACTATTTCTGTATGTTGTAAACCACTGTCATTCAGACACTATTAGAGGATTATCTGACAACAGCTATCGCTAAAATATCCCTTTAGTCAGAACAAATCTATCATGTAGATCCTCTTAGAATTTAGAATCTCAGAAAAATGATTCCATCCTGGAATGTTGTCATTGAATGGAATTCTTTCGATAACAGTTATGGGCATATAGTATGTACTAGCCACTCTCAATGTAGGTGGTTTGCAGGCCACAGAAACAGTCTCTGGTTTATTTAAGAAGAAACTGAATTAAGTGAAAGATAAAATGGGAAGGCTCACGGAATTGAGGGAGGGCTCAAGAAACAGCCTTGGAAAATGTGTTCAAAGGAGGAAGGCCCAGCCTTAACAGGGACTCTTCAGTAGGGTGCCTTTGTTAGTATCTCTGGCTACTTAGCATCACAGTAGTGGCTTCCTCATCCAGCAATGGACAGATAATCTCTGCTAATCTCTGACTCTTAGTCATGCTCCAGGGTTTAAAGCTCTCCTCTTCATGAGAACTCCTGTGGAGTCCTCTGTAGGTTCCATACTAATGCCCTCCACAGTGGGGTGTCGGAAGGAGCATCTGGCCTCCTTTGGCTTCCAGATGTTGATGCTGATACAATTAACAGAACCCCCCCCCCAATATCATGGTAACTATTGCTAATAATAATGTATTATGGTCTTTGAAAATATTTTTTCATTGAGCTTTTGTACATTTCAGACAACAGTTCTTTTTTTAAGCATCTTCAGCTTGTGGTTTTCTTTTCTTTATTAGGCTGAAAGATGTCATGTTTGAAGGCTCCTCCTTGGCAACCCTTGTGCTGCCCTTGTGCTCCACACTGGGGTTTTCCCTTCCCATGGTCACCAACTGAGGTTCCAGTAAGCACCACTTCTTGTCTTGATCTTCCTGTACTGGTCTCCGTGATACAGCCTGGGTAGTCCAACAATGTCAGTCTATACTCTGAAGAGGTTGAAACCCCAGTAGTAGCTCAGTCCATAAGCTGAATGTTTCAGCTCCCCATCTGGCACTGAAGGTTTGGAGGATTCTTGGAGAGACATGGGTCTTCAGTCCATATTGGAAGGTTGAAAGCTGTGTCTCACATCTTTGAAGGATGGCAAAAGCAGTGTTAGCCACAGGGTAGCTGCACCTGCCAGTAAGACAGGCAAAACAACTGTGCTTTTTTATTTTTTATTGTTTTTACTAAGATCTCAAGTTTTATACCTGAAGTACAATTTCTCAGGACTTACTATTTATTTATTTCTGGTTATACTTTCCTTTTGGATGTTTAAGGCCACTGTTAGCCCGGATTAACCAAGGTTTTTGTTTTCTCAAGATCAGTTGAGAATCTGGTCCTCAAGGGTCACTCAGGTTTTGGGGAGGTGAGGGAGCCCCTGGCTCCTTTTGGCTTTTCATTTACCAATTCCATGCTCTCGAGGACAGTCAGGTCTTACTAGACCAGGCTACCCTTTTTGTAGCATGAGCAGACTTTCCTCTTTATAGATTGAACACTGGCTGAAGTCCCATTAGTGGATCTCCAAGACCTCTCTGCACAGGAAGACTGGTGACTCACATTTTCAGGACATTTCAAGAGATGGCCCCATCCATAGTCCCCTGGGACTTAGTTGACCTCTGAGGGCAAGGAATAAAGTTATCCCTTAGGTCCCTCGGCCAAATTGGTATGGGCATTAAGTATGGTCATTCATTAAGCATCCAGAAAGGCTGTTACACCAGCCTGATAATTTTAACTACTGTGTAATATTTTAGAAAAGCCTTGGACAAAAGCTCAAGCAGCCTTGTATAAGAAATAGACAGACAACAGTTCTTAGTCAAATTTAGATCCCCTCCCCCTCCCTGCCCCCACAGCCCCCACCAGGCCTCATCCACTCTGCCATACATGCTAAGTCCTATTTGGTCAAACATTTAGATTTCAAGCCCATCACCGCAAAATAACAACTGTGGGAAGCAATGTATACATTAAATATTTTGATTTTGTCATTACAGAATGCACATATAAATCTAGAGACATGTATATGATCAATATATGCAGCTTTATATCATTAAAAAACTAGAAAAATATGCTTGTTGTTAAAAAATATAAAGTTCTCTTCATCTGAGAAGCTCAAGTCCAACTCTGAGCCACTTTTAAAAAACATTTTATTTTTATTTAATTTTTTTTTTTTGGACTTTTCGAGACAGGGTCTCCCTGTAGCCCCAGCTGTCCTGGAACTGACTCTGTAGACCAGGCTGGCCTTGAACTCACAAAGATCCGCCTGCCTCTGCCTCCCAAGTGCTAGGATTAAAGGCGTGTGCCACCACACCCAGCTGTTTCCATTTTAATGTACATACATATATATGCATATAAATCTTATTATCTTTTAGATATCTTCATCAACAAACATTTTTGCAAGATTCTGTTCTCACCTGACAATATATACAAGTAACATTCTATAAGCAATGAAGTCTATGTTGTTTTTTATCTGTGGTTCTAGTTCTTTATGGATCTCTTTCTTTTTCATTTTGGCTGTGAGCTCCCAGCAAGCCAACAGTCCATCTTTGCTGCATTGTTAGCACTTAGCCTCTGCCCTACACATGATAGTTCCTCATATGCTGTGCAAGTCTAGGCTATCAGAAAGACAATATTAATTACAAAATCCAGCCAGGCATGGTGGCACATGTTTTTAATCCCAGCACTCAGGAGGCAGAGACAGGCAGAGCTCTGTAAATTCAAAGTTAGCCTGGTCTACATAGCAAGTTCCAGGCCAGCCAGTGCTGCATAGTGAGACCCTGTCTCAAAATGAAATCTGAATAAAAAAGAAAACAATAGTGCAGTGGGTAGTGTTGTGATGAGTAGTTATGTTGTTGAGGGCAGGTGCTAAGATGCTAAGAACCAGGTTTCTCAATTGCACCCATGAGAGGGTAGGGCAGCCTGAGAAGCTGGCTGCCTTCTCTTGCCTATTCTGCTCTGCGTGCTTCTGCAGCAGTCTGTCTGACTCATTTCTGCATTGGCATTCTGAATAGGCCCCTTGCCTTTCCCTCTGGCTCAAGAAATGGCAAAGCCTTCCCGTCTTACACTGAGTTGGACTGCTGCTAACACTTGAAGTTTAATTTTAGAAATCAAGGAACCAATACCTAGGATGCAGTTCTATCTTGGCTCAATTCTGCCCACACTTGCCCAAAAGCCAACTGAGTTGCAGTAGGTGCTGATGACACAGAAGCGATTCAACCACAGGGAGCAAATTAACAAGCATCTCAGGAGCACCTGCTGCCTATAGAGAAGACAAAACATTTAGTTCATTTCAAAAAAGAGTAAGATATGGTTCCTGCCCTCTATTATATTAAAAGTTTCCTGGAGAAGATATGAGTAGATTATTAAAAATTGCAAAGAAAATTAATACAAACATTAGACTGAAGTGTAAATATCATGTCTGATGAATGCTGAAGTAGAGATAGTTTTGACTGCTTTGGGCAATCATAACTAAATTGAAATAATTGTATATGTATATTAAAGAATTGCCTATGTAAGCATGAAGAGCTCTGACTATCCACCTTACATCCATCTATCATCTATCTATCTATCTATCTATCTATCTATCTATCTATCTATCATCTATCTATCATCTATCTACCTTTCCATCTAACCATCCATCTTTCTTTCTTTCTTTTCTTTCTTTCTTTCTTTCTTTCTTTCTTTCTTTCTTTCTCTTTCCTTCTATCATCTATTATCTAATTTCAACATATCTGCTTACCCAGTCTCGTTATTATGCAGAGAAAATAGTGGTTGATTTCATTTGGTTGTTATATAGAGAGAAAGTAATAGGAGCAGTTGGCTATGGGGCGTGTGTGGCCTTTGGAAAAACCTCTAATTAATTGCTAGGATTCACTCCGGAGACTAGGGATTATAAGCAAACAGCAAGTGCATGGAGGTGCAATGCAGAGAACTCTGGAGAGAAATTCAAGCAGCCTAGTGTTATTGAAGGATGAATATGAAACTCAGATCAAATTATATGCTCCCCCGGAAATGCTCAGTGATGATGGGAGGGGGAAGCGTCCTGCTCTGCTTCCTGTGTATGGATGAAAATGTGATGGCCAGCCTCTTCCTCCTGCCACCATCCGTCCCTGCCATGATGAACTCTATTCCTTTGTAGCCTTGAGCTAAAATATTCCCACCCCAGAAAAAAACAGAAACCAAGAAGAAAGAGATTTACTCATGTTTCTCTTCCACTTTTTCCCAGTTCTATTGTGCTGGGAATTAAACTCGGTACTTCACAAATGATGAGGAAGTGCTCTACCACTGAGCTACGTCCCCAGTCTTCCATTTGAATTTCACTGACCACCTTTCATATTCAGACTAGCCAACACTCATGGAACACTTAAAGTGTATTACATGACCCCATGTATAACATGACCCCATGCCTTCATTATATGATTGTGATATGTAATTATATGATGTGTAATTATTCTCATTTTAACAGATGTATAGACTGAGGAGTAAAAATATTAAGTGGTTTAGTAAAAAAAAAATATTAGTACCTAATAGAGGAATTTCAGTTCACTCTCAGATTATATCTGTTTTAAGTGCTGGTCCATACTGTTGGAAAGGATGGGCCGTGTGCTAGAAATACAGAGCTTGCTAGGAGTCTAGTTTCATTCTACGCTAAAGAACTTAACATTCTTGAGGGAAATGTTAAAGAAACAAACCTTAGCATAAAACTGCAAATACTGATTATGGCGCATGTCATAGGAGAATAAGTCAAAGTATTCTGATGTGTTCTAGAAGAGAGGAGAAGGGAAAGCCAGGACAGCTTACTTAAGCAAGGGGCAGCTATTCTCTGTGGAACGAGTTGGCATTAGCTAGAAGTGGATGGAGACAGTAAGGAGATTCCAGTCCTGAGCAGGAATCATCTTGTGAGTAGTTCTTGGGGCCCAGGGGAGCTGGTCCTTCAGTGATAAGCTGAACGAAGGCTGTTATCTCCAGAACAACACTAGGACAGTAGGCCTGAGATCAGAGGAGGCTCTGTGGAGCCTTTGTCAGGACATTACATTTTTTTTTTTTAATTTTTATTTTTTATTTTATTTATTTCGGTATGTGTATCAATGTACTGTCTGCATGCAGGTTTGTGCACCCGTGTCGTACAATGCCGCGGAGGTCAGAAGAGGGTCTCGGATTCCCCAGGAACTGGAGTTCTCCTGGAATTGGAGTTTCAGACGGCTCTTGGCCGCCATGTGGGTGCTGGGGATCGAACCCGGGTCCTCTGTAAGAGCGGTCGGCGCTCTTAACCACTAGGCTATTTCTCCAGCCCCAGGACATTACATTTTATCCTGAAAGCAATAGGACCCCTGTGAGTGGGTGGGCCTAAACACAGATTTGGTGTGGGTTACAGTTTAGCCAGCTCACTAGGAACTAATGTGTGTGTGTGTGTGTGTGTGTGTGTGTGTGTGTGTGTGTGTGTGTGTGCACAGTGGCAAAAATACAGAGTTAGCTGGCACTTTGTAAGTAGGATCGGCTGGATCTGGTGAGTGCACATGGGAATGAGGCTGCGTTTGTGTGATATGACCCTGAATTTCACAGCTGTCTGGAGCAAAGGTTAGTAAACCTTTTCAGGAAAAATTGAGGAGTAAATAAATATTTTGGCCTTTTGGAATCTAGTCTCTTGCAAGGACCTGATTCTATGACTGTAGTGTAAAAGTGGCTGTAGACATTTGTAAAGCACTGGACGTGTCTAGCATCTAGTGAAAGTGTCTTTAAGCACAGGAAGCTGGCAGATGTGGCCCATGGGCCCTTGTTGGCCATCTCATCGTCTGAAGATTGTGAAGACTGCTGACATCTGGTGCACTGTGAGGAATGACAGGAGCGCTCATGTGCTTTATTAGAGATGTCGGTCTGTATCCCAGCAGCAGTAATTGCCTGTTCCACAGTCACACATCCTGGAAGTGGAAATGTCAGTATTGACTCTTGACCTTTTCTTTAATTTCCCAGTCCGTGAAGGAGCCTCCTCCTCTCCCTACTGTCTCCCTGTCCTTCCTCAATGCACCTACACCCAACATGGCGAACATTTATTTTGTAAGGACTTTTCCTAAGGGAGACTTTTTCCATTTCAGATGTTTTTTCTTTAAGATCCACACAGAAAAGGACAGTGAGTCTCTAAATATGTCATTGATGCTTTTGTTCAGTACAATAGAGTTTATATTACTTTGTCCAGCATCTACAAAGTGGGACATAGAAGGTTTGATTTCAAGAAATTAGCATCATATTTTTCTTTCTATTTTTTTTAAAATTTTTATTCCCAATGCAATTTTATCTTGAGGGTAAATAGTGTTATTTTTATTGCTTCCGTTGGAGCCCCACATCAAACATTTTCTATTAAAATTTAAATAAGCCACTTCAGAGACAGATGAAGATGTGAATCTAAAATGAGCTGATTCACTAGAATTTGTTCCTGAGAGTATAAGTTATTTGCTCTTATAGCTTATGCAACCTGGTTTCACAATAGAAGATTTAAGTGGGCCAACATCTTGCCACTGCAGTCATTTTACTCAACTTCCCCACCTGGAATAACCATTGGCAAAGGGAAAAAGGAGAAGCACAAACTCTCTCCACTCGCCACCCTGTGGAGACCCAATTATCATTTCAGAAAATTGCTGGAAGCTGACAGTGCTTTGAAGATGCATTGGCTTCTCTTTGTGGAACACCAGTTAGTACACATAGCAAAAAATTACTCGCAGCTATCCTGTCCAAATTTCGGGTTTTTCTTTCCTAAGAAACAGGTCTCGCTAAGGCTGGGGTGCATGTGTGGCTTGAGGTGGAGGCTGCTAAAAGGAGAGTGAGGAGTGGCTACAAAGACTCAAGTAAGAGAGTCTAACAACAGTGCATAGAGTAAACAGCTCAGGATGGGGGGGCTGTTGGAGGGCAAGAGCAGGGCAGGAGCTATTCTGAGTGACTTCAGTGAAGAGTGTCATCCAAGCAGTGCTCTTTACCAACCAGTTCTAAGAGATAATGGTTCTTTAGTTGAGAGTTTGGAAAATACAACAGTCCCAGTCCAGTGTCCATGGCCTTGCTTTCTACAGGTCAGCACTCCAGGGTCGCCTTCAGCCTGACAATATTCAATAGAAATTTCCAGAAATAAACCATTAGTCTTCAATTTCATGGCAGGGTTTGGAGTTCCGGGTTTGTTTTCCAGCATCCATATCAGTGGCGTACAGCTGTAGTGCTGGGAGATCTGATGCTGTAGTCTGGCCTCCCTGCCAACTGCACACATGCGGTGTACATAAACTTATGCAGGCATGCACATGTACACACATATACACACACAAATGTATAAAAATAAATAAACCTTTCATTTCATGGCATTCTGAGAATCATGAGTAATCTTAGCTGGCCCTTTCTGTCCTACCCAGGACTGACATTAATTATCCATTTGTCCAGAGAAGCCACACTGTATACACTTGTTCATCATTTAGTAACTGCCTTAGTATCAGATTGGCCATCATAATCTTACAGTAATTGTGCTCAAGTAGCCATTATTTTACTTAATAATGCTAGTAACTTGGACATGTGAGAAAAGCTCTAAATGAAAAGATGAAATTTACTGACTTAAGAAGGAGTAAAATATGGGGCTGGAAAGATGGCCTAGCGGTTAAGAGCACTGACTGCTCTTGCAGAGGAACCGGGTTCAATCCCTGCCACTCACACGGCAGTTTAGAACCATCTGAAACTCCAATTCCAGGAACTCAAGGCAGGAACCTAGAGGCTAAGACAAAGACCACGGAGGAACACTGCTTACTGGCTTCCTCTAATGATAGACTATCACGGCGGGCTGGAGAGATGGCCTAGTGGTTAAGAGCGCTGACCGCTCTTACACAGGACCCGGGTTCAATCCCCAGCACCCACATGGCGGCCGAGAACCGTCTGAAGCTCCAATTCCAGGAGAACTCCAGTTCCAGGGGAATCCGAGACCCTCTTCTGACCTCCGCGGCACTGCACGACACAGGTGCACATGCAGACAGTACATTCATACACATACAGAAATAAAATAAATAAATAAATAAATAAATAAATAAATAATAGACTATCACAAGTGAGATGAAATAAACCTTCTCCTCCCTGGGTTGTTTTTGGTCAGTGTTTTATCACAGCAACAAAAAACAAACTTAGAAAAGTTGTTAACAGTCACTATAAGAATGAATCTTAATCCAGGCATGATGGCCCATGACGTTAGTCCCCACACTAGGGAGGCAGAAGCAAATGGATCATTGTGAGATGGAAGCCAGCCTGATCTACATAGTGAGTTCCAGAGGAAGACCCTCTCTCAAAAAGACAAAAAAAATGAATCTTATATCTATGAAATTGTGAAGAGAGATTTGTGTTAGTTTTGCTGTTGCATCTCAAACAGCAAAAGGTACAGCCATCGTGTGTCTTAACTGCTGAGCTGATATGAAAATGTTATTCAGTTTTGTATCTATGTATAAAGTAGAAACCACCATATATATGATTTGATACTCTTTATGATTTCAAGTATACACTGAAAATGATGGAAAATAAATATCCTTTATGAGTAGCAGAGGCTACTAGATAATCTTTGGTTCTAGGAGATACATATTGGTAAAGTTAATGAAACACATATCTATGTGATTGCTGCGAGTCTTCTTCTGTCTTAGCAATGCTCTGTATTCTTCCCCTTCTGGGCTTTTTGAGGGGATGCATTTCCCTGTTTTATCTTGGAACAGACACAGCTTGCCTGGATCAACAGTATCTGAGGAGTAACACAGCCCTTCATGTCTTAAGCCTGCTTTTCTCTTTGCATCTATGACTGTCAACATTCTATGGATGATTATGACCTCTAGCCCTACTCACGACATCAGTGGATCTACAGGATACAGAAGAAGTAGCTGTTGTTCTAAATCACTTTGTCATAGAAGCATAACTTGGTTCATTCAGATTGCTAAAAGAGTCAACATCAAGGAGCACTCACTATGTGCTGACACACCAGTTGCGTGCAATGTTTTCCCCATGTAGAGGGTCTGGTGTGCCTAGAGAAAACAAGCATGTCAGAAACATATAGATACATAGAACAATGGAAGCTGCCTAATCCTGCTTTCCTCACATGTAAGTGCAGAACATCCTCTGATATATTGTGGAAACAACCAGATGGCACATATTGGAAAACTCAAGCCTGAGATGCACTCCACCATCTGGGATGGCTTGAGAGAAGAAAACACATTGCAGACCACAGGATAATAGAAGTCTAATAAAGCTGGACAGAAAGAAGAAAGGGGGTCCAAAGGCTGGCTGCATTTCCTATGCTTGTTTGTACAGCAGAGCCTGAGATGACTGACAGTTCTTCATTAAAATGTCATTCTGACTCTTGGCTGACAGTGTGTACCTAAGACGGGGCTGTAAATGGAGCAAGGAAGAAGAAAAAACCTTGTTATTTTGGAAGAATGATCATCCCAGGAAAAAAATCTGCCAGGATGCTAGTTTTTACTGACCAAACCAACGCCACCAAGGAACAAGGTTGAGCTTCGAAGGACCCATGTCTTGTAGCTAATGCATCCAAGGTCAGCATCACAGTGGTCACTAATGTGACCATACAGGCCATGAGGTGGAGAACTTACCATGAAGAGGAGGGTTCTCAGAGTTGTCGGGGAGCCCAAAGTCTGACCTGGTGAACACATGGCCCAAGAAAAAGTGTGATAGTAAGACTGGACCTAGAAGACTGGATGAAGAATCTGCCTGCTAAGGACTCAGGGGGTGATTGTTATAGCAATGGAAAGTCCTAAGCAAGGTACTGGGGAGAAAGGGTATCAATAGCTAGCTCGACCTGTGACCACCCTGGTCATTGCACCCAAGGGTGCAAATTGGTGCAGGGAAACCACACTGCTTTCTGATTGGATTTAAGGCCTGCTCCATGGGAGGAGGTACATGCATGCCCCATACTATAAACCTGGCCAAGAACTCTGCCTACCTGGGGAGCTCATAGGCCCTAGGGATAAACCTCCTTCTATTACTTTGATAAATGAACATAGTGTCAAACTGTCTTCTAAATGTGACTCCCTACACCCATAGATTAATGCAGGTCTCGGCCGTCATCGGAGCAGCATCTTCATGAAGTGACAGCAGCTAATATAGCTGGCTGAAGGGCAGAAAACAAGTATCTTTGGGGGTGCTCAGCCATAAATAAGATGTCTGTGTCATGCTCTCTCTCCCGAGGCTCAGAAACCTCGTGGCAGAGGGAGTAGAAAGGTTGAAGAGTCAGGAGTCAGGGAAAACTGTGGCGAACAGTAACTTCTAGACATGACAGGACTGTGGTGATCATGAACTCGCGGTAACTGTGGTTGCCTGTATGTGATCTACACAGGATCAAGTCAGTCAGCATCCCAGCATGGATGGGTAGGGGCACGTGGGCTGGTGTGCTCAGCAGAGGAACTACGACAGTTGAAGACTCCCGGGGGGGGGGGGTCCATTTTCTTTAGGACTGAAGTCCTCAGTAGGTTGACAATGCCATGGTGGACGGCCTTAACCCCTGTACATATGAACATCACTAACTGTTCTCAGTGGTTTATAAAAAAAAAAAAAAAAGAGAAATAGGACATGAAGTTGGGAGGGGGGGTGTGAGGGAAGATCTGGGAGGAGTTGGAGGAGCTATGTATGAAGATGAATATGAAATGCATTGTATGCAATTCTCAAAGAATAAATACAGACATTATTAAAAATATCCCAAGACCTTTGCCTGCCTGGCTCCATGTAATCACTGGGCTGTCTCCTAAAATGTCAACTCAGAGGGGACTTGGAGAGCAATCAAACGAAAGGGGACCTCTGTCACTTTCCGCCCTTTCACCTTGTGTTGCCTTCCCCCTGGCTCTCATCATTGCCTGATATTTTTCTTGCTGATTTATTTAGCATTGGTCTCTCCTTTGTAAAACACAAGCCTCATGAGAGCAGACTGTCCTGTTTCACTTCTGGTGACTGGTACAGCACATGATACGGAAGGTACACGCAATAATAACCAGTTGAGTAAATGAACAATCAAGTGACCAGTGAACAGGAGCAAATGAAGCTTAGTAGAGTGAAATGTGTACAGAATGAGCAGAAAGAAATACTACCGTGATGCTAGCAAGATCAGTGGACAAAACCACCTGGGGCCCCGAGTCAAACTGTATACCATGGGTCAGTGCAGGGTCACAAGTTAGGCTTACTGTGTTGCCCAAACCCAGAGGATACACTTATCTTGGGGCTGTATGTTTGTGGGCATATGCAGCTAAGAATGTAGACTGAATTCACATTTGCAGCTCAGCCTCCCGCTCACTGCCTCCTGCATTTTCCATTCCCTTCAATAGTGTGGCTACCAAAGTTTCCTTTCTGTACTTCCACCTGACTTCTCACTACCTGCACGTGGATGCTTGCAGATCAATGAAGAAGCCTGAGCTTTCCAATCAGATTTCCCTGGGGGCTTCTTTTCTGGGGCTGCCAGGATTCCTTCTACCCATCCATCTGCAAGGTTCATAGCCATCCGGATTTCCCATTCTTCCTCATTTCCAGCACTGAATTGGTCCATAAATTTTGTGCTGCCTTTTCTGTTTTATAACTGCTACAGAAACTTTAGCTTTTATATCCCTGTGTCTGAATACACTGTGTAGCCTCTCTGACCTCAGACATCCCTTTCAATCCCTCTACTTCATTGTGCCCAAAATACTCATTTTTGGATATCTAACAGATCCCTCTTCTATTTTTTCCTTCTTGTATATCTTTATTGATTTTTGGTGTATTACATATGAAATATCTTAATCATCTCTACCACCCCTTCCCCATCAGCACTCTCCCATAGTAGCCCCTCCCCCAACCAGGATTTCATGCATCTGTCATTTATGGTAAGGCCTATCTGGTCAAGTCAGTGTCCTTTGACGTCCCTCTGTACAAGTTCACCCACTCTGGTCCAGTCACTTATCTAGAGTAATTTCCTTAAAGAAGATCAGCTCTCCCTCATCTAGCAATAATAGCTATCCAATAGTTCTTTGGCTAAGATTGGGGCCTTCTGCCCATCTCCCATATTTCTATGCTGAGTTTTTGTCTACCTGAGTTTGCATGGGGTCTTGTGTATGCTGCCACCTTAGCTTTAAGTTCTTAGGAGCAAGATCCCAGGAGCCTGTAAGATCTATTTCCATATGGTCATATACCCTCTCCCCTGGCTCTTTCAATCTTTCCATCTCCTTTTCTGCAATGGTCCCTGAGACCTGGGTGGGCAAAGGTTAATATAGGAGTCCTGTCCAAGGACCCATACTCTGCAGACTCTTAATGTCTGTGAAATGCACAACCCTAAGTGACACATCTACAATGGAACCTCTACACCTAAGGCTCATGGAACATAGTGGAACAAAACATAGAGATAACACTATTACATCTCTCAACTCTCTTATTGTGGGAGCTTCTCTTGCTAGGAGCAGGTACTGCGCAGTCTTGGTAAGTGAAGGGGAGCACAGTACCTGCCTGTGGCCACTGTAGGGAACTGACTCCTAGGAGCAGAGGTTAGTTGGTTACTTTCGTAACGAGACCTGAGAGGTACTTCCAACTCAGGTCCCTAACCTGGGAAAAATGGAACATTTCCCATCTGGCTATGCTTTCCCACCTGCCCAAAGGCTGCTGGTCTCTGGACAGGAATTTTGGGCTGATGGTTGATGGCCTATCTTCGGCCTACACCCACTCACAATTCACTTCACAGCTGGTGACCTGATAGGTCTCCGTCCAGCCCCACACCAGCTTACCAGGTTGGTGGTCTGATGGACCACCATCCAACCCACTGGCTACGACACTTGAAATCCAGGCCTGCTTCTGCCTGTATGTGCACAAAAATAATGGCTGGGAATTCTGTGTAATTATAGCAATTGCTTTATTGCCTGCTGCAACTCACTGTTATAAGCAAAATGACATCAGCTTTCAGAGCCAATCACAGATGCTCAGTTACATACCACTGCATACTGCTGCTCCCACCTAGCATCATGTGGCAAAGTTACTTGCTCCCTCTTGGGGTGGGGTCAGAGAAATCCCATGACTCCCGCATGGTGCCCTGAGGGGTGCTAGCTGAGAACTAGGCCCTAATTCAAACTGGATCTTCCCACACTCTTGTATTTATATCTTTTCGGAAACTTCCATTATTGGTTGAATTGTTTCTTTCCAAAAATATATGTTGGAGTGTTAATCCTCAATAACTCAGAATGTGTGACTTATTCAGAAACAGGGACTTAATGAAGATAATCAAATTTGAATGAGGTAATTACCATGAGAACTGATGTAACACACATGCTGTTCTTATAAAAATGGTGACTCTAGATGCTTGGGATATGGTGCAGTGGACATAAGGCCTTCCTATGCAGGAATGAGGACCTGAGTTTGAATATCTATCGCCCATGTAAGACCAGATATGACAACAGAGAGGCCTATAACCCCAGCGGTTTGGTCAGTAGAGACGGGATGATCATTGTGGCTTGCTGGCTGCCAGCTTAGCTGCAGAGCCAGTGAAAAGATGCTGTCTCAAGGTAACAAGGAGTGGTTGATAGAGGACATCTTCCTCTGGCTTTTTATATGTACACATGGGCATGCACACACATCCACAAATACCACCCAGCATAAACTACTATGTACACACACATATGCACATGTGGACAAATACACATAGAATGTGTGTGTGTGAGTGTGTATGTGTGCAAGAGAGATGGGGGAACATGGATTTGGGCACTGATAAGAACACAGGAGAATGCATGTGACAAATAAAGGGCTTGGGGTCATTGCTACCAGAAGCTCAGAGAGAGGCACTGGAAAGAGCCCTTGTCATAATCCCCAAGAAGAGCTGATGACACTTTGGCTTTGTGGCTCATCCAGGATCTGACATGGTATGTTCTATCATTTTCTGCCATTCTGCTATCTAGAGACAGAATGAAGGATCTGGAACCTTCTCAGGGTCTGATTGCTGCACTTGCTCCTTGGTGGTTTTGCAGCTTCCATTCTATTTGATGTTTTCAGAGCAAGCTTCCTTGTCATCTTTTGTGAGTGGCCTCTCCAGTCCTCCATCCTCAGAGGGAGTTTATGTTTTTTCTTTCCATCACTGTGTGGAAGCCTCTACTGAGGTGTTTATCTCATTGGATTACACTGGTCATTGTTTACAGCTGTGTCTTTCAATCGAGAGAGAGAGAGAGAGAGAGAGAGAGAGAGAGAGAGAGAGAGAACTCGGGGTAGACATTACCCCTCACCACTTCCCTCTGCTGTCGAGCTCAGAGAGGTGACTTAGGAGATCCAATGATCCATGAATGGGAATTACTAAGCAGTTGAGTAGTGTGTGGACCAGTAGAAAGTAAGCTGGGCTGCTAGGGATGGTGTTAACTTGGATTTGGAGTTACTCTGTTCCTCGTTTTCTGGACAATCTTTCTGGGTCTCTGCCTTCTTATCTGCAAAGTGGAGATATGGGCAGATGGTCACTTCCATGGGAATCTTCTTCCAATGATATATGATATGATATGATATGATATGATATGATATGATATGATATGATATTCTTCTTTTCTTTTTCACTTTCTTTTTTTTTTTGACCAGGGTCTTTATAGCCCTGAGTGGCCTAGAATTTGCTACATAGGCCAGACTATCTTTGAATTCTTGGGTGAGCCTCCTGCCTCTGCCTCCTGAGTACTGAGATTACAGGTGTGTTTCCAGCTAAGGATATTTGTTTGTGGTTTTCTCCAGCAAATGAAAATGAAGTTACAAATATCAGATGAAAAAAATAAAAGCAGATTTAAGTCAAAGGGGGACTTAAGCAAGACTTAAGCAAGTGTTCCCATGAAGGAAAGGAAATCACTTCTTTACTCCTAGAAAAGCTGACCAGAACCAGAGCTGCATATAATGTTAGCATTTTTAACTGGATAGACTTTCAGAACATCAGCTGATTTACTTAGGACAGTCTCTAATGCACTGGCAATGATCTCAGGGAGAATAAGAGAGGACTGAGTGCTGAAATGGAATTGTTCCTAATAAGGTATCTCCAAACACGAGCTGGGACAGAGCCCTTGTGGAAGGCAGCAAGGCCCACTGCACTTACACCCTTCTTCTCAGTACTTGTAATCTATCCTCAAGCAATGAAGTGCTCACTTGGACAGATAGTACGTCTCCTTTGTTGGCTCACATGAGCTTTTAGTCTCCAGTAGATGGACAGGTTTGGATTACTGGTAATCTTGATTTTGTGAAAGAAGGCAGAAATCTTTGCTTCCGCAATGCTGCCAACTTGTATTGGTAACTGACAAGTTTTCACATGGGAAAATTTGGGGTGTCTTTGTCCTTAGTGAAAGCTCTGTTCCCTTCAACACTATTTCTTGGGAGATTCCTATCTTGACAGCCTAGAGCAGTCAAAGAAATGGTTCCCATGCTCTATGAGTAACTAGACAGGGTATACACATTATGTAGACATATTCTGGTCTTAATTCCTCCATATATGTTTAATATATTTGGCCTATAACTTGCTAGTTTGTAAACATTATTAGGCCTGGATAATTCATATTATAAAATGGATGCATTGATAGCTTAGTAACTTTGATGTTTTATTTCGAATAAAGCACATGCACTGATCACACGTGAGCCATCTACTCAATGGGGCTGCTTCTAGCTTCAAGACATATAAGCAGTTGAAATAAAAATGTGACTTTGAGAGGCAGGTGGATCTCTGTAAGTTCAAGACCAGCCTGGTCTACAGAGTGAGTTTCAGGCCAGCTGGGGCTACAGGGAGACCCTGTCACAAAAAATGTGAATTTATTGGAGTTTACAAGAGAATATTTACTTCACTGACCTTATGTGGCAAAAAACCTATTAAACTCTGTGTTATCATAGTCTGGAAGTTACAGCTATGGGATATTCAAAGGCTCTGGTTTAAATAACAATTTCACTGTCACTCTTTTGTAGGCTACAATGCAGTTGTTTCCTTTCTATTTATTTTTTAAAATTTGTTTCCCCCACTAACCAAGAAATTTATGAATATTAAGACTCTGGGAGAAAAAATAACAATGGAACCACGTCATTTGAGTCAAAAAGCAGACAAGTTTGAGATTAATGGTGTGTTAAGAGAGCCACCGAAGTCTTAGCAATACTGAGTAACTTCAGAACAAGGATCTGCATCTCACAGTTCTGAAGGAAAAATAGAGGAGGACCAATAGCAGACAGTGATCTGTTCAAGTTGCAACAAATGACAGGAGAAATCATGGGCACTCTCCACCACACACTTTACTCATCTGTTATGCAGAAGAGAGAAGCTGGCTGGGGAGGATAAAAGTCGAGTTCTACACTGGCTTTCATCTTCTTCCTCTGTGAGCCATTACATACAAGTTTACTCATTCTTAAACCAGTTGAACCCATGCCACATTTGTGCCCAGCCCTGTGAGAGTGGACTTGCTATGGGATTTTTCCTTGACCAATGGGTTGCTGGCAGACTTGGCAGAATACCTTGAATGGCCTTGTACTTACAGCTTTGCTAGCTTGTACCTCAGTAATCACCATGTGACATGCACACGCTGGCTCAGAGTAAGAATACAATTTAAAGTTGTATAGCAAAAGGTATAGCAACAGGTCAGGAGAGACCTGAGGCCCCAATTGCAGTTCACCTCAAGCCTACCCCTCACCCTATTATCTTGTCTTTCTGCAGGATCTGAACCATATTTCACTCATGGGCATTAACAGAAACCTAGACCCCAATGGTACCTTTCCTTTCACTGTGGCACAAGTATAATTTCTTTCAGAAATGTTAATACTAAAGACTTCTGAATCCTACCAATGGTTACCATTTCTGGGTACCTGCAGCAAGTACTAGCTGACACCCTGATAACACCTAGATTAATATGACATCTCTTGAAAAGTGTCTTATTTGAGTGTCTCCTTCAAGTAAGTATAGCAGGCATAGATTCTTCGGTAGAGGAAGATAGTGCAAGTTGGGGGCCCCAAATAGGCAGGGATCCCTGAAGTAGAGAGTTCTCCACATGCTTAGTTAGGGTCTCTTTTTTGGTATTCTGAGACAGGGTCTCTTTGCAGCCCTGGTTGTCATGCAACTCACCGTGTACACCAGGCTGGTCTTGAACTCACAGAGATGCACCTGCCTCTGCCTTGTAAGTGCTGGGAAGGACCAAGAGAATGTGCCACCACACCTGGATGGAGACTTTCTTAGAAAGAAAACACGAAGCTCTGACACCAGAGCTTTATGCACTATAGGAGAGGACAGCCAGTGTAACCACAGGTAGAGGAAGGATGTGACTGGGAACTTCAATTTGGGCAATCAAGGCATTATGTTATTGTGAAAAAAAAATAATTTATGGGAAATATATTTTGAGCTTTTCATGTAGATGTTAAAACTGCATGTGAAACTCCCATTTAACAAATAAGAAAAATAAAACTCACAAGAGAAGTGATTTATCCCAAACCTACCATTTCTTAAGAAGAAAAAATTGAATTTAAATCCAGGACTGCTTAACCCAGAGCCCAGAACATTCTGCTTGGCTGTTTCCAAGCTGTGTTCATACTACTGCCATTTTCAGCTGGAGAATCACCATTAGGTGGAGGTTATGTCCTTTTTCCCTAAGGCCACATCATGTACTAAGGCTTCTGTCAGAAAGGTAGAAGCAGAGGAGGGTCCTAAGGGAATCTATCTGTAATCCTGTGGTCAGATAGGACCACCTGACTAATTGGATCTGTTGTTTCTAATGTTCCACATACCCTGGTAGGTCACAGCACTTGCTGACATATATACAGATATTTAATGGGGACAAATGAACAGACACACTACATCCAGCTCCAGCTCACCTGTTTAACACTGGGCAATCAGTCTTGAAAGTCAATGTCAATAAATCAGTAGACGGAAGCATGGACAATTGTCAATCCTGCTTCAAAGGAACATATAGTCCTACTGGGGCAGGAACACACACATACTCAGGTCCCTTGACACAGGTAAGGATTACTGAGAGAGTTGCTAAAGCTGTACCAGACAGTGGAGCATCAGGAAGAGAGGGAGGGGTGGAGAGGACTTAAGAGGCAGAGGATGACTGCCCAGCACATGGCTGGTTTCCACACCTGCTTGCCAACAGGCTTAGAGGATGGAATATGTCACATTTCTGAGCCTGAATGGGCCACCCATACATAGCTGACTCTCATACCTTCACTGTTGGCAAGCAGGCACGGAGACCAGCCATGTGCCGCGCAGTCATCCTCTGCCTCCCTCTGCTCTTCTTAATCTTGCAAACCTAACCAAAGACACCAAAGATCTCTACAACAAAAATGTTAACCCCCCGAAGGAGATTGAAGATGAAATCAAAAGATGGAAAGACCACATATGCTCATAGATTGGAAAAATTAATATAGTAAAAATGTCCATCCTATCAAAATTAATATACAGATTCAATGTAATCCCAATTAAAATCCCCATGAGTTTCTTTACAGACTTGGGGAAAAAAATCCTTAAATTCATGTGGAAAAACAAAAGACCCAGAATATCCAAAGCAACCCTGAGTGAAAAGTGTAGTAGAGGGGGATCACCTTACCAGACTTCAAGCTATATTACAGGGCTATAGTCATAAAGACAGCCTGGTACTGGCACAAAAACAGACCTGTTGACCAATGGAACGAAAGTATTTGTAAAAGAACAAAATTAACCCCCTACCTCTCACCCTGTACAAAAATCAACTCCAGGTAGATTGAAGACCTCAAGGTGAAATCTGAAACTCTGAAGGTGATAGAAGAAAACTTTGGGAGCGACCTACAGACATAGGTGTGGGAAAAGACTTTTTTTTTTTTTACTAAATCAGACAGCAGGCACACAGCAAATAAGGTCAACAGTTGAGAAGTGGGACCTCATCAAACTCAAAAGTGTCTGTACAGCAAAAGAAACAAGCAAGGAAGGGAAGAGAAAACCCACAGAGAGGGAGGAAACCTTCAACAGTGATTCATCTGACAGATGATTAACATTCAGAATATATAAACTACTCAAAAAAAAAAAACAAAGAAGAAAACAAATGACCTACTCAGAAGATGGAGTAAAGAGCTGAACAGAGACTTCACCAGTGAGGAATTAAATATGGCTAAGAAACATCTTAAAAAGTATTCAACATCATTAATAATTAAGGAAATGCAAATTAAAACCATTCTCAGGCATCATCTCAATCTGATAAGACTGGCTAGAATCAAGAAAACAAGACACCAAATGCTAGAGAGGTTGTGGGGAAAGGGGAATACTCATCCACTGCTGGTGGGAATGTAAACTTGTACAACCATTATGGAAAGCAGTGTAGAGAACCCTTAAAAGACTCAAAATGAGCCTACCACCTGACCCATTCCTGGGTATATACCCAAAAGACTCAACCTACCACAAAGATACATGCACATCCATGTTTATTGCAGCTCTCTTCACAATAGTGAAGAGCTGGAACCAACCCAAATGTCCCTCAACAGATGAGTGGATGACAAAAATGTGGTACATCTACACAATGGAGTACGATTCAGTGGTAAAGAATGATGACATCACGAACTTTGCAGGTAAATGGATGGAACTCAAAGCCATTATGCTAAGTAAAGTAACACGGTCCCAGAAAAACAAAGGGTGAATGGTTTCCCTCATTTGTGGATGCTAACACCAAATCCCCAGATGAAAGGCAAGCTGAATAACATTATTGTTATAATTCTTTTTATCTGAAAGCAACTATGTTGTTAAATTGTAAATCTCTTAATGGGCTCTAGAATCGAACCACCACTTATTTTCAGATTCTGTAATTACTGTATATGGGTGGAAGTTAGGTATTCATATTTTAGGCTAATATAAAATTAAAGGAGGAAAATATGAATTCCTAAATATAAAAAAGACCAAAAGATGCAGGACATTTATGGCAGAATGCATGATCTGGGGTGGGGTGGGGGGAAGGGAAAGGGGACTATGTCTAAATTGAATGGAAAAATGATGTCTGAAATACACAAAACATCGATAAAATATTATATTAAAAAGATATCTTTTTGAATGTGCTGTGTTTGAGACACATTTTTGATCTATAAGTGGAGACAGGAGGTGGCCGATGGGCATGTGAGTCTTCCTTCTGAGATAGATTTGTGAAGCATACAGTGGGCACCCAAAGACATGGTGCTTGATTATATCAAGAGACAGAATGAGACAGAGAAGAAAAGAAGACCCAGGACCAAATCAGACCCCTCTAACATAATAAGACAGAGGAGAAAATTGAAGAGGAGGCACCGTGAGGTGAACACAAAAGAGATTGTGGTTTGGTGAAGCCAAGTGGGAGAGAGCATTGCACTGTGGAAAAGGAACATAGGAAGGAAGGAAGGTGTGGACAGTGGTACCCAACATGGCAGATGCAGTAGATAAAGTGAGGACTAGAGATGGCCCTTGGGTCACATTCCTAGCACCTGGGGTGATGCTTGGCATCTAGTAAATGGTAGACTTTGAATTGACTGGAAGATGAGAACTAAAGAACCATCTCAGTTTCCTATGTTCTGCCGGGCTCCATGACAGGCAGCCAGTTACTGCATTTCCTTTTCTCTTTCTTTCCTTTCTTTTCTTTCTTTCTTTCTTTCTTTCTTTCTTTCTTTCTTTCTTTCTTTCTTTCTTTCTTTCTTTCTTTCTTTCTTTCTTTCTTTTCTTTCTTTCTTTCTTTCTTTCTTTCTTTCTTCCTTTTCTTTCTTCTTTTGCTCTCTCTCTCTTTCTCTCTTTCTTTTTCTCTTTCTTTTTAAATAAGGCCTCATTACACTCTTAAGCTGGCCTGAAAGTCACCATATACCCCTGTTTGCTTGGATTCAGAGAAATTCCCCTGCCTCTGCATCCTGAGTGATGGAATTACAGAAATGCACAGCCATGTCCTACTTTTTTGTTTTGTTTTGTTTGTTGTTTATGTACACTCAGCCTCAGAACCCCTCAGCCCAGCAGCCTGGGAAACACTCCAGGTAGTAGTATTGGCCATGCAGATCTAAGCCTCTTTGTCTGCCCTGAAGTGGACTGAACAATCCATCAATGCAAGACTTTATGCCAGAGTTGTCCAACACTGGATGTCATTCAGGCAGCTTCAGATAGAAACTCAGAGCAAGGCTCCTGTGGAGGGAGTTGCTGCTCAATTGGAGTTTATGCCAGGCAATCCTTAAGGAAACCAAGTTGCAGATATCCCTGTTCCTAAAGTGCACTAGATCCAAGCACAGAGAGAAAACTGCCACCCTGGTATGGCTAACATGTGTGAACAAATCTTATCCTAAAACTTCCTCCTATGCATTTATTTCTCTTCCCTCTTATCTTTATTGGCCTCCCCAAATACCTTTTCTGCAAAGGCATGATTCTGTTCTAAATCTCCGCCCATGAACACAATGACCATCTCTGCTTCTTCCAGAAGGTGAAAATGAATCACAAGATGGGTGACATTAATTTATCCACCCAGCCACTGGCAGCCTGTCTTCATCCCTAAGTGATGCAATCCCCTTACATAAAATAGAAGCAGGCACTTTTATTCTTTGGTCCAACATACATAACATTATGGAAAGACATCTTCTGGAGACAAATTTTGAGTTTTGGAACCATAATACTTTGAAATTTATTCCTCTTCGCCCCCTGGAGGCTCATGAATCCATTGGTGAACACTTCCACCTTGTGCTGCTTTGTGAACTAATGAGCTCTTGGAGAAGCAGGTTATAGCTCTGCTGTTAAGACTCCTACATCCAAGTACTCAAAAAACAAAGAAGAAAGAAAACAAATGACTCATTCAAAAGATGGAGTAAAGACCTGAACAGAGACTTTACAAGTGAGGAATTAGAGATGGCTGAGAAACATCTTAAAAAGTGTTCAACATCACTAATAATTAAGGAAATGCAAATTAAAACCACTCTAAGATATCATCTCACTCTGATAAGACTGGCTAGGATCAAGAAAACAAATACCAAATGCTGGAGAGGTTGTGGGGAAAGGGAAACACTCATCCACTGCTGGTGGGAATGTAAACTTGTACAACCACTGTGGAAAGCAGTGTGGAGAACCCTTAAAAGACTCAAAATGAGCCTACCACCTGACCCAGCCATACCACTCCTGGATATATACCCACAAGACTCATCCTACTACAGAGATACGTGCACATCCATGTTTATTGCAGCTCTCTTCACAATAGTGAAGAGCTAGAACCAACCGAAGTGGCCCTCAACTGAGGAGTGGATAGAGAAAATGTGATACATGCACACAATGGAGTTCTATGCAGCAGTAAAGAAAGATGACATCATGAACTGTGCAGATAAATGGATGGAACTAAAAGATATCATGTTAAGTGAAGTAACACAGTCCCAGAAAAACAAAGGATCAATGGCATCCCTCATCTGTGGATGCTAGCACCAAGTACCTAGTTGTAAGGCAAACTGAGCAACGTTAATGTTATATTCCTTGCGATCTGAAAACAACTGTGCTCTTATATTGTGAATCCCATAACATGTTCAAGAACTAAGCTACCATTTGTTTTCAGACTTTGGGTTTTGGGTATATGAGTGGAGGATATGTATGCATATTTTAGAGTAATATAAAATCAAAAGAATGAGAAAAAATAAACTACTTTGTCATGAAAAAAGACTCCTACATCCACACCATAGGGGAAAGAACAGAAAATTAAGCATGAAGAACTCTTTACCTCCCGTCGCCTTTATTCTCTTCTCCAACATTTCCCATGGGACAGATTTCACACTCTTTTCTGGAATTTAATCTAGACACAGTAAGGAATAATATTTTAGTCCTTTTTTTTTTCAACTAAGGCTCACAAATGGACTTTAGAAGTTATGTGTATCCCTGTAAAACTATATGCAAATTGCAATGTGTATGGGTATCTAGTTTTATAATTTTCATTAAATTCTGAATAAAAATAATGAAGTATCAGTGGCCTTTCTCCATCAGCCCTGTTCCTAAACCTCTCAATGGGATGTCAGCTGTTTTGGTTTGGTTCAGTTTTGTCCTAAATTTTTCTCAGTCTAATGCTCTCCCTTCACCATCTCCCTCTGTTTCTGCTCTCTTCATCTCATTAGCTAACTAAAGGCAGTCTCCCAACCATCTCCCTCCACATCCTTGCCCTTCTAAAATCTGCTCTCACAAAGCAGCCAGCTCATAGCTTCAGATCTTTAATCTGATCATTTTGACACTCCGCTTAAAACCTTTGAATGACTTCCCACTGCTCTGAGCGTGATCCACAAGCCCTAAGCATTCATGTGAGCATCTGTAGTCACAACACATCACCCTTTACTGTTCTCTTTGCCTGATAAACCCTGTCTCATTCAGCCTTTTTCTACTTCAGACTATCCATTTCATTGCCTGACACTGGCATTGTGCACATTCTGGAATTTCCAAGTTCATCAAGTTGTGTTGTAATGGCCACTTCAATCTGTCCCTTGCTCTACCTTCCTTGGCAAGGTCAAATACCCTATTTGTAACACTGCCTGATTCATGAATTTCTACTTTCTCTGTCCAAGTTAGAATTATGCAGGATTCATATGACCCCTTGATTAACATTTATTCTTTAGCAAAACTATTAGTCATTATATCTTTATGGTTTCATAAAATACCAGTCACATGGGCATCCAGGGCTTGATTAATACTCAGTGAAGAAACAAACGAATGATCAAGCAGAGGAATAATAAGCATGTGACAGATGCTATAGTACAGGCAAGAATGCAGTTCCTCAAGGGTGTAGGAGAGGTGTCTCCTGAAGAGGTCAGGCAGGAACAGCCTACATCTCATTCATCTTAAGAGGCTAATCCAGAGTGAGGGGAGGCTTCAGGAGGACTCGATGTTTGACATCAGTCATAAAGGAAAACTGAAAGTACTTGGATCAGAGACTGGGGCAGGCACAGAGACTTTCAAACAGAAGAAAAGGCAAGTACTGGGCATACTGCCCTACAAAGGACTAAAAAGCTCTCTGGGGTGAAAGGAGGTTGAGTAGAGTAGACAGTCAGGGAGATATCTTCCTATAGCCTCCTTCTGGGAGGGAAGGGCTGTTTCCCAGCTCTGGAAATGAGAAAAACACATCAAGCTCAGGAGTGGCAGCTCTACACCTACCTCACTCAGAGTTGTGTTGTCAGAGGAGCAGCCTGCTCCCCATGACTGACTGAATCAGGAATGCAATAGGCCATTTGGGTTTAATCAGGGAGAGTGCTGGAAACTTTTTTGCTCCAGAGTTGGGGGTGTGTGGCAGAGGCCATCACTGATCTTATATCACTGTACATTTCTCTCTGTGTCCTCCTCTGTCACACAGGAGTTGGTCTTAATAGAGAACTTTCACTCTCTTATTCTTTCTTTCTTTCTTTCTTTCTTTCTTTCTTTCTTTCTTTCTTTCTTTCTTTCTTTTTTCTTTCTTTCCTTCCTTCCTTCCTTTCTTCCTTCCTTCCTTCCTTCCTTCCTTCCTTCCTTCCTTCCATTCTTCCTTCCTTTCTTTCTTTCTTTCTATATATATTTTTATAAATCTAGACCCATGTCCCCCACCCTATACCCCCACCCCACCAGAGCTCATGCATTCTGCTAAACATGCTTTTCATCTCTTTCTCAGTCCTTTCTCAATATTCACCATGTGGAGTTGACTATGTGAGCAGAAGTTTCACTGTGCAGTCAGTTCTTTGAGGCAGTCCTTTATGTTGTTGTTGTTGTTTCCAATATGCGTCACTCCCAACTGCTTTGGACAAAAGCTCAAGGGGCCGTGCACAGAAATACTTACAATATGGTAATTGGCACTAGCATCCACAGATGAGGGATACCATTCATCATTTGTTTTTCTGGGACTGTGTTACTTTACTCAACATGATGTCCTCTAGCTCCAGCCATTTTCCTGCAAAGCTCATGATGTCATCTTTCTTTCTTTCTTTCTTCTTTCTTTCTTTCTTTCTTTCTTGCTTTCTTTCTTTTTTTTTTGTTTTTTTTTTTGTCTTTTTCAAGTCAGGGTCTCCCTGTAGCCCCAGCTGTCCTGGAACTCACACTGTAGACCAGGCTGGCCTTGAACTCACAAATATCGGCCTGCCTCTGCCTCCCAAGTGCTAGGATTAAAGGCATGCGCCACCACGCCCGGCATGTCGTCGTCTCTCTTTACTGCTTCATAGAACTCCACTGTGTAGATGTACCACATTTTGTCTATCCACTCATCAGTTGAGGGGCATTTGGGTTGGTTCCAGCTCCTTGCTATTGTGAAGAGAGCTGCGCTTGCTTCAGCTGGTCTCAGGAGATCTCCTCACTCTCTTATTCTTAAAGAACCAAACTGCCAACCTGGGATAGGCCACCAGAGTGGGTTTATAGAGAGATAGCAACCCATGGCATACTGACAAGAACAAGGAATGATGGGATGCTGTCAAGAAGACTGTATGTTAACACAAGGAAGAGAGAGAAATGCTAACTTGGTTTGCAGCAAAAACGCGGAAGATCAGATCCTTTTGCTGAGACCTTGTTCTTGGCTTCCTTGGGTAGGTGGGAATTAAAATGGTAACTGGAATGTTTCTACAACATTAAAATAGATCATAAATCAACCTAGACTCGATGGTTAAGATCCTGAGGCTCTGTGTCTCTATCAGCAGCTGTCAAACTTGTCAAAGAGCATTGTGGTGTCAAACACACGAAGCTTCAAGGAAGAGAGGAACAAGGGTATGAATCTGCTCCATGAAGAATGGGACAGGAATAGCTTGTATCCAACAGTTGTTTGTTGAGTGTGGACTGTGTACCTGCCCCTAGGTGCTGGATAAACAACTGTGAATGAAACCCTGCAGATACCATGTCAAGAAGTAAGCACATGGCTGCAGAAATGTAACACAAATAAAGTGTGGCATTGCCATCACCACAGTTTGAATGCTTTCCAATGGGCATTTGATGCTTTGTGTTACTTCTGAACAGAAATTAGCATTAAAGTTATTCTAATTTATTACAGCATAGAGTAGACAGCACTAATCTTGCTTTGACCCCTTACTGATCATGCAACCATGAGTAAATTACATACCTCCAGTGGGTATAATTATCCCAGTCTCTAGGAGCATGCTGCTACAGGACATGGAAGCTGTATTCTGTATGAATCCAGCTATACCAGATGGAGATCCAGAGAAATATAGAAAAATAATCAAGGATATTGACCAAGGTTGACTACATCATTTGTGGTGCTTAGGAAAAAAGATGAAATCAAGAGGCCTTTGTTCAAATCTTACCAAGAATCTTAAGATGATGAAGGCAGAGTCCTGGGGCCAACACTGGGTCCCTGAGTGTAAGGCCATTTGAAACTGCTCAGACTGAACACCAGGATGTTGGCCTTGAATCTGACTTCCCTACTCTAATCTTTCAGTGGCCTTGGCTCTCCAGGATATTCACAGTAGTGAACATGGTCTATGACAAGTATGATTATCATGACAGAACTTATGCTCTGATCTCTCAGCAGCTGTGTATTATACCCACTGTTCTGAACAATATTTTTCTGTGTATACATAAGAGAACATATGCTGTCCTTATTCTCCTTGTATTCACTGGCTTCCTTAATTCTGTAGGAGATGATCACATATCACAGACCTCATTTCTCCTAGGCCTCTGAGAGCAGTGACCAATCTTATGCCAGAATCTAATCATCTGCTTCACATGCAGAACTCTATCCAAGGCACATCCCATACTACGAGGTAAATATTATCATCTAAGTCTTTATCTAAGGCTACCCCAAACAGTAGGACAAATATTAACATCCTCATTTCACTCAGAGCAGGAAAGATATTTGCTCAAAATTATCCAGCAAGTAAGTGGCAGTTTCCAGAGTCAAACATGAACTGGAAGTTTGGACTGGAAGGACCACACTTATCCAATGATGACATAAGAGCTATGTGTTTCTTCCTATTCTCTTTTGCAAGTTTTTCCCTCTAAAATGAAGAATTGCCTGACAAACAAAACAAACTTGCTTTTCAGAATCCTTGTGGCAGAGAGTGTTCCCTAACTTAGTTCAGGCATGTCAAGCCAGAGGCAGGGCAACACAGGAGCCTGAGTGTCTGACCTGAGCTTCCAGAATTCTGACTGTCACAGGCTCAGGGCTGACATCACTTGTCTCCAGCCTCCCAAATGCAAGCCCACATGGAGGAAATGCTATAAGGGGCAAAATCAGAGGTCATGTTAGAATGAACGATAGAATAAAAATTACTGTGAAACAAATGAGTCAGCAGTGAGCTTGATGTTAAAACTCAAATACTTACCTATTTTGCAAAAATTAAAAAGTAACTTCTTGATCAATGAATCCAAAATATGTAGAGAACACTACTTAAAATGTATGGCGAAAATCTGCTTTCATAGTAATAAATGCCTGTGCACACACATGCACGCGAACTTACACACACATGCACACATACGTGCGTGTATGCATACACAAGTACGCATGCACACACATTCTTACGTACCATCATTCTAGCTCAATGTTCCCTTAGAAGTGTTTACAAGAGCTTTCCAGAACCCAACTCTGGTCTCCTTTCCTAACATCTCCTAACATCTTTGGTCTCATTACAAACACATAAAATCCTACTCCATCTCTTAAGAAGCAGCTTCACATAGGAGACAATTCTGTCCTGTCTCCAAATCTGAAATGCCAGTCATAAAAGGGCGTGGCTTGGGTGAAGTGGTTTGAATTCAATATATCCCCTACTTTTAGCTCTGAGCTGCATCTTCAACCTCTCTGGACATGTGTCCATTCTGCATTGAGTTGATTGCTCTCACTCACTTCTCCAGGAACTGAACAGTTTGGGGTTCACCACCATTCACAACAGAGTGTCTCCAGAACCAGTACGTTTAGTGTCTGATGCATCCCTCAATAGGCAGACATACAGGCACCTCTCCCCCACCAAACTGTAGAACCTGTAAAAGCCGCATACAACGTTTGCTCATCTTTGCCCTGTCTTCTGTGCTCAGCATATTGTTTTGAACAAAGGAGGTCCTTAACAAATGCTAGCTTGATATGTTTATGACCATCAGGATTGCTTCAGATGATTACTGTGCTGGATAGCTTTAGTGTCAACTTGACACACCTGGGTTGAGGGAGCCACAATTGGGGAATTGGCTCAATTGGACCGGCCTGTGGCCATATCTGTGGAGTATTGTCTTGACTGTCGAGCAGTGTGGGAGGGCCCAGCCCACAATGAGTGGTGCCACCCTGGGCAGGTTGTTGTGTACTGTATAAGAAGGCAGGCTGGGCATGAGCCAGGGGAGCAAGCCAGTGAATAGCATTCCTCCATGGCCTGTGCTTCAGCTCCTGCCTCCAGGTTCCTGCCCTGAGTTCCTGCCTTGGGCTCCCTAAGTGATGAACTGTGACCCAGGAGATGTAAGCTGAATAAACCCTTTCCTCCCCAAGTTGGTGTCAGAGTGTTTTGTCACAGCAATGGAAGACAAACTAGAACAATTACTGGTTTGCCATTCTGCATGGCAGTTGGTGCTTCTTGGAAACAGAGACACACTGAGTATTTGATAACACAAACATCTTAGCAGAGTGCAGGAGGGGTGCAAGGAAAAAAATGTGTTCAGGATTAACACAGATGCTGCTGCGTTAAATTATTTAGGAATTAAAAATTACGTAGGAGGTGCATCAAAATAAAGGGACAGCACAGTGGGTCTGAAAAATCATCTGGTCCATTTTGATGAAGTGGAACCATTAATCTTGACTTTCAGAAATGTATCACAAAAATAATGACAATATTGCCCTTTAGTAAGTTAAATGTGTTCTGTGTTTGCTCAGGTCTTGTAGACATCATCACAGTCAATCTCGACAGCCTCAGGAAGAAGGTTTATCATCACGTTGTTGTTATTATCATTATTCCCACTCTATATGCTTGTTTGCCACCAGAGAGACATGATAATGTTCCTGAAGTTGCAGAGAACATCATTGAAAGAACTAGATTCAAATCCAGACTGGTAGCTTACAAACCCATGATCCAAACTAGTCTGGTTCTGTAGGGTAAGGTCAGATTATATAGGGATTTTCCTACTAAATTTTATAAACAATGAAACTGAGACTTTTAAAAAACAATAGAAGGTCGGTTAAAACCTCATAGCTGAAACAGATATGTAGATTAATGTAAGCACTCTTACATTCTTCTGCTAGGAAAGCTATTTCTTTTATAAAAGCATGATTAGAAATATAATTCGTGTGCCACACAGTTCACCAATAAAGTTGCAATTCAGTAGTTTTTAATATATTCACAGGCTGTGTGTCTGTGACCACAATCAAATTGAAGAACGAGTCTGTCAGTTCACCATGAAATTTCATATCTACATCCATAGTTCAGCAATAAAAACATTGAGCTACATCCCCAGCCCCCAGGGGGTCTTACTGACATGCCAAGGCTTACTTACTCTGTAATCCAGGCAGGCCTTGAACTGGCCAGCCTCCCGACTCAGCCTTCCAAGAATCTGGAACTATAGGCCTAGCCAGATATTCCATATCAGTTAAATCACATAAATATGGTCTTTGAGACTGGCTTCTTTCATTTAATGTTGACTATAATTTTAAATATGTTGAGGTAGCAACAAGGATTGACTGATGGGGGTAATTTCCCCCAAAATTTTCATTAGCCTTAAAAGATGAACTATTCAAAATAACAAAACCCAAGTTAAAACGAAGTGCTTGAATATGTTATGGAAAAAAGTGTACCTTCCATCTGCCCACACAAAAATTAAAATATTGGGGTTCTAAACCTCAGATTCTCAAAGGTGAGCTCATTTGGAGAGTTGGGCTTTATAAATGCAATTAAGTTAAAATAAGATCATCAGCATGGAGTGTAATCCAGTATAATTGGTCTCCTATAAGAACCGAAAGCTCAGGTACTGACACAGAACACCGTGAGGGATTGCTGCCAGGCTCCTGCAAGCTACAGAATTAGCAGAAGTTAGGCCAGAGACAAGGAAACAACCAGCCCTGCCCAGGAGTTGATGCTGGCCCACTAACCTCCATAACCTGGGGAAGACAAGTTGCTACTCTCTCAGCCATCCAGTTTGTGGCACTTTGTCACAGCAGCACTAGAAAACTGATACAATAATTGAAACATGTCTTCTATCCAACTTTGCTAGACCATCCTCTCCCCAGCAGGAATGTGGCCTCCATATGCTCCTCCTCAGCTGAAAATTACCATTTTTCTAAAGTTAAACTTATGTTTTGGTTTTGACCTAGTCCTGGCTTTCTTTAAGGGCCTTCTTTAGGCAATGGCACACTGTCCAAACAAATGTGCAAGCAAGAGTTCTGGGAGGGAAGGAGTGGGGAGGAGGAGGAGGAGGAGGAGGAGGAGGAGGAGGGGGGGGGGGGAGGAGGAAGAGGGGGAGGAGGAGGAGAGAACAGGAGGGGGAGGAGGAAGAGGAGGAGGAGGAGGAGAGAGGAGGAGGAAGAGGGGGAGGAGGAGGAGAGAACAGGAAGAGGAGGAGGAGGAGGGGGAGGAGGAGGAGAGAGAAGTTGATTCATTGATTTGGAGACAAAGTAATTCCAGTACTGTTGAAAATGTTCAGATCACTAAAACTTAAGCCTGAATATTCTCCCATGGAGCCATAAAAATATTATCTAAAGCTAAATAAAGCTAAGACAATCACAGACTCTCAATAAAGACTGTCCATACAGACCCTAATTAAGATAATAGCCTGCATGAACCATGCTGCTTAAAACAATACATCATGAGGAAGTGCAAATTAGTTCAGGAGTGCAAGTCTTCTTCTTATTACTATATTGGCCCAGAATGTCATCATCTGAGAATATCGCAGAGGGCCCTGTGACCTGCCTGTTCCAACACTGCAGTGCATGCTATGCATAGCCTAATCTACTCTTGACATCTTTAAGCATTTTTTATGTTTTTTTTTTTAGGAATATTCACATGTCCTTTGGCTCTGGACACTTTTTTCCCTCCCTTAAAAATGTTTCCAAGGCTTTGCCAAACCTTCATCTACTGAAATGCCTTTCTATGCAGAGTCTCTTGTCAATATGCAGGCAGGCAAAAAGCTCCCTGCAAACATCTAGGGAGGTGACCAGTTACACAATAGTCAAAAACAACCTTTCTAGGGGCTGGAGAAAAGGCTCAGTGTTTAAGAGCACTGGCTGTGCTTGCAGTTCCCAACACCCACATAGTGGCTAACAATAGTCTATAACTTCAGTTACAAGGGATGCCCTTTTCTGGCCTGCACCAGCATTGCATACATGTGGTGTACTTATGGACATGCAGGCCAAATACTCATATACATAAAATAAAAAATAATACTTTACAGCAACAACATTTTCTACATAAGAATTTGAAAAGCAAAAACCCATTTTCTGGGGAAAAAAGCTGGAAAAGTACTTTAAGCCTGAAATTCAACCCAAGTAAATGTATCACTATGATTATCTATTGATATAGAGAATAAGAATAAGAAGAAGGAGGAGAAAAATAAAACAAAAAAAAAAAAAAAAGAAGGAGGAGGAGGAGGAGGAAGAGGAGGAGAAATAACATAGTAGTTGTTTTCCTAGTCCTATGAGTGAGCTGGTCTCAGCTGGTGAGTTTTTCTAGCCTTTCCTGTGGTTGTTATCAGGTGGCTGTTGGACTCTGATGGCTTCACAGTTTGCTTTTGGACTGCAAGCCCAGGCTGATTGTCTCACATGGCAGTTGATATCATCACTTAGATTTCCTATAAATTATTATTTTTAGTTGGAGGTGAACTTGTGTGTGTGTGTGTGTGTTGTATAGGCATAGGGAAAGAATTGGAAGGATGCACATCAAAGTGTTAAGAGTGCTTATCTTTGGGTGACTAAAATTAGCCATGCCTTTTCTCTCCATTGTTGTTTTGCAGTGTCATATATTTATGGAATGAATTTTAGTCGTTTTCTTTTTTTTAATTTAATTTTTTTTAATTTTAAGAAAGAAAAAGAAAAGGAAATGCAGTAACTGGCTGCCTGTCATGGAGCCAGGCAGAACATAGGAAGCTGAGATGGTTCTTTAGTTCTCATCCTCCAGTCAATTCAAAGTGTACCATTTACTAGATGCCAAGCATCACCCCAGGTGCTAGGAATGTGACCCAAGGGCCATCTCTAGTCCTCACTTTATCTACTGCATCTGCCATGTTGGGTACCACTGTCCACACCTTCCTTCCTTCCTATGTTCCTTTTCCACAGTGCAATGCTCTCTCCCACTTGGCTTCACCAAACCACAATCTCTTTTGTGTTCACCACACGGTGCCTCCTCTTCAATTTTCTCCTCTGTCTTATTATGTTAGCGGGGTCTGATTTGGTCCTGGTTCTTCTTTTCCTCTCTGTCTCATTCTGTCTCTTGATATAATCAAGCACCATGTCTTTGGGTGCCCACTGTATGCTTCACAAATCTATCTCAGAAGGAATACTTACATGCCCATCAGCCATCTCCTGTCTCCACTTGGAGATCAAAAATGTGTCTCAAACACAGCACATTCAAAAAGAGATCTTGATCCTCATCTCACCTCTGCCCACCTCACCCACCACTAGCTTTTCCAGCTCAGGAAATGTGTTATTGTACTCTCAGATGCACAAACCAAAGAAACTAGATTCTTTCCTTCCCTTAGCTGACTCACCAGCTAGCAAGTCCCGTCGATTGAGTTTCCAAACATATCACTGTGCCCTCTGCTCACCAGGCTGATTATTGCCCAGCCCAGTGGCCTCCTTCCGTCTCAGTCCTCCCATCTGGGTTCAGTTTAGTGGCTTCAGGTGGTTAGTTATTGGATCCAGGAACCCGAGGCTAACCTCAGCTGGGCAGTTACTAGAGGAGGTGTTTACGTGGAACATCTGTTTACCTAAAAGCCCAAGAAGTGGCCCATCCCTTAAAATTGTGGTGCTGAGACCGTAAAGCCATAATCACATGGCAGGATATTAGTATAGAGAAACACTGGTCATAATAACATGGTGTGATGGGAGCGTGGGGGTGGTACTCTGGAGTGGCTCTACCTACCCACACCCTGCCAGCCCTGCAGCAGTCTAGCAGGGCTGCATTCCTGGCCTCAGACGTAACTCTTTACGTAGCTTCCAAATCTGCCTGGATGCAATAACTGCAATCGTCTTTCCAACCAACTCTGTCTCTCCAAGGTGGGAGGATGTGTTTTCTCTCTGTACCAAGACTTTTTTTTCAGTGGCCATAGGCAGGCAATGTTCTATCTAACTTCTACAGTTGTGACTTTGGCCATTGTGCCCGAAGTATCACATGAAGTTTGCTCTTATCAGTTCTGTTAGCATGTTAGTACAATTGTGGATTTGGCTTGCTGCAGACCAACCAAGTCGTAATCTCTGTCCTTCCTGATGACCTGAAGGTCTAAGGGTCCATTGGGATGGAAAGATGATGCATTTAGGCCAGATGAGAATGATTTCCTGTCTCTGTGGTAACACTTTATAACAGAATTTTGGGTGTGTCATTTATTCCTTCTGAGCATCATTGAAAATGAAAGAATATATCTCATGTGAATCTGTCTCCAGCTACTCAATACCTAGAACACAGCAGGCTCTTAACTAGTACTGCATGTAGGAGTAAAGATATTTTTCTTTTTATTGAATTTTTGTGATTTTCACAGACTAGATGGTATTTAGATCCCCTCCTCAATCCATACCACCCTGCTGCCTCCTGCCCAACTCAGCATAGTCCACTATGTATACAATACTGTCTATAGACTCTACTTGTGTCCCCACTGGTCCCTCAGCCTGGGTCCACCCACTGGATCAAGTCTGACCAACTTATCAAGAATCCCATCCCTAAGCTGGGCGTGGTGGCACATGCCTTTATTTTTTTTTAATTTTTTTTAATTTAATTTTATTTATTTCCGTATGTGTATGAATGTAGTGTCTGCATGCAGGTCTGTGCACCCGTGTCGTGCAATGCCGCGGAGGTCAGAAGAGGGTCTTGGATTCCCCTGGAACTGGAGTTCTCCTGGAATTGGAGTTTCAGATGGTTTTCAGCCGCCATGTGGGTGCTGGGGATCGAACCCGGGTCCTCTGCAAGAGCACATTTCTAAATAACCTACTATAAATTTACTAAGTATCATAAAGCTTAAAAGTTCTATCTTCCAGCCAGGTGTGGTGGTGCATGCCTTTGATTCCAGCACTCTGGGTGCAGAGGCAGGCAGATCTGTAAGTTCAAGGCCAGCCTGTTCTACATAGTGAGTTCCAACCCAAGGCGCTAAAGGGAGTAGAGTCTCCCTTTAAGGAGAAAACAGACCACAAAAAAAGAATCCCATCCCTGTAAGAGACATCAGTTGCCAACAGTTCCTTAGGGTGGGTTGGGATTCTTGCCCACTTGCCCATGGATATGCTGATTTTGTGTGGCTTGAGTTTGCGTGGGACTTGTGCACACTGTTGCCATTGCTGTAAAGGCATATGTGTAACTGACCAGCTGTGAGTGAAGATATTTTTAAAGATATTTTCATGTGAGTATACATGAGATAGAGATGATAGATAGACAGACAGACAGATAGATAGAGAGGATATAAATACCTTTAAGTGAAGATGTGCATGCTCATGTATACACAGGCCAGAAGAAGGTGTCAGATCCCTTGGAACTGGAGTTGTAGGTGTTTGTGGGATGTTCAGTTTGTTACATGGGAATGGGATCTGAACTCAGGTCCTCATGACTTCAAATGCTCTTAACTGTTGAGCCATCTTTTTAGCTCCAGGAGTAAAGATCTTAACATAACTGGCATGTCTTGAACAAGAACTCAGGGAAAATATCTGTACAATGTCCTGAGCATAGTAGACGCTTACCAAGTCCAGTGCTCATTCTTTTCCCTTGGGACAGGTCTTATTGTTTGTTTATAACTAGTGTGAGGACACAGTGCAAGTGACAGGTCCTCAGTGATGTGACTGAGACCTATTAGTGATAAGCACTTTGATGTTCTCCAAACTTCTTAGTCCATGCCATATGGCTCTCAGCTCACTGCCCTAGGAGTCACCCTTGAAGCCCTCGAAGATAGCTGTCAGTGTGCCCAACTGGAAGCCACTCAGTGTGTGCCAGGTGTGTGCCCAGAGATAGAAGTCTATCATGGCTGTGATCAGAAGCTCTGAGTAGAAGCTTAATGGAAAGTATTAAGTTGGGGTTTGGCATTCTTGGTTTACATAAAAGAAACCAGGACTTGTGATGGCCCGGGAAAAGCAGTGTATTTCTCTAAAGCACAGTGCTTTACCTGTGAAAGGCTCATTGTCCACCTCTCTACCTACTTGGTAGTATTGTGAGAACCAAATGATGTAATGAGGATTTAATTGTCCCCGCTTGTGTTACATGATGCTTTGTGCTCACACTGTGGTTCCTGGACCAGCAGCATCGCCCTTCCTACAAGCAGGTTAGAAATGAAGATTCTCTAGCCCCACCCCATACCTCCTAATCAGAAACTCACGTTCACATGATGCCAGCTGACTTACAAAGCACATGGAAGTTGAGAAGTGAAGGCAAAAAATTGCAAGGAATTTTTAGTTCTGTAAGTACTTCCTTTCTTTCTGGGAGGGCTCCTTGGGAAAAAAAAAATGTACCTTATTTCTTTTGGACTTAGATCATAACTGGTTCTCAGCTGATGCTGAATGAAAGGCCTTGTGAAGATCTTCCTGGCTTGGAGCTCCTCATCCGCTGCTCGTCGCTGGGATAGCAGGGGGTGACGTGGACATGGCAGCTGCCTCACGCTCAGCTGATGCCAGCCACAGATGCAAGCATTTAGCATGTGATTAAGGACAGAGTAATGCACTTAATGTGGGTTGTGGAAGATATTTGGCAAGAATGAAGGTATTCAAGAGTTGGATTTTTAGTTTCCAAAGATAATGTCTTACCCAGTTATTTAAAGCCCTCAGTAACTTGGATCACACCCAGATAGAAATAAGCCTCTGTAAGACCAAATTCTGTAAATAGGATGTTTGTTCTTCCTCTACCCCCTTCAGGATCTTGACTCTAATGTATGATTATGTCACATGATATAGAGGTTTGTCCAGCCAGCATCTTCATGGTGCTCAAGCTAACTGAACTCAACACCTGTAAAGGAGCAAGTGTTTATTTGGGGTTGTTTTAGCAGATTTTACCACTGGCTAACTTAATTAAAGAATTAATCTATTCCATCGTTCAACAAAATACTGCAGTGTCTGGCTTGAGGTTACCATAGTGAATAGGAGAGCAGTTGCTGTTGCTACACAATGATTGCCAGGTGGAAAGGATGGAATGTGAATGAAGCAATTAGAGAGAGAGCTGGGGAAACGCAGCACAGGTGGGAGAGCGAGGCAGGAGCCTAGTCAGGGAGCAGAGGTGCTCTGAGCTCCCTCTCACAGGAAGTGAGTGACCTGTAGGCCAGGCTCGAAGGGTAAGTAGGAGGTAAATGATTGGGGTGGGAGGGAGGAAGTGAAGCCTGGACAAAGACTAGCTTAAAAAAAAGGCTGTGCTACAGCAAAGGACATAAAGCAGAAAATGATTTGGACAGCTGGAGAGCTCGTGTGCCAGCTATCTCTGGGTGTGTGTGTTGAGGCTCAAGGATGAAAGAGATGAGGATTGGGAAGTAAACCAGTGCTGGATTGGGTGTCGTGAACTCTTTTGAGCACTTGCATTTTACCCCAAGTCCAACTGAGGGGACCTAGCGAACCCAGGTACCGGTGGGTCTGATGTGGTTCCCACACTCCCCCCTGGATGGGACAGTGGATACCGAATCACTACAACGCTGGGATAAGATTGGTTTTGTTCTTCGTGCTCCACACTGTCCTCATGTTGGCCCTCTAGGCTATAATTCGAACTATGAAAACGTCCTCAGGCTTGTCTTAGGAACTTCTTCAAAGAGCAGCATGGAGGTCCCTCTGTGTCTATTGATTCCAAACCCCTGGGTCCAACCAATCTCTAGTAAAAAAATGTTCAGAAAAACGGTGACTTGGTGAAGTAATGTACATACATTTTTCTCGACACTGGTCTCTAAACTGCATAACATATATGCTTCCAGTCCCTTGCTGGGGCCCTCCCCTGGGCTCCACTGAACAGTGACATCCCCTGCTAAGCCCCAACTGTGAACAGTTCCTGCTGGGGGCCCTGCAGTAGGTCAGCTCCTCTCCTCGTAGTCATGCTGATGTCACGCTGCCCGTGCTGATGACATTTACACATACATATCTGCGTTGCCAAGGCTATCCTCTGCACCATCACCACTAAAGGTTTCAGGGAGGTCACATGGTATTGTGGGTAGCACAGGAAGTGTTGGCCTGAATTTTGGCCTCTTCCTGCCCTTGTTGTGTGACTTTGGTGACTCACTGGAATCATGACCTCAGTTTCTCCAGCTGTATAATGAGGACAACAGAACATCTGTGCTGTCCTCCTCAGAGTAGTGCAGAGATCAAACAAGGTGGTGCATAGAGAGTGGTGTGCCACGTTCCACCATTTCTGTGGGTGCTGTGGACGTGGAGAGGTCAGCCTTGGGCTCTCAGCCCCTTTTTGGTGGAACTGGAGGGAGGAACCGGAACGTGTGCATTTTTCATCTTACAGAACTAATCACCACCTTCCTGTCTGCAGTTTGCAAGCTGAGTTCTATTTCACTGGTGCTCGGCACTCAGTCTCCTAATGGACAGTCCAATTAGAGAACATTGGGCCAAATGTAAATGTCACTTTAATCCATAATCATGGGACTATAATTTCACATTGCTTTGGGTGACACAACCCACTTTGAAACTTTTTATTGGGGGAGGTTTGGTAGACGAGGCGCGGCAAACAGTCCCAATTTGTTCCCTCATATATGCAATTATCTGTTGGAGCGCTTGCTGGCATTTTCTGAAATGTTAATGGAACAACATTAAATTTCAGTTCATTTCAGAGCTCCTGTTTTCTACAAAAAAGCTTCTCTAAGAATCTTTTAAAATAGGTTTCTCGATAGATAAAAAGAAGATGAAGTGATTTCCTATTTTCAATTAGTTGCCCACATTCCTATGGTGGCAGAGAAAGGTGAGGTTTAAAGCGCCGTATGAGAAAGGTTTAGGGACCTGTACAACCTCAGACTGCCCTAGCCTGCAGAAGGAGCCTCTCATCTCTTCTTGTCCATTTGTACAGTGCCACTGGCTGCATTAGGACACCTGGGTCATCTTCAGGACAGCGTGGGGGTGGGGGATCCTTTGGAGAAGAGAGGGCTTGACAGGTCATATCCTCCCAGGCTTTCCTGGGCCGTTCACCCACCACATGTAGGTGCTGCCACTTTCTCTTGCTTCCCAGGGGCATTTCCCCATCATGCTCTCTTCCTCATGACTTCTTGGCTTTCTATATAAGAAATGGACTCCCCAGTAGACCATGAACTTACCAAGGACAAGGACTAAGTTTCCTCTATGGAGCACCTATAAAATAAATCCTCACCCCTGATACTTCCAACAGGGCCAGATGACTGCAGTAGCCCCTGACCTTACTGTTGTGATCTCTTTGCTTCACACAGTGGCCAGAGACATCTCTAGGGTGTCAGTCGGATTAGGCCTTCCCCTCGTCAGCACCTCCTGATGGCTGCTCTAGTCCTCAGGTCATTCCAAGTCTTTGACATGGCACAGGGACCCTTTCGTTACCCCACCCTGGATGAGCCCCCTCTGTGCACTCTGCCCTCAGTCCAAGCTGCAGCACCATGACCTTTCCTTCCATTCTGAGATAGTTGCTCATTCACTGTGCCAGATGCTTTTTAATCGCTTCCTCTGGATCATCAGTGTCCTGTGCAGCCCTATGCCACCTGCATTATTGGAACCCCTGCCTACCTTTTGCAATAACAAGACTGAGTTTGGAGAAGAAGGGAAACTTGCTTCAAACCAGACAGTTATGGGTAGTGAGGTGGTTGTAAACAGGCCTGTGACTCCAGAGCCTGAGATTTTTGTCTGCCATGTCTTATGGAACACAGGGCTTGTTTCTCACTTTGGTCTAGCTTGGAAGATGTGACAAGGGAGACTGAGAGGTACTGATTCCAGCTGAGATTCAATCTGATTCCAGTTTTTTGTGGGGGAAAGGGGTTCAGGAAGCATTCGACAGTGGTGAGTGCCCCATTCTCAGTAAAGAAGATTCATCTAAGTAGGCACAGAAGAGACTGTGTTGCGCAACAGGGAGGACTTTTCCACAGGGTTTAGAGTCACTTCTTGCTGTCACATTGCAGGCCCTGCTGTTATTTATGTCTGTGGACATCAGAGTGAAGTTTCCTATAAGGCTATTGGCCTATGTGTGGTGCTTTCAGAGCTCTTGGGAGCCCTGGGCCCTTGTTGGCATGGTTCTGGGCAACTTGCCTTGGGTAACACTGGTCAGATCTTGCTCACCACCATCCTCTCAACGTGCTCTACCTGCCTTGGAGTCCTGTACAGTAGAGAGTCAATCTGCTAGGAGCTGGAGAGAAGGCTTGGCCATTGAGAGCGCTGACTGCTCTCAGGACCCAATCCACCACCCACATGGCAGTTGACAAGCATCCCTAAATTCAGTTCCAGGGGAATGTGATGCTTCCTTCTTACCTCCACAGGTATTGCATGACATGGGTACACTTATATACATGTGGGCAACACACTCAAATACATAAAATAAAAAAAAATAATAAAATATTTTAGAAAGTAAGCTTGCTCAAAATAAGCCACAGGCATCAACCACCCAGAGCCCCTCAAACAGAATGAGAACTATGTACGTGAGGATTCAGAGTTCCAGTAGCAGCCCACAGCAGATGCAGAGGACGGAGCCATTCGACATCAGTCTGAGAACATGCATGGTGCAGCATTCATTCATTCATTCGCTTATTCCACATTTTACTGGACTGGCACCTGCTCACTGTGTGTTTTTACTTGACAGTCGAACACAGCTCCCTGTTAGAGAGGGAGTGTATCCTGTCTGTTGGCCTGCTATGCTGGAGAATATCTCCACCACAGGACCCTCAGATAAGTGAGTGGGGACTGGAGCACAGCATCTGCTCTGTATGCTTGGGGCTCCTCTAGCCTGGAGAGACTGCTGAGATGAGCACAGAGGTGCTCACTGTTTGCTCAGCTGCGCACCCGAGGAACTGTGTGTACACATTCTGATGGATTGGCTCCAAGGCTGCACTTTCTATTTGCAACAAATGTTCTCTTTGTACTAGCAGTGGCCATGTGTATTATGGGTACAAGGGAGTGAAACTCTATCACTAAATTTTCTAAGTAAAATGTATTAGACACTAGCTGTATACTAAGTGTGGTAAGCAGTTACCTCATTATAGAAAGATGCATAGGGCAAAATATGGACTTTCAGTCCTGTAGGGAGATAGTCATATGACTGAGTAACTTAGGGTAAGGCAGAACAAAGATCCTGGCCCATGAAGAAGCGGGTACCTCCTCTTGTTTGATAGAGAGAAGGCTTTCTGGAAGTAATTTCTGGTTAGGATTTGAAAAAGGACTATGTCTGTATCTGTGTGTGGGGGGGCCCACAGAGGCCAGAAAAGGGTGGCAAGTCCCCCAGAGCTGTGGTTACAGGAAGTTGTGAGCTGCTAGACGTAGATGCTGAGAACCAAATGGGCACTGCGCAAGAGCTGCAAGCGCTCTTAACCACTGAGCCATCTCTCCAGCCCAGAAGGCAGCCTCCGCTGGGTCAGATAAACTCTTCTGTTGGTCTTTGAGAACCCTGCTGGAGAGATCTAATCTCACTCCCTGCCACTTACCAGCTTCTGTTATGGTGTTTTCCACGGGGCAAGATAGACCTTCACAATGGGTGCACTTCTGTCAGGATCCTGGAGACCAGAGAGCTAGAATCTTCATCATCTTCATTTTCATAATGAAATCCTCGGAACTGCTGGGTTCTGATCATATCTTTTCTCCTTACCTCCAAAATCTTCCTTGAATTTTTATGCAAAAATCTCTCTCTCTCTCTCTCTCTCTCTCTCTCTCTCTCTCTCTCTCTCGTCTTTCTACCCCCCTACACACACATGTGTGCAGGATGCATGCAATATGCAATAGGAAAATTCACATCAATTTATTTCAGGGAATTGATGAGAAATAAGTAGGTAGGAAAACTTGACCATGGATTCTGACAGCATGTCAGGCACTAGCATGTTCTAGGTGCATCCAACCAGTGAACTAACCATTCAGAAGGATCAGTAATTTAAAAAATGTAAATAAAGCTAGGCATGGTGGTGCAGGCCTTTACTTTTTTTTAATTTTTAAAATTTTATTTTTATTTTCGTATGTGTATGAATGTACTGTCTGCATATAGGTTTGTGCACCCGTGTCGTGGAATGCCCTGGAGGTCAGAAGAGGGTGTCAGATTCCCCTGGAACTGGAGTTAAAGATGGTTTTCAGCCACCATGTGGGTGCTGGGGATCAAACCCCGGTCCTCTGCAAGAGCAGTCAGTGCTCTTAACCGCTAGGCCATTTCTCCAGCCCCGTGGTACAGGCCTTTAATCCCAGCTTTGAGGAGGCAGAGGCAGGAGGCTTTCTGTGAGATGAGATGGAGACCAGCTAGTCTATATAGCAAGTTCTAGGACAGCTAGGACTGCTGGGATGGGAGACCCTGTCTCAAAAAAAAAAAAAAAGTAAATAAAGAATGCTAATATCATAAGACAGTTTTTAAAAGTATGCTTTTTAGAGTTTTTCTATATTTTTTTCCAGTGCCCCAAGGGATGGGAATTATATTCATATTCAAAAGACGTTAAAATTAGTTTTATTGTTGACAATTTGAGAAATATTGAAAGGCAATAAAATGATTAAAATGACTTATTTTTACCAACCAAGCAGAGAAAGTAGTAATTAATGTTTTATATAAAATATGATAAGCTTTATGGTACATGGCAAAAAAATAAACATAATTTCTAACCACCAGTCACAGAGGACCCACTGGTAATATTTTGTGTATTTTCTCCCATCTTTTTCCTGTATTAATTATAATCACAGCTTCCACTTAGCGAATGGTAAGTTTGAACCAATGTGCTAACTGCTTCCCAAGCATCCTACCATTTAATTCCACATCAGCATGTGAGGACAGAATTGTCAGTTTCCACTGTAGAAGACAAACATGCCAAAAAGGTTAAGAAACAGTTGATTTACTCCTGAACTTAACATTTCCTCAGTCCAAATCTGGCATTCTTTTTTTTTTTTTTTTTGCATGTATACTTGCATTGTTTGTGTGTGCATGCTGGCACGTGCATGGACATATTTGTATGCCTGCCTGTCAACATGTCGAGGCCCAGAGGTTGATGTTGGTGTCCCTGATTGCCTTTCCCCATGTGTACTGAGCAACATTCTCCGTGCACTGAGAGGGAGGACAGGTGGGCAGCATGAGCTTTGTCCACTGAGGATCTGATCTTGCCAGCTCCCAAAGTCATTTAATACTCTTCATGATTATACTGTAATCCCTGACAGCAGTGTGTGAGCGCGCGCACACGCACGCGCGGGGACAGACAGACACACACACACACACACACGCTCTGATCACAGTGTGTCGTCTTTGCCCTCTGTTCTGTGTTTCTCCCTAATATTAATATGGTGTACATTTCATAATGCCATGTAAAGACCCTTCTGGAAATTAGCACGACAAACAGTGCTTTTCTGCTAAATTTTAAGCAAATCAATGGTGACAATCTCCTCTTCACGGCCTTTCTCATGATCTCCCCTGAGGTCCTCCCTTGCCTTTTCTATGTCCTCCTCCAGCTGGGCAGAGCAAACCAGAGAGGCCATTTGTACTCAGAAGCTGCCAAAGACACTGACGGTCCATACACCTGGGCTTTATAATGAGATGTCATAAGAGCATTGCTTCAGTGTCGAAGGCTTTCTCAAGCACGTGTGTGTGTGTGTGTGTGTGTGTGTGTGTGTGCGCGTGTGTGTGTGTGTGTTCTGGGTTTGAGAAGGCATTTTCAAAATCAAAAAGTTAATGGGCAGGTTAAGCAATCAGGGTGGTGTAAAGTCTTCAGTAAGAGTTGCCATAAAAATGTGGGTCACAGAGCAGCAAACTTTCAGCGGAAGACAAATGGTTCACCTCTGAGTTGGAACTAGTCATTGCAAGCATTCTCAGCTCCAGTGTGCTAATCCTACTCACAGAGAATTCCCAGTGGTACTAGCTAGAGGTTGAAGGCAGCTTTCTGGAGTGCGCTACTGTGAATGGATTTAGAAATACTAGTCTGTAGGTTTTGTGTCTAATATTAATTCAGCCATTTAATTTCATTCACTACTTGGTTCCTGGATCCTCAAAGCCTGGCTGCCTTCCTTTGGAGCTCCTTACAAATGCAGAATCTCTACCACTTCCCACTCCAACCTGGAGAGTGGGAATGAGCACATTAATGAGATTTCTGGGTCTCACAGGGACACACAAACATCAGACATATGCACTCCTGTTAAGGACACGAATGTTGTTAATAAATTGAAAGTCGCCATCCAGAGTCTATTTAGTTTTGTAAAATGTGTCTCATGTATATTTTGAAGGCATACACAATGAGCAGTGGAGCAGCAAATAACAGATCCTTGCATTCTCAGACTGCCGGCCATTACTCTCCAGGAGTATTCTGCTGTGGGCTTAACTGTGAGCCCTGGGTTTCTCCTGGGTCCTTGTACTTTTCCTTTTTAGGAGACGGTGCAGTCCCACAGCATGGCCAAGGCTGGAACCTAAGCAGCTATGTGCAGCCACATCCCATTAGCTAATAGCACTGGGTGGTGAGGCCCCTGGAGAGTGCTTTCATCTGGGAACACTGCAGCTCAAGCCCCTCTAATGGCCCAGTCAGCTGTCGAGCCATAAACACATTTCTTCCCATTTAATGCTGTTTACCCTTCTCTGTGACCTCTCATGGTTCCCCCAGACCCTGGCCACGTGGTCCAGATGGCATAATCTGTCAGGCCAAAGCAGGTGACAGTAGGACTTGATGTTAGGTAATCAGGGACTATAATTAGCTGGGGTGGAAGCGATAATGGGACCAACTGCAGGGCTGGGGGAGGGGAAGAGGCTGGGAAGCCATTCATGGGTGGAAACCTGCAAGGAAGCCAGGCTTACTGCCTCTCCCTCCAGCCTCTTCCCCCACCTCTCATATTAAGTTTTGCAGCGTGTGGAGTGTGTGTGGGCTGGGGCTTCCTCCTCAATGGGGAAGGTCAGGGCTGAGCAGTGGCAATTTAGAAAGAGGGCTATCTGGCAGCTGACCAATTTGATTTCATAGGTTCTCTTCCAGATCCTTATGATTCAGTGCGATAATTAGTTGGCAACAGGACCTTGCAACAATAAAAGCGGGGGAGGTCTGTAGAGAGAGTCAGCTTAATTCTTTCAAGTTAGGCACAACGGCATTGTGGCTTTGGCTCTGCTGACCACAGCCAGGTTGCATCACCTGCCTGCTAGCCACACTGTCTCTGACAGAAGACACACTTCCTGGGCTCTTTCCTGGGTGCCAAGTCCACATCACCCTTAGTATTGCCAAAAACATACATAACACAAGGCAGCTAGTCTGAAAATATTATCTTTCTTCGTTTTGGATCCCTGCGACTCTGTACATGGTATGATCAGAACAGAATCATTGAACCAAAAACATCCTTCATCACAGATCTAAGAAGGTCTTGTGGGAAAGAGAAGGAACTAGTTGACTTTTATCAAAGAGGGCCATCAGTGAGGCTGGCTTTGTTTGCGCCTTGCATTCAGTGGAAAATAGTTCCTGTTATTTCTAAATGAGAGTGAAAGCCGCTGAAAGGTGGGCCTGAAGCCTCGGCAAGTGAGGGCCAGTGACCCTCCCAGACACAGCACCCATTTGTACTTTGCTGGGGATCTCAAGTGTACTTAGTTGAAAGTATAAGCTAAAACTTTTCCCTGTGTCCCCCTCCCCCAAATGTTTACTGATTGCTTCTTTTTCTCTCCCTCAGTGAAGCAAAAAGAAAACATAAACCCCTATAATCCTAGAAATAATCAGTTAAAAATTTGCTTTCTAGTCTTGAGGCTCAATCTGTTAGATTATAAAGGTGCAAAACCCCAGAGAAAAAGGCACATGAGACTTAAGTCACTCCAGGAACATAATTTACTTCCATTGGAACTGTCAGAACGGGCTACGGGTGGGCACGTGGTAGGACAGCAGCAGGAACAAGATGGCGACCAGGGCCCACCTATTTATAGCCATGGGGGTGGGACCTCAGGTACAGGGGAAGAGGTCAGAAGATTGACAGCCTCTGGAGGAAGTGGACATCTGTGTGTCTCTTGGAATTCTGGGAAGACTAGACCTAACACAATCTAAACATTGTCATTATTTTTATCAAAGTGGGTCATATTTGTTTACTTAGAACTTGATTTTTCCCCTCATTTAATATTATTTTATTTCAACAGATACATTTCTATATTTTTTTTGTCAAGTTCCTACCATATTACTTGACTTATAAAGAACAATCGATCCTTTTTTTTTTTTTTTTTTTTTTACAGTTACCTCTTTTTCCTGAATATGTTAAGATTTCCCCTAGTAACATACATATGTCATGTTTTTTATTGAACTCACAAGCTGGGCAGCCCATTCTCCCATTCTAGAATTCTCATATCTACTTGCAGCCACACCTGTTTCCTGTCCCAGGCATCTCCCAGTTAATAAGAACCAAGGTGTTCTTAAGTTGGCACTAGTTACTGACCTGACTGATTCCTCACGAGTGGAAATAGAAGTTGCTTACGGCTCCTTATGATTTCAAAGAACACCACAATGCCATAATGATTCAATTAGACTGTTTTTGTTGGTTGGTTTTGTCTTTGTTTTTGTTTTGGGGACGATCTCACTATCTCACTACTTAGCCCTGGCTGGCTTGAACACACTATATAAACCAGGCTGGCCTGGAACTCAGAGATTCACCTGTCTCTACTTCCCAACTGCTGGGAATAAAGATGTGCGCAATCACACCCAGCTAGAGTGAATTTTTTACTGCCCCATGCTTTTTCACTTCAAAAGGAATGTCGCATTTTTGGATTGTATGGCTCAAAGAAAATTTAGAATTACAATAAATCCCTAAATCTGCAGAATTTCGCACATTCTTGGGGAGATTTCCTGAGGAAAGACTCAAAAAGACTAAACTGATAATGAGTGTGGTCATTACAAAATTGCCTTTGTAAATGCCGCCTGTGTAGTCCTCCAGACTCTGGAAGCTATGAGTGCTAGCAGCCTGTAATTCCACAGGACAGATAAATTCCTGCCCCACCCTTTAGAGTGATGGTCCAAGTTCTGCTTTGTGTCTCTCTAAATAGTATGGGGATTAATTCTGCTCATCGTTTCTAGGATTGATTTGGAAGGTTTGACTTGAAAAAGGGATCATAATAAAATACAAAGGGAATTTGGTAACTATAGCCAAGCACTAGCTCCTTGTATAATTTTGCATACATAGATTATATTTAAACATTCTTTTCAACAATAATAGTCATTATTATATCATACCTGAGTTGGGAAGTTGTGGAACAGAATGTGAGTCCCAGGTGTTATGATAATTCACATCCATTATTTCATTCAATAGCTTTGCAAAATTGTCTATCGGGTCATTTAAAAAATGGAGGTCAGAAGTTTTATGCAACATAAATAATGATTGAGCAACAAGCAAATCATGTGGCCATTGGCACGTCTGTTGTGTGGTAATTTCTACTTCCCAGTGCCTGGGCCACCTCCTCCAGCCGCCCACTCAGCTCAGTCCCTGCCTGAAGTCCTACACTCGGAAACAACCAGGGGGCTCCAGGGCTTCACAGAGAGGGTGTGTTTGGAGTCTTGGTTCTGCCCCTGGGGCAAGTTACTTAAAGATTCTATGGTCTGCATATCCTGTGGGGAGGGTTAAGCCATGGTGTGAAGTGAAGCTGAGACCTGCTCTGCACTTGGCTGGTGGCTCTGGCAGAGCTGGTCCTTCCTGGGCTCACACAAGGGCTTAGCTCCTGCACCAGCTGCAGAAGAGCTTCAGAGGCAAGTTGGACTGCTCTGCAACCATGTTCCTTTAGGGAAAAGGAAGTGCTGGAGAATGCAAGTGGCATCTGAAGTTCCACTGTGGGTTAGCCGCAGACTCTTCTCAGAGATTCTCATGGGCTTGCTTCGTTCCCAGAGCATACAGCAGTGGCTTAGTGAGCACTGAGGACACTGCTCTATTTCTGTACTCTGGGCTCCAAAGTTCCCTTTTTTAGCCTTTGTTCTAATCCTTAGCACAGCGATTACTAATTTGCCTAGCAATGTCCGCATACTTGGGCCAAGTATGTGCTTAACCCCCAGTGCAAATCCTGTACTGTGACTTCTGTACATTCACCTTGCAGAGGGAACCACCTTTTACTTGTTTGGCAAATGTGAAAGAGACAGAAAAAAACAGGCCCTGTTCATGCACTGAAATGTATAGAACTTGGGAAAATTAAATCTTGATCAAGAGCTTAGCCACCACCTTGCCATAGGCCTTGGTCAAGGTCCTTCCCCCTTCCCCTGACCTCCATGCTTTCATTGCAAAATGGAGAAATAATCAAACTTACCTTAAAAGGGTGTGATGAAAATTAATGCTTTGTAAAGTGCTTGGAAGAGTGTCTGGCATATAGTACAAGTTCAATAAATGTCCTTAAACAAAGCAAAACAAAACATGCTGTGGTTCTATCTTTTAAAGTTTGTAATCTGTCTGCTGCTCCCTGCTACTCACTAGGGCTCAGGGAATTGAATTCACACTTGGAAATGCAGAGTAGGATGGAAGATTGTAAGGCATCTGAAAGCATGCCCTCTTTAGAAAGCACACACAGACTCAAACAGACACACACACACACACACACACACACACACACACACACAGAGCTACTTTTAATAGCTGGTAAGACCCAGAGAAAATCCAATTATAGATGAATCAATCGATTAAAGAGAAAGGAGACAAAATAAAGGGAAGAATCTTGGAGAGACACAGAGCCAAATTACAGCTGGATAATAGAATTAAGGGTCTGTAGAACAAACTGGAAAAACAACAGAGGCCTAGAGCTGTGGCTTGTTCACAGCACTGGAAGTTAAAAGATCAGAAAGAGCCAGAATTCTGTTTGGCAGATCATATTTTGCAGACAAATGAACTGCCGCGTGCAGCCTCTGAAAGGAGGTTAAATAGATGTTCCCAGCAAAGGATGAAAGCAGAGGACCCAGGCTTCGGTTTGCAAAGGTGTCCCCTTGTTTCTTACTCTTCAATTTCCTGAGAAATTGTGTCTCAGCTCTCAAAAATGTCATCGATAAATAGAATTTCTCTCCTGCATACAAATATCTGAAACAAAACACATGTACTTTTAATTTTCTGTTCTATTTTGGGGGAGAGGGGTGATGAGAGGAAGGTAGGGCTGTTAATCCAGCAACAACCTCTACAGCTGTGTATATTATCAGAGATTCTAGAATAACATCCGTTTCTATGTATTTATGGAAAGGCGTCCTTAACTAGGCCGTACAAAGAGCCAGCGCATCTATAAATAAATTAAAGAGGCCGTGCAGCACAGGCGGCCTGGCTCTCCAGGCCCTGGGCGCAGCTGTCCTCTTTGTGCCGGTCTTTGCCGGCTCCATTGTGAATGTCCCAGCACCCATGGCTGTGCAGCACGGGGCGGACACACCTTCATCCCGTGGCGTCTGGGGACACGCTCCATTGTGGAGGCTGTGCTGTTCCATGGCTGTATGCAGGCCTTCCTGGGCCGTGAGGTTCACACCCTGACTCAGTCCTCGCAGGTGACTTGCCTCCGGTCACCTCCTGGGAGCCAGCTGCACCAGGCTGGGAGCAGGCCGGGCAGGGCTGACAGATGGTGGTGTTAGGAGGTGTGGGCTAGGGGAGAGCACAAAGATCACAAAATAGCCCTGAATATGTAAGATTAAACAGGCAGGGGGAGGGGGCGATAATACCAAAATGTTTTCCAGAGCTTGGGTGCTTGGGAGCTCAGTCCTTTCTACAAAGACTTTACTGGGCTGCTCGCTCTGGAGCAGAAATGAAGGATCCTGAAGTGCCTTGAAGGTGTTTTCATGTGCCAGTGGATGGAAGATTAAAATTAAAGAATAAAAAGAACACAAAACAATAAAAAGAGGCTGCTCTTTCTATAATCAAAATGAGGCAAAAAAAATCCAACCTTCCTTTTGTTTGACAATCATTTTTGGAATTTATGAAAATCTTGTCTTGGAAGGGATCTTAGGCCTCAAAATATAGTCTCTGAAGCAATGCCATCAATGCTTACTGCTCATGAAGTAGATGCCAGGGCTCCCAAGCCACTGAGGCAGAAGCTAGGGTTTCAGAAGATGCCCTGGTAGATCCTGCACAGTCTGGGAGGTGGTGCTGGTGAAGCCAGGCCTGAGGTCTTAAAAACCCCAACTATTGAGGAGACCTCAGAAAGAAGGCTGGACGTGGAAGGCCAGACTGGTCTGCAGTGGTCTGAGTTCAAAGCCAGTCTGGACAATTTAGTGTGACCCTGTGTCAAAGTAAAATGTACAAAGAGGGCTGAGGCTATAACCCAAGAGTGCTTACCCAACATATACACACAAGGGTTCAATGCCCAGCACCACAAAGAAACAAACCAAACAAAAACAAAAACAGCCAAACGTAAAACCTATTGCCACAGGCAAAAATCACAGAGCCAGATGAAGGGATGAAGGGATCAAGTCTTAATCCCCAGTGCTGGTGCATGTGACCTTATGTTGACCTTTTTGAAAACAGAGTCTTTACAGATGATCAAATTAAAATGAAGTCAATAGAGTGAGCCCTAATCCAATATGACGGTGTCTATATCAAAAGGAGAGCACGAGAGGCGGACCAGGAGCATGCAGTCAGACATGGTGATGATGCACAAAGATCAGGAATGCCCGTGCTGCCCAGCAACACCAGATGCTAGGAGAGACACAGAGCCATTCTGTCATGATGGCTAGAGTCCCCACCTCTGACCTGCACCTCCAGCATAGCAAGAAAATAGCTTTCTGTTGCTTAAACCATCCATTCTATGATATTTGTTGAAGCATCTCTGGCTAATACACCCACATATTTCTAAGAACAAGATATGTGCCTGTCCTTCCATCAGAGTACAAAGAAGGCAAGGACAAGTCTGTATTTTCTGAGTGTTCTTTGGTGAATCTTCTTTTTTAATTAATTAATTTATATATATATATATATTTTTTTTTTTTTATCAAACCTAGACCCATGTCCCCCCATCCCCCCACCCCACCAGAGCTCATGCATTCTGCCAAATATGCTTTTCATCTCTTTCTCAGTCTTTCTCAATATTCACCATGTGGAAGTTGGCTGTTTTGAGCAGAAGTTCACTGTTTCAGTCAGTTCTTTGATGCAGTCCTTTATGTTGTTGTTGTTTCCAATATGTGTCACTCCCAACTGCTTTGGACAAAAGCTCAAGAGGCCGTGCACAAGAAATACTTACAACTAGGTAATTGGCACTAGCATCCACAGATGAGGGATACTATTCGTCATTTGTTTTTCTGGTACTGTGTTACTTCACTCAGCATGATGTCCTCTGGCTCCAGCCATTTTCCTGCAAAGCTCATGATGTCATCTTTCTTTACTGCTGCATAGAACTCCATTGTGTAGATGTACCACATTTTCACTATCCACTCATCAGTTGAGGGGCATTTGGGTTGTTTCCAGCTCCTTGCTATTGTGAAGAGAGCTGAAATAAACATGGCCATGCATGTATCTCTGTGGTGGGGTGAGTCTTGAGGGTACATGCCTAGGAGTGGTATGGCTGGGTTGGGTGGCAAGTTCATTCCAAGTCTTGCAAGGGTTCTCCACACTGCTTTCCATAGTGGCTGCATGAGTTTACATTCCCACCAGCAGTGGATGAGTGTTCCCCTTTCCCCACAACCTCTCCAGCACTTGGTATCATTTGTTTTCTTGATCCTAGCCAGTCTTATTGGAGTAAGATGATATCTTAAAGTGGTTTTCATTTGCATTCCCTTAATGATTAGTGATGTTGAACACTTCTTAAGGTGTTTCTCAGCCATCTCTAATTCCTCACTTGTGAAGTCTCTGTTCAGCTCTTTGCTCCATCTATTGAGTAGGTCATTTGTTTTCTTTTTTCTTTGTTTTTTGAGTAGTTTATATATTCTGGAAATCAATGCTTTGTCAGATGTTTCTGTGTTGAAGGTTTCCTCCTACTCTGTGGGATTTCTCTTCACTTCCTTGATTGTTTCTTTTGATGTACAGAAGCTTTTGAGTTTAATGAGGTCCCATTTGTCAATTGTCGACCTTAATTCTTGTGCACCTGCTGTCTGATTTAGGAAGTCTTTTCCTATGCCTATGTCTTGTAGTCTGCTGCCAACTTTTTCTTCTATTTGCCTTCAGAGTTTGGGGTTTCACGTTGAGGTCTTTGATCCATCTGGAGTTGACTTTTGTACAGGGCGAGAGGTAGGGGTTTAATTTCATTCTTCTACAAGTGGTGATCCAGTTTTGCCAACACAACTTGCTGAAGATGCTGTCTTTTCTCCATTGTGGCTTCTTGGCCCCCTTGTCAAATATGAGATGACTGAAATTGTATGTGCTCAGGTTTGGATCTTCGATTTTGTTCCATTGGTCAACAGGTCTGTTTTTGTGCCAGTACCAGGCTGTTTTTATGACTATAGCCCTATAGTATAGTTTGAAGTCTGGTATAGAGATCCCCCCTGTGTAGCTCTTTTTGCTCAGGGTTGTTTTGGCTATTCGGGGTCTTTTGTTTTTCCAAATGAATTTAAGGACTTTTTTTTTTTATTTTTTTTATTTTTGTATGTGTATGAATGTATTGTTTGCATGCAGGTCTGTGCACCCGTGTCGTGCAATGCTGTGGAGGTCAGAAGAGGGTCTCAGATTCCCCTGGAACTGGAGTTCTCCTGGAATTGGAGTTACAGACGGTTCTTAGCCGCCATGTGGGTGCTGGGGATCGAACCCGGGTCCTCTGCAAGAGCGTCGGTGCTCTTAACCACTAGGCTATCTCTCCAGCCCAAGGACTTTTTTTTTTTTCCAAGTCTGTGAACAAACTCTTGGGGCTTTTGACTGGAATTGTGTTAAATCTATACAAGAGTTTTGGTAGAATGGACATTTTTACAATGTTAATTTTCCCAATCCATGAGCATGGGAGGTTTTTCCATCTTCTGATGTCTTCTTCAATTTCTTTCTTTAAATGTTTAAAATTTTTGTTGGAGAGATCTTTGGTGTCTTTGGTTAGGTTTGTTTCTAGGTATTTTATTGTTTTTGAGGCTATCGTGAGTGGGAAGGTCTCTTTGAATTTTTTCTCCAGTTGCTTGTTCTTGGTGTAAAGAAAGGCCATTGATTTTTTTTTTTTTAGGTTAATTTTGTATCCTGCCACTTTGCTGAGGCTGTTAATTGTTTCTAGGTGTTTTCTGGTGGAGTTTTTAGCATCCCTTAAGTAAACAATCATATCATCAGCAAATAGGGATAGGTTGACTTCCTCTTTTCCAATTAGTACTCCTTTAATTTCCTTTTCTTGCCTTATTGCTCTAGCAAGTGTTTCAAGCACTATATTGAAGAGGAGTGGTGACAGGGGGCAGCCTTGCCGAGTTCCTACCTTTAAAGGGAATGTTTCTGTCATTTCCCCATTTAGGATGATATTGGCTGTGGGTTTCCTGTATATGGCTTTGATTACATTGAGGAATGATCCCTCCAATCCAATTCCTTCTAGGACTTTAAGCATGAAGGGATGCTAGATTTTGTCAAAGGCTTTTTCAGTATCAATTGAGATGATGGTGTGGTTTTTGTCTTTCATTCCATTTATGTGTTTCTTTGGTGAATCTTAGGTAAGTGTTGGGAACCAGTCTATGCCACCACATAGATCAGTTCAGAACTATAGCATCTATTCCTAAGAGTGGCCTTTTGGAGCCACTAGTGTGTTTAGAAACTTCCAGTATGAGACTGTGACCGGATGAAGAAGGTCTATCAGTTATGGGAAGCTGGAAACTAGAGAAACCTTTAGGTCAAAATACCCTCTACTTGTCTCCACTGAGAGATGGAGCAACTCAAAGCTCTGGGAGATGAATTGATACAGCCGCAGTAGTCATTTTGGGCTGACTACAGTCTGGAATCCAAGCAGCTGTCAGCACCCATCCTTGGGACCACTGATATGACAGCTGAACAGCACAGAAAGTCTTCACAGCAGTGGTCACAAGACTCCTTCCAGCTGTGGGTGACAGAGACCCCATATCCTGCCCTGGTACTCATGCTTGGCTGGCAGGGTAGAGTGGAGGTATAAGGCCAGAAGATGAATTGTGTGACCTGGACTCTGGAACTTGTGCTGTGTGCTTCCCAATCAGGATACCAGAACATGAATTTGGTTCTTGGGTTGGAGCCTGCTCTGACCCTAACTGCCTGAGTGACCCTGGGGAGGTCTCTCTGGCTCTATATCCCTCAGTGTCCACATTTGGAACAGGGGAATAAGAGACTCTGCCCTTCCCCCTTCCCACCTTAGAGCAGTGTGGAGTTCCCATGAGTCCCAGGGAACTCGTCTTCACTGGAGATTCAAGCTGCTCTCAGGACGAGATTCTCCTTCGCACCAGGCCACCTCCAGCAAGGGGCCATCTTCACCAGCCATTTGATCTCTGCTGTTTCTTCTGAGCTATTTCTAAGCTGGGCCAGAAGTGGGGTGTGAGAGGAAGGTGAGACAGGCTGAGGCCTTGCAGGAACTGTGCATCCTGTCCTCTACTCAACCCTTTCCAGGACACACCCCACAGTGGGCCTGTTCTTTTAAATCAGGTCAGTGGGCCCGTTTTTCTGGTGAGCTGAATCATAGCTGCATTCTCCTGTCCTGAGCTAGCTCTTTCCCTTCTCCCATCCACTGCTACTGTTGGGATGGTTCTGACTCATACCTCAGGTTCAATTAAGTATGATTACTACCTCTAATTCTCTGATCAGTTTTTGAAACTATTAATTCCCCTAATATTCCCATGGAATTTTCTGTGTCCCAGACACTGTGGCCATTGGGACTATCAAATAATTGAGATGAATTCCTGGGCTCAGGACAAAGCTCTTTAGGAGCTAGCTACACAGAGTTTACATTGATTCTCAAGACTTCTCTGCTTATGGGTCTTGTTGCTTTCCACCTGCGGAGTGTTATTTGCTGTGTGATCTTGGGGAAGGCACAGCCTCTTTGATCCTGTAGATTCATCTATAAAATGAGGTCTGCACTAGGGGTAGGAGGTGACCTTCAATGTGCACTTACCATTTTGTAGCTACTCTGCTAAACGCTTCACTCGTAACATTGTTAACAAATTAAAGATGTAAATATGATTAGTGTATATTTTATAGATGAGGAAACCAAAGCAAAGAGAACTTAATAACTTCCCAGAGATCACAAAACTTGTTGCAGAACCAAAAGTCAAATTCACACTCTGGCCCCAGAGTCCAGTGTTATCCAGTCTCACTGAGTTGTTCCTTATGTTAATGTACAGAAATAGCTATTCAAATGAATGCATGGAGGAAGAGGAGGAGAAAGAGGGGAGAAGAGAAGGGAGGAAGGAAAAGAGAAGGGAAGAATAGGAGGGTAAAGGAGGAAAAGGAGAGATGAGGAAGAGGAGAATAAAGAGGAGGGGGAGGAGGAAGAGTAAGAGGAGGAGGAGGAAAGCAAAATCCTTCTTTGGAACAACTATGAAATTTCTCATATAATCTTGAGTTTTTTTCTGGCATTTCTTTCCCTATTAACTAGCACAAGTTTTCTACATCTGACTACAATAAAAGAAGGTGTTATGAAATTACAAAGAATGACAGTTTTCTCATTGAGGAAATAATTGAAGGGCTAGAATATACTGGGAAAAACATTGAATATACCCATGTGGATATTATTTTTTTTCATCTATCTTGAGAGAGGGGTAGAGAGAGGTGGGGTGGGGATGACTATGATCCTGCACAGGACAGAGAGAGAGGCTGCACTCCTAATTTTACAGATGAGCAAATGGAGGTTAAAAGAGCTGGTGTGCCGGGCGTGGTGGCTCACGACTTTAATCCCGGCACTTGGGAGGCAGAGGAAGGAGGATCTCTGTGAGTTCAAGGCCAGCCTGGTTTACAGAGCAAGCTTCAGGCCAGCTGGACTAAGGGAGACCCTATATCAAAAATACAAATAAAAAAAGAGCTGGTGCCCAGTCCAAGGTTTGCTCCCATCAGCTCCCTGCCATTTTGCCCCTTTGGTCACTGTAATGCATGCCCAAGGCTGATGCTTCATGTTTATTTAGCTCTCATGATTTTCAAGTATGAAATGTTCAGACAGTATGGTTAGGGCTGCATCAAAACCCTCTTGACTACAGAGGTAGAAATGGAAAAGCCATGGATAAAAAGGTCCAAGTAGGTGGGATGCCATTCACTAATGCCACATTATCAGTGTTAATCCTTTCATTTTGTACAATATCTTTATCTCAGTTTCTTCCATTAGGCCGCACATTTGAACACTCCACTACCTTGGAGCCACTGCTATGGAGACCTGAACATTTGGAGTACACGAAATTTTGGAGAGTAAAATATATCAAGACCTTAGCAAATGTGGTTTGTTTGTTTGTTTGAGATTATATAAGTAAAGCTCTAAGTTCAAGAATAATAGCCCTGGGGCTCTGGAGAGAGGTCAGAAGGGGAAGGCCCAGAGTTGAAAACCCCAGAGAGCTGAGTGCATGCCAAGTGGACATGGTGGCCCACATATCATTCCAGCCTGGGATGGTGGGCAGCAAAAGCATTCATATGCACAAGTGCACCAGAGAGAGAGAGAGAGAGAGAGAGAGAGAGAGAGAGAGAGAGAGAGAGAGAGAGAGAGAGAGAGAGAGAGAGAAAGAAGAGAAGAGAAGAGAGACAGACACATGCAAACATATACACACAAAATAAATAAAAAGAGAATGACCACCGTGGTCCTTGCTGAACATGCTTGTGAATGAGGAAGAAAGAGCTCAGTGAGATTCCACAACTTGCCTATGATTCCAACAGCGAAGGAAGGCGTGGCAGAGCTGGGTTCTGCTTGGAGCTACCCAGCCCCCAAAATACTCACTTTCTGCCATGCTAAGGTGCTACAACTCACATTATTAGGATAAAAGACAAAATTCAACATTTTATTTTGTAATTTTTCTAGAATGACCTGGGGTTCTGGTTCTCCGTGGCCAGCCTCGCTCTGGCTTGTGTTCTTCTTCTCCTTTTGTGTTATCCCTAACCATCTGGTGTCACTAACTAGAGACTGCCCCACGGTCCCTGTTCTAGCCTTGGCTCAATTCAGGGTTTTAGCGTAGCACATGAGAAGCCAGAAATGTTGGTCTTAGGTTCTAGGTCTTTCTCAAGTCCCATACTAATGAGTCTTTCCTTCCACTGTGACTCACCCTATCACCCTCCTTCCCTCTAGGCCAAGTGGTTTATGACTCACTACGAATTCTGACAGTTTCCTAAGAGCTCTAAAACTGAGCCTAATCCTTCGGAGTCAAGCAGCAGCAGGGCTGCCCCACCATGGCTAGCACACGCACTCTCCCCCAGATAAGGGGGTTTCCCCACCGGCCAGGAGCGCTCTCTCTCTTCCACTCAGAAGGGAACTTTGGTCATGATCGTCCCTGGGTCCCATTAGGTCAGGTTACAAAAGCTCCAGGATTAAGACCTAATGTAAATTCAAATGTAGGTTGCCAAAGAATTAGACTGAGGAAGCCAATGGGACTATAACTCTGTGGCAAAGCATTTGACTAGGGAATGGGGAAGCTGAGTCCCCTCCCCTGTCAAGCCTTTAGGAATCCCAGCAGCTACAAGGACCCCTCATGCTGCGTCATCCCTGTGGTTTCAGGCAGGCTATAATTAGCAGATGGCTCATTCTGGAGGAGGAAGGCAGAGAACAGGCCCCGAACTGGTCCCCCTGCCTCTGGTTTGGCTTTCTTCCAGCTTGCTCCATCATCCTGTCACTGCAAGGCCTAAGATCTTTAATGACTTCCCTTTAACCTCCATTTAACAAGAGAAGAACATGTTTATAGATTAAATAAAAAGTAAAGGAACCACACCTCTTTTCTCCCACTCCGGCTCCCACCCTTGTTTCCCCAGTTGTTCCTGGTCCCTGAAGGCGAGTCCTGCTGCCGTCTCTCCTGGTTTGCTTGGTAGGCTCCTGCTCTGAGTATCCGCTATGCACCCGGACTTCCTCCTAGCCCAGCCTTTCCTGAACTTCACCATGTTCTCCTTCTGCACCTATCTAGCTACTGTTCTAGCCATGTTTGAGCTCCTTAGGAGATAGAGCTCGTTAGCACTGGAGATGTGGCAGGATGTCAGAATGATGGTGACTTAGTGGGGTGATTCAGAGACTTATCTATGTCTCATTTTTTCCTGTGTTTTGTTTCTGTTTTGTTTTTTGAAATAGGATCTCACTATGTAAGCACTAACTAGCCTATCGTTATATAGACCAGGCTAGCCTGAAACTCACAGAGACCCACCTGCCTCTGCCACCCAAGTGTTGAATTAAAGTCATGGGCCACCATGTCATGCTTTCATCTTCTTCTCTTGTGGATCCATCAGAAATGGAGGAAAGTCATTCTTCCCTCTCCCAGAAGGGGTAAATAGTCCCTGTGCTAAGGTCTGAATATTTTTTTTTCTTAATGAGGGCAATTAGCCATCTGGGTTTCAAAACTGGAAAAGTAGACAGAACACTCCTCAGTCCCACAATATTGCTTTTTACATGAAGATACTAACCCACTAGGCCATGGTCTAAAGTACAGGCAGGCTTATTAGAGGGGAGTTAGAAGGGGACAGAAGCTGACTGGCTGGATCTTCAGGGATGGGCCAAGGGATAGCTATGGGTGTTAGTGAGTTACTCTGGCTGAAAGGTGGATCCCCAGAGGAAGGTAGCTTCATGAATCCTGCCAGGCTTCACTCCTGAGCACAGTAGTTTCAGGATCTCTTGTAAAGTTCTTCCCCTATTCTGTTGGAGAAGGGAACTGGATGCTTTGGTGACTCTGACAACTGAGGAAAGATATAACTAGATCAGCCTGACATGGGTTCAGAGGTTGTCTGGCCACTAATGTCATACTAGTCCAGCCCTGAGAAGGGCTGTGCTTAGATACAGGGATAAATAACTTGTATGCATATTCTGTTCAGAATTCCATCTCAGCCACACTGCTGTAGCAAACAGCAAGGGGCCTATGGAGTGCAATTATAGGTTAAAAATTATATTCTCTCCATCTTTTACTGCTTACTTGGGACAGAACCTCCATAACTAAAGAAAAACAAGATTTAAGTAAATAAGAATTTATTAACATACCTTTTGCAAATATGGGTGTTCCCAAAGAAGATTGAGTAAAGAGTAAATTGAAGCGATAACTTAGAATTTGAGTTTAAATACCATTTTCCACTTGAAAGAAGGATGAAGGAAGGAGAGAGAAGAAGGGAGAGAGGAAGAGAAATGCACACACAGAGAGCATGCAAATCTTTTCAAGTCTGTATGGTGGTCCAGGCCTACAGTCCCTGCACTCGGGAAGTTGAGGCAGGAGGATTACAACTTCAAGAGGTGAGCTGTCTCAAAAACACAAGAAGAAGCTGGGTTTTTAGAAGGAAGAGGCCCTGAAGGCTGTTCCAGTTTGGATGTCAGTCTTCCAGGGCTCATGTGCTGGGAGACTCAGTCACCAGGACAGTGATACTAGAGGGGCGGGACTGATGGGGCAAGCAGCTGTTTGAGTTACTGTCATACACAGAGACCTAGCCAGACTTCCTTAGACCATTGGAGCATGCTCCTGGCGGGATCAAGATAATTCATGCCTTGGTAGTTCTCACAAAAGAGTTGTTATAAAGGCCAGAGTCTGGGCACAACCAGCCCTCCCTGGCTTCCTGTTTGACTTAAGTCAACCGTTACTGGACGTGATCCTGCCCTTGCCATCCATCATTGTCATAATGTGGTGCAGCTCAGGGACCTCTGCTGTGCTTCAGCTGAGGCTCTTCCCCATTACTGTAGCTGCTCTCGAGTCCTGTGGATGAGGGTCCTCCCCAGTGATGTGGCTAAGGACCCCCCCTCCCCCCGAGAGCTGAGCTCTACTCTTAAACTGTCATGTTTCTGAGATAAATAAATTTCAATTTCATCATGAGTAGACCTTCTCAGACATTTCCCTGTGGCAACGAGAGGCTGTCGAATACAGTGGGCCAGCCTTCATGAGTGGATCAATGCCCTTACTCTGGCACATGTTACTGTGGTTATAGGTTCTGATCAAAAGGTAAATTAAGGCTCCATCACTGCCACCACCTTCTCTCATGCTTCCTTGCCATGGGATGCATTCCAGGATGTTCTAACATGCTAATCACACCTTCACTAGATGTGAACGCTTGTCCTTGGACTTCCAGTCTCCAGTGGGCCAAATCATCTAATGTTTATAATTGATACAGTCTGTGTTGTAGCCAGATAAAGTAGGCTAAGCAAGCAAGGGAAAGTGCAGTACGTAATGTCATGCAACCAGAGACCCATGTGCTCTCCACTGAAAAGAGAATCTAGTGATGCAGTTGTGCTTCTCCATGAGCAATGGCAGAGGTGATTTCCTTTATAGCTGTAAATTTCCTCCACAAAATGGCAATTTCTCTGTTTTCAGAGCTCTTCTATAGTTGTTGTTTTTTGAAAATAATTAACTTTTGATAATCCTTATGCCACAGAAGCAGGTTTGGGGTGCGATATCTTCTGATCTTCTATATAGCAAAGGTATCACTGTGAAGAGAAAGAAATGTGTGTGCTAATTAGGTAACCCATCGTGGTACACAAATGTGAGTCTATAGGCCTTAACATGTATGACGGATTTCGAGAGATCCAGTGGGGGAGGCCATGGGAGGGTGAGGAAGAGGAAGAGAGTATAAGGATTATTGAGATATTTTATAGGAAACACACAAAAGTTCAATAAAAAATACATTGGGGAAAAAAGGTAGCTGAGCAAGTCCAGGGAGGTCAGCAGTAAGTAGCGAGCCCCTCCAAGCTCTCTGCTGCAGCCCCGCCTCCAGGTCCCTGCCCTGAGTTTCCACCTTGGCTTCTCTCCATGGCCTGGGAGTTGTAAGATGAAGTCAAGCCTTTCCTTCCCAAGCTGTTCTTGTCATTCTTTCATCACAGTAAGAGAAACCAAACTAGAACACCAGCTCTTCTCCCAAATCTCGATTTGTGGAGGTGATACATGGGCTTATAGGACACTTGGTGGCAGCTGTATGACAGCCATGCTAGAGGCCCCCGCAACAGTGCTAACAGGGAGGGTAAGGACAATAGGGGAGCACTAGCAGAGACAGCAGAGGTAGCCTTGGCCCTCCAGCAGGTAAGGAAGGACGTGGGAAGGAGGACGGAACCATGTGAAGACGCATTCAAAGAGATCGGGAATTACTAGAGTAACACATTAGGCAGGTGCAAAAGTGGGTAGAGATAGTAAGTATGGCACTGGAAATGCTGAATGTGTACTGCTTTGGAACAAGTGGCCATTTGAGTGATGGGCTGGACACAGGAAGAAAATACATCAGATGGAGTATTGACTAGGGAAGATTGACAGTTTAAAAGCCAACTATGGATCCCTAAACTAAGGAAAAAAAGAGAAAATAGAGATGCCAAGAAGGGAGGAGACAGGGTCAACCTGCAAGGGACCAACACCATGAAGTCTCCAGGAGAACAGCTCACATGCGTGCTCTACCAAGTGTGGGGACTTTGGTGTATGTGCCAGGTACCATGGACCATACTTGGGGCTGAGGGAAATCAAAGTTTGGTGAGGAAATTGCTTAGTTTTAATCATAGATGACTTTCCCCCCAACCAGAGAAAAGGTTTCCTTTCCTTCCTCATTCTACTCAGCTTACATTTTTTTTAATTTAATTTTTTTTATTGATGCTTTGTGCATTTCGTACATCATTTTCCAATTCAGATCAGGCATTTTTCCCTTTCCCTTCCCCCCCACCCCCATCCCATCCCAGATCATGTATTCTGCCATAACTGTCTTGCATCTTTCTCTGTTTTTTTTTTTTTCCTTTTTTAGCTATAAGTGATAATCCATGAGTACAAGCATCCTTCGTGCAAAACCAATCTACAGGCTGTTGTGTCCAAACCCCCACAGCCCCACCAGCCAGTGGGGGGTGACATGTTGTTTGTTCAATCAAGTTGATCAAATGAGTGTCCAGACTACATCCTGTCATATTTAACAGGGGGGAAAAATGTAATTCATGGATTAACATATCATCCAAACATATGTGTCTATGCCAAAGTAACCTACCATAACTATTAGTGATGCTTAAATACCTATATATCTAATTGCTTGTGCTTCATTAGTAGGATCGAAAGGTTACCCCTGGACAAACTGTCAGCCCATGAAAGGAAACAGCCAGAATTGACCAGAGTCCAAGTCAACAGCTCCAGAGAGAGTGGACTGTTTTACTTCTCATCCACCTGTGCTCCTTTTCTAAGCCTAGGGAACAACCTGCGGAAGAGGGGGCATGGTAGAATGTAAAGGCTCAGCTTACATTTTAATCAACATATAGTAATTGTACATATTTATGGACTAAAGTGTGGGATTTCACCATGTGTATAGAGTGAGCAACAATAATATAAGCTGTCTCCTACTTAACAGAACTTAGCTGATACATCATGCTAGTTAGTTTGCTAACTTCTGTGGGAATCTGCCTGATGAAAGCAACTTAAGGAAGGCTTGGTTTTGGCAGACTGAGAGGAAGGCATGGTGGCAGAAGCAGGAGGCAGGTGGTTACAGTGCATCCACAGCCAGCTGGCCTCGTCCTTTCCCTGCTTTTCCTCCACTCTGGGACCCCAGCCCTTGGGGCACTACCATGTACATTCATGTCCATTTTAGGGGACTCTGCCCTCTTCAGTTAAACCTCTCTAGAAACTCCCTGCAAAACACACCCACAGGTGTGTCTTTGGGTGATTCCAGATACAGTCTGGTTTGACAATGAAGATTAATCACCACATAGCTTATATTCTTAGAGCGTTGTTTCTCTATTAAATGGGAACTAGGACAAATATACTGATTCTGTTGGGGGTCATCTGCAGCAATGAATGGGAGGTTCTTAGTATTAGTACATAGTGCTCCACGCTAAACATAGTGGTAATGGTCTTGCTGTTATGAAAACAACAACTGACAGACAGTGGCTACTACATCTCCCGCTTACTCTATGTGATTCCTAGGCTGTACATTAACCTTCATAACAATCTTATGAGGTAACTATTATTAACTTTTCCCTCTGAGCAGGTGGAAAGATTAAATTAGAAGAGAACTTAGGTTCGGAGATGTACCCAGTTCTCGATGAATACCAACAGAGCTATTCTGAATCTCTCACAAGGTTGTGGAACCCAGGACACAGAGTAGGAAAGCACCTGTACCTGCTGAGCAGGAATCTAGTCATGGAGGAAGTAGCTTAGAGTCTGGAAAATTCCTGCTTCCCTCCTGCGTGTCACCCCTCCATTTGCTGTCTGAGGTTGTATGGAGGCCAGGCTGTCACCAGGCTAGGTACAAAGTTTCTTCCACTTTTCTGGCTCCTGGAATTCTTCATGGACTCCAAAGAGGAATAGAGGCTAAAAGAGCTTTGCTGTCCATCCCATAGCATGCACGTGCACTTTCAAACCTGGCTAACCTCCATTTTCTTTGGGTTTTCTGTGGGAGTCTCCTCACTGCCATATTATGCACTACTCATCAAGTTGGCCTGCCCCCCTAGACAGTGTGCCAACCATTCTCTCTCCATAGTTTGTTATCCATGGAGTGACATGATGACTGGGATGGTAGAATTTGCTTCCTCTAGAGACCAGTAAACCAGGAGCCATTTTGGGCGTTACCGGCTTCTCTATTTTATAATTACGTGTGTCCATGTCCTTTACATGTGCACACACATGCATCCATTCATTCTAAAATCTTATTATTTTTGTTTTAGGAAACTTGGCTTAATTTGTCCTTTCTTTATGTTGTTCAAAAACAGGAAATACAGCTAGCCTGCATTCCATCCTTTTCTGCCTTGGTTTTTGTACCTGGTAAATGGGGACAGTAAAGCTTGCCATTTGCCCTCAGGAGGTTGTACAGATCAAAGGTATCAGTCAGTAAAATGTTCTCAGGTGATCCAATGAAAGGTCCAGGAACTACAAAGCCTGCATCCCACTTTTGTAGCCACTTTCAAAAGCTTTTCTTAAAACACCATAAAACAGCTTTCATCCCAAGAGGACGTGCTACTCTTGTTGCTGTCTCCATAAGCAGTTCAAGGATTGCTTCATGCTTGCTCTGATTCCAAAGCTAACATTAGATGAAACTGCAGCTCTCGACGGTGTGAGAATTGCCCTTAGGCTGTGGAGAGGATGCGTGTTTATTATTCCATGATGCAGTATTTATAGTGAGGAAGGTAGCTTGATTCCCTAGAATGTCACTTGGCTAGATTTCACAAATTTTAGAGAGAAAAGACCTTCTTCCTCTTGTCTTTTTCTTTGCTCTCTTTTGTCTTCTGACTTCAAGCTTGCAATCCCCCAGTCTCAGCTGCTGGTGCTGGAATGGAAGGTCTGCATCATTGAGTGTTTGACAATTATGAAAGTACTTCGGCATTTTATTGCACTTGATTCTTTTGAAAACACACCCTTTTCTTGGACTTGTTTCCTTACTGGGTTGACTTTATGTGACTCCTGAGTTATCACCTCTAAATGTGCCTTTTTAATAAAATATAAACATTATGACATTAATGTATGCTCCCTAGAGAAAAATAAAAAAATACATAAATGTAGAGAGATAACAAAATATGCCAATATTTCCACAAGTTTGTTGCCCGACAACAAACATTTATCAGATTTTCATGCATACTATTTCCTTTTGGTCACAATATTGATTTCACATATATTGATAGAAAATTTTTCCCCCATGGGTTTTTCTTTTCATATTGTTTTAAGTCTATCATCTATTGCTACCCCAAAATGCATTTAAAATAATGTTGTCTTAAGTTTGAAAAGGAACGCAGGGGTTAGCTGGAAGCTTGTTCAGTTCCTCTGGTCCCAGCCAGCCTTGCACACCTTCCTCGTGCGGCAATTCTCAGGGGTTCCACACTTGACTCTCATCTAGGCTGCAGGAGGCCAGCCTAGGCTTGATTGGAGGTAGCGCAATTCTAAAGGAGAGAGCAGGCAGAACTACGGTTCCTGTGCCAAGTTGTCTCATCCTCACTGCTACCTATTAGTAATGCAACTACAAGGCCAGGGTAGATTCTGGTGCGGGGAAGGAGGCCCCACCTCTGGATGAGGACGAGGCCCCAAGTCATTTGCAAAGGTCAGGAATAGGACTAATTAGTTTATCTAGTTCCTCTAATCCATCAGATACCATACGTGGGTAACAAGCACACCTCCATCTGATTTCACAGGTATCAGTAAGGACTGTAGAGTACCATAGTCAGCAATTTCAATGTTACGGTTTGTGTGTGTCTCCCAAACACTCATGTGGTAGTAGCTGAGTTTCTCAGTGGCACAGCGTTGAGAGGTGGGCCCTCAAGGAAAGAGCTTGGGTCATAGAGTAAGAGCTCTGTATGACTAATGCGTTTCTTGAGTAAAGGAATTCTCACTTGAGTGTGTTGTTATGAACTAAGGTGACCGTCATGTTCCTTCTATTCCTGGAACACCATGAGGTAAAGGCAAACAGATGTCAATGTCATGATTTTTGACGTTCTAGCTTCTAGAAATGTGAGTCAAAATAAACATCATTCCTTATAAATTAAGTGTTTTCAGGTGGTTTATTATAGCAATAGAAAATAGACTAAGACAATCACCAGAGATAACTTTACACATTCTCATATTTTAACGCTCAGTTTTTTCTACTGTATTTTCTGGGGCAGAACAAATAGCTTTGCTTAGGGAAAATTTTTTTGTTTTGAGGTAATTTAAAAACCTTGATAAGGGGCCAGAGAAATTAATGCTTTGTTTAGAAGTTTATAAATAATCCTGTCCGTTTACTTTTCAGGCTTCCAAAGAACTTTGCAAATGCCTCACCCCAGATTAACTTCCCGGTCGTGGCTCATGAGCCTGGCCCTCATACTGAAAGTTTGGAAAACAGTCTCCCTATTCGCAGTGTTTGGACCAGGCAGTTGGCATTTATTTAATGCTGATGCAGTATAAAAGAAAGGAAGGGAGCCAGAGAGAAGCTGAGGAACAAGGAGAGGGCTTTATTCAAACATTGGGGCAGTGCTGTGGCCTTTGACTCCCTTGGTTATTCACATACGCTCCTCGGTGCTGACCCCTTCCCTTCTCAAGAGCTGAAGTGACAGAAAATGTCCCCAACCTTCTCTGCCTTCCTGTTTCCTTAATTAGCTTGATCACAGAACCATTTTTTAAAATGAATTACCACCTTAGAACAATTTCTTTTGAGTGGGACATTCTTGTGGAAATAATGCTATAAGAGAATATAGCTGTTTCTCATGGTGAGATTTTTCAGACACTTTGGTGAGGGACACCAGATGTAGCTAAAGTTTTTAGCCATCACTAAAACCATGCTAAACATGCTGCTGAAGAAATGAAACTTGTCAACAAGCATACCTTCTCTTTCCTCAGCTGTTCTCTTTGTAGTGACATGGCCAGGAACGTGTTGGATTTTTCATAAGGGATGCATTCTTCCCAGAAGATAGCAATTTGGCATTTTTTTTCCTCTTCAAATCTCCATAATATACTGTATCTGGATCAAGCTCTTTCCTTGTCAAGGACATTGCAAATCTAAGACTAATCTGCAGACTGGCAGTATCAACAAGGCAGTCTCAGTTCCCCCCAGAGCTGGTGGTGAGAGACGTCCTCGTGAGAACATTGCAATTTACAGGAAGTAGGAAGGGACATCCTCTGACTGGTTCTCCTGACTCTTTCTTTCTTCTTTTCCACTGATGAGGTCTATGTCACCAGCCACCACTCCACACTGCAGTTACCTGGGCACATACTGCTTGCTTCCACTCTTTTCAAACCCTGGTCCAAGCTGTGTCATGACCCTGTTCCCCCGGTTCCTTTATATGCAGGTCAATGAACTGGATAAAAACAAACCAAAAGGATCCATATTTATCATACAATAAGACATTATATTTGTCTAAGCATTTGACAGAGGTAGGATTTTTCTCTAGGATCTATGAACTCTCCAGCCATGTGTATTTGGCTATGTTTAGAGTGCTACACATGAGTTCCTTCCCATTGAGAGAACTTTAACTCCAATTAGATGGTTGCCGATTACCCCACGATATAATTTCCACTACTGCATCACTATAGTTTGTTGTGCCTGTCATTGCCGTGGTTGTTGGGCTTTAACTCCAGGATTGGACCATTGACTGACCTTCTCCCTTAGCAGCTTGCATAGCATGCTCTAGAACTTCAGGGTTCTTTGAGAGTGACTCTAGATAGAGTAACTAGACCGGTGAATGAACTCACCCCAGGGACCTCTAGGTACAGGATCCCGACTTGACCTTAACATACACAACAGAATACATGGAATCTGGTGTGGCTGGACATACAGAAGGGATGCAGATAAAAGGGTCTAAATATGATTAAGGCAGATTGTATGAAATGTACACATTTGAATGAAAGTGCACATTGATAATAAATATGCAACCAAACAGAGAAGGGAAAGGAAAGAAAAAGAAAATTCTAAGGGACAACCAGTCCAAAGCAGAGGGAGAAATACAAAGAGATTGAAATCAAGCTGGGAGATACGACATAGATCCCTGATCCTATCTTGACCGGTTCTACCTCCTTGAGTTGAAATTCACAAGCTGAGATTTACTCTTAATTGGGTCACTTGTCCTCTGCTCCCGAATGGCTGCTACAGTAGCCTTCCACAGAACCACTTCCTGTCCTGATCTCCCAGCTCTCTCTGGTACTGGTATTTCTGGAGAATGAATCATAGCTCATTTCTCCCCATCACCATGTTCCAAAGCACAGGGACGGTTCTCCAGGATGGGAGACTATCCCAGGCCAAACCCACTTTCTCAGTTGAGTAATAACAGTTATCTACGCCACCCAGACATCTTTAAATGAAACCGCCTCTAGCCAATTCACATAGCAGTGACTGGTGTGGTTCTTACAAGGCCCTCTGCACACAATAGTTATTTCTCAATTGTTGCTGGGATAAAGGTTCTTGGACCAGGGACAAAGGAAGTGAGGATGATGAGATATGGTAGACACTCAGATTACTACTGGTGAATGGTGCTCCACTGAGTTTTCTCAATAAGAAGGTGCTATCCAGAATTCTTTAAACTCAGGAAACAAATGAAACTTCCTGGTTGTGGTATTTCCTGGCTGTGGGCATTGGGCAATTTAGAAGGGCCTAGAGGGCACAGTCTTCCATGTGTAAAAGAAAGTTAAGGGGAATTCCTGGCCACAGATTTCAGTGATAAATAAAAACAATAAAACAAATTAATAAGAGTGTCAAGAGGGTCTTCTGAGTTCAGCCTCCCCCAACCTTTCCTCTGACCCCGCTAGCAGGCACATGAACAACATCCCAGAGCTGTTACGATCACCATTGTGTCTGGACATGGCAAGGATTTGCTAAGTTCTATTTAAAAATGAAACCTCCCGAGGTTTGCATCATTAGCCCTATTTTGTAATTGGTAGAGCTGAGGACCTGGAAGGTCCAGCAACTCGCTGACCATGGAGGACCCTGAGCACCCCTGATTCCGCCTCTAAAGCCCTGCAGCAGACGTTCCTGAGGGGAGCACAGGTGGCAGGAAGGAACTTTGTCCCTGTCCTCTGGCAAGGCAGAGGGTGCCATGGTCGCAAGTGATGCTGTCTGTTAGGAGGGCACCAAAGAGAGTCGACGATCCCATTCGTGCAGCATCCAGAGCCCTGAAGCAGGGCTGAGAGTCTAGCTCTCTGGGATGTTCTATGTGGAAATCCAAGGACAGCTTTCCCCTTATTTTGACCAGAAAATTGAAGCCGAGCATCATTCTCTGATCTGTGGGTCCCTAGGTCCTTGAATCACTTTGTCCTAAGTAGAGTCCCAATTCCTTCCCTTTGTCTACCCATCTTCCAGGAATTTTCTTTTTTGACCTTCAGTTTGTAATGCTTCTAGCAGCCAAAGAATGAAAAGTAATCTCAAAACAAACAGAAAAAAATCATAATAACAGCCAAAACCTAGCATCTGGGGTCCCAGAAATCTGGTTAAGAAGCCCAGCTGAGCAGGGTATGGTGGCGCACACTTTTAATCCTAGCACCTGGGAGGCAGAGGCAGGCGGATCTTTGTGAGTTCAAGGCCAGCCTGGTCTACAATGTGAGTTCCAGGACAGCTGGGGCTACAGGGAGACCCTGTCTCGAAAAGACTCAAAAAAAAAAAAAAAAAAAAAAAAAAAGAAGCCTGGCTGAGAATAATTGCCTTTCCAGAGATGAGCCCTAGGCCTGGGGATGGAGCCAGCATTTGAGGGGCTCCTAGTGGCTTCCTTCCACCTGCTGGGGAAGCTCTCAACAACTTGATTTTTTTCTTGATATCTCTCTCTCTCTCTCTCTCTCTCTCTCTCTCTCTCTGTGTGTGTGTGTGTGTGTGTGTGTGTGTGTGTGTGTGTGTGTGTGTAAAGTATGATCGTGGGCCTTAAATCACACATACTAGAGAAAGGTGGAGTCAGGCTTGGAACTGAGGTCTTTCTGGTGACACCACCCTTTTCTGTTTTATCTTACTCTGTGCCACTCTACAGCATTTCAGATTATAGCATCCCAGCCTGTCTCACACATATTCCACACACCACACACCACACCACACTTTCCCATATCTAAACTTTTAATCATTGTACAGTGAGTGTTTACAATTGTGATAATTGCCTTTGTCAGCTTGATCAGGCCATAGAGTGCCTAGCGATTTGCCCAAATTTATTGTAGATGTTCCTGTTAGGAAGTTAGATTTTGAATCAGTAGAGTGATAAAACTGCCATCTCTAATGTAGCTGAGGTTCAGACTGTCAAATGAAAGTATAAACAGAGTAAAAAGGTTGCTGTGCATGGAGGTTGGGGCACAGCTCAGTGGAGAACACTTGTTGAGCAAGTTCCATCTCCAGAACTGCAAAAACAGAGCAACAAAAGACCACTCCCTCCTGAAAATGCAATTGCTCCTCTTTTCCAGGGTAAGAGAATTGTTTTTGCCTTAGCTTCAAGCTGAAGCACCGGCTCTTCCTAAGTCTTAAGCCTGCAGCCAACTTTTGAATGGCTGCTCCCAGCTTTCTGACTCCCCTCACCAAACCTGAAGATCCTGAAACATGCCAGGCTCCACATCACGTGACTATTTCTTATAAACCCTGTTAGACAAATGTATGTAAATGGGGATAATCACAGAGTCTACTTGTGGAGTCGATTAAACTATGCAGTGGAATGATGTAGTGGCCATAAGTTGGTATCTTCTCTTCTCTATTAAACTTTTGCTCCATGTCAGTTTGTCATCAAGGACTTCCCTAGTAAAGCTCGCAAACTGCACTTTCATTCCTCCTAACCTGGCACTTGTTAATCACTTATTTTTTCACTTTGTCATGTTCTGATCATTTATTTGTCATTTGTTTCATTTATTGCCTTGTTTCCCTGACTGGACTGTGAATTTCATGAAAACAGAGAGTTTGGTCTGTTTTGTTGTTGTTGAGCACATAATTGGTATTCAATAAATACTGATTGCACAAATTAATGACCTTTTCTAGCAAGTAGGATGCGATGAAGAAATCTTAGCCATCACAAATGAGGTGAAAATTATTGTATTAGAGCTTTGCCCTTCTGCACACCATGCCCACATAAGTGTAAGCCTCTACATAAGCCCTTGGGAAGACACTCCAGAGAACCAATTGGGACAGAGCTTTCAGTTCACATCCATGGCTATGTCTTGGCACTCTCAATACCAGTGAGGCAACTTAGAGCTTTTGACATCTAATAGGCATCCTCCAAATGAGCCAATTTAGTTGACTTTTGGATGAGATGAACGTATTCTAGAGCCTCTTCTCTTTTTTTTTTTAATTTTTTTAAAATTTATTTATTTCTGTATGTGTATGAATGTACTGTCTGCATGCAGGTCTGTGCACCCGTGTCGTGCAATGCCGCGGAGGTCAGAAGAGGGTCTCGGATTCCCCTGGAACTGGAGTTCTCCTGGAATTGGAGTTACAGACGGTTCTTAGCCGCCATGTGGGTGCTGGGGATCGAACCCGGGTCTTCTGCAAGAGCGTCGGTGCTCTTAACCACTAGGCTGTCTCTCCAGCCCCGATCCTCTTCTCTTCTAACTGTGAGTTAAAAGAATTAGAAACAGAGCTATCATAACCACAGAAGGCCACAGAGATGCTGCTGCTCTGTGAACTTCTTCATTTGCCCTCTTGAACAAATGGCCACCAGGTGAAATGTAGCCCCCAGGCAGTAATGGCTGTAGCTGAGTACACACCACAGACAGTTTTTAAAATGCTAACTTACAGTGCTTTGAGGATCCACTTTAATAACTAAAACCAGTTGCTCATTAGCATGAGGAAGAAAACAGGCACTTCCTTACCCTCTACTAAGTTCTACCTCAGTATGCCAGTAGGGAAGCACACTCTTACACGTGACCTACAAGGTCAGGGGAACTTACCCCAAAGGGGGATGGCTTGTGGATCCTTAGTAAAGAACTAAGACAAGAGTGGATATCTGAGTGGATGTGGGGGCTTGCTTTTACCTTCCCTTCTTGGCCTGTAGTAGAAGAGCCTAGGGTCCCATGTGATCACTCTCAATTGTGGAAGGTCTAGACAGACAGTTGCAGGGGGTGGATGAGTGATACCAGGATAATGAAGGGCTCAGAGACTGGAGAGCAAGGTGCTGGCAGGGCTGGAATAGTCTGAGACCTCTCGACACCCATCTCTCTACTTCATCTTCATGATGGTATCCTTGGGTATCATGTACGCTTTGTGTTTTTTCATGCATCTGAACCTCCTCTGTTAAGGACACCAGTCAGATTGGATGAGGGCTCACATTCACAGCCTTATTGTAAATATCCCTTTAGAGGTTCTGCTTCTAAAACCATCACCTTTGGGGAGAATGAAGATGAAGTGTTTGTCTTATTTAGCTCTGGCTACTATCACAAAATAACATAGGCCAAGTGACCTAAACTGCAGATATTTATTTTCTTGCAGTTCTGAAGGCTGAAAGCGCAAGACCACATTCCAACTGATCCTGTTTCTGGCTGGCTCCTTCCTTGGTTCATTGATGGTTCTTCTTACTATTCTTCACACAGCATAAAGTGAGGGAGAGAGGAAATGAGAAAAGGTGAGTCAGATAAAGAGAAGTCTTTCATTTATATGGCCACAGTTGTGCCAGATTAGGGCCCTAGCTTCTGCCTCATAATTATTAATCTCCTTTATTTATTGTCTTTAGGAGATAATTAATTATCTCCTAAAGACAATGTCTCCAGATATAGACAGACTAGGGGCTACAGTTTCAATATATGAGTTTTGAGGGATCACACTTTAGTCCACAACAAACCAGAAACAATACTCCAAAGAACTGCTAGTCCAGGACCCCCATCTGTGTGACTGATGTTGGCACACTTATCTTTAGAGGACCATCCAGTCTTCAGATGATCTCTGTTCTCTCCTGAGGTCAGCTTAATGGAGGCGGGAGGGTCAGTGCACTTTCTGGGAAAGACAGCTCTTGAACAAGCTATTCAACCTCTCAGTTCATCTTTTTCCTCACCTGTGAAATACATATAATAATAGAGTCCAACTCATGGAGATATTGCTAAAATTAAACAAGATCATAAATCTTAGCACATGCTAAGCTCTCAGTAAGCCATCAGAATCAACCATGTAACAATTAGAATGTTAGAATGTCCCTGGACATCTAAGATAATCTCCTATAATTGCATTTTCCAGGACTGGTGTTCTGTATCCTGGAGCCAGAAGATGCTTTGCCCAGAGTGAGTCCCAGAATCAATTAGACTTGGAAATATGTTTACAGTTTCTCTTTTCTTTTCAAATTAAATGCCTAGTAAAAAAAAAAAAAATCCCCTTTCCACATAGCACATTCTATATTTATTATTGCTAAGTTCCTTTTTTCACAGATCAGCTATTAAATTTTGGAATCTGTTGTAGAAATAGCATAATCTCTATATTCTTAATTCTCTTTCATTGATTTTCAAGTGTCTGGGTCATAGGCCCAGCTATCTTTATATCCACCACAGCAGTAGACACACAATGCCCCTTGGCTAATTCATTGGCTTCCTCTTTTGGTTTCACAGAGCCTAGAATGAAGTGAATTCACCTCTACACAGATGGAAAACACTATCAGGAGAACATTGGATTAAGACACTGTGCTTTGCTGACTTCATAGAATGAATGTGATGGATTACAGAGCTCTATGTTATTTTCTACTTTTAAATTTGATGTAATCCTGAAATAGCAGCTTTAGGATTGGTGAAGTTTTAACACAGGAATAGTCGACACAGAAAAAGTTGTGACCTTGTAGAAGGGATGACTGAGACCAAGTAAAGGCTTTTCATTCAGAGTTTGAATAGCAAGGTAGTTGGCCTGACATTTGTGTGTCTGAACCTTCAGCAGAGGAGGGGGGAGCCCGAGGAGTGGGGAAGCCGAGGAGGGGGAAGCCAAGGAGGGGGGAAGCCCTGTGTTAAGGAACAGTGAGCACTGGGGGGTTTGCTGGGCCCATGTTTGGAGGTGTGTGCCCAGGAAGACTGAAAGCCTTATAACTCCAACTTGGAAAGCCTATGTGACTGGCAAGGGTACATATTTCTTTCTTTTTTTTTTTCTTTCTTTTATTTCCTCTTTAAAGGGAAAGGGGGACAAGGCTATAAATAGAGACCTCCCTGTGCTGGGCCGGTTGTTATGGTGGTTCTTGTTTGTCTCCCTGGACCAATTACTAAAGAGTACGGGTCACTGCTAGGCAACTTCCTAAACATTAGGAGAGTTAGAGCCAGGAGAACAGAAACAGCAGCTTTCCTGGGCAGTTCCCTGGCTCCTTTGGAAATGGGATGTGAGCACTGACTTTTCCCAGGACATCAGTTAGAACCAGACTAGTCTCGCACCTAGTGCTGTAGAACTAGATAGGAGACAGAAAGGGGATGGAGTGGGCAGACGGTCCCATGTGACATGACGGTGGGAAGGCAGGGCATGAGAAGACACCAGGGGAGGAGGAACAACAAAACACATTTTGCTTGAAAAATGCCATCTAATTCCTTGTAAGTTAATACAATTTTTTTTTAATTTTAAAATTAATTTATTTCTTGATTGGACTGGGCTCCATTTTCATTTACCAGAAATTCTGAAACAATTCTCAGGAGCCACCGCTGTATTCCTCATCACGATGAGGAAGAATTCCCTGAGCACAGTCTCTCTATCTCTTCTGTCCTGTTTCCTATGTTTATTAAACAAATAACAAAGAATATGTGACGAGACTCCAAGTAACCCACAAAGCCCAGCGTATTTACTCTCTGGTCCTGGACAGCAAACATTGCTGACTCCTTTGCTGGTTAATTAATGTCTTTAGAAGGCGAGTCTGCTTCATTATTAGAGTAGTGGGTTGGGATTGGTCCCTGGCATTCCTACACAGTTCTCAGGGAGGTAAAAAAAAACTGCTGAACTTGCCAAAGAGAGGGGGCAGTAGGAAAAGGTCGCAGAGCATCTGATGTCAGCTGCTGCCCGCCCAGGAAATGCAAGCCTACCTGAGGGTTCCTCTTGGTGTTAGAAACTCCAGGCGCTCCTCAGTATCCTCTCCCTGGGTCAGTTCTACTGCCTTTACCAGTTCAGCCTGCTCCACAACCAGGCATGAGTCACTACTTTTCAGGAGCCAAAATACCTCCTCCGACAGCCTGGTCCTGAGTGGAGCAGAAAGTGTGCTTTACCTCACTGCATCCATTCTTGCCTGGATCAGTTCCCAGGCTTTGACTTGCTATCTAGACTGTATTCTTGTCTGAGAAAATGTGGTGCAGTAAGTAGGCATGTGTCTCAACACCTTTCTCATAGCAGTAAGCAGCAGGGTGGATCTTGAGTGTGGAGAGGCAACAAGTCTTAATTCTATGAGCCAGTGAACGAAATACATTCCTGGGAACACACTGTCAGACAGAAAATGCTCCAAGGTTAACTGAGGTTTCCCCTAAGGAATTATAATTCTTGGTCATTTCTTATGCACATCCCAATATTCCTATTGAAATCATGTATTGTTTTAAAATCTGATTAAAAACTAGTTTGGCCTAGCCTTGAATAAAACATATATTTGCATTCATGTCTCTCTGGGAACAGTTGGAAAGATGATTCCTAAAGGTGAGATTAGACCAAGTTGACAGTTACCAGAGGCATGTAGAAAATGGATGGGGGGTGGGGGGGAGGAAGGAAGGTAGGTAGGTAGGTTGGTCGGTTGATAGAGGTGGCCTCTAATTGCTTTATAACTACTTTCGTTCTTTGCATTGTGGTCAGAGACTTTGTGTTTCTTTTTCAATGTTTCAGTGCCGGTGCCACTGAGAATTATAGTTGTTCTAACCTTTAATAACTTTAATTTTCAAAACATGAACTTCAAGCTGAATTTTTAAAACCCAGAATATATTTGAAACTTGCTTATGCCTTCTTTTTTCACCCAGAACAGCTCCATTGCATCATGTAGTTATTTTTATTGCATCCATAAATTGATTGAGGACAATAAAAACCCAGAAGCCTTGGTATCAGGAAGGGAAGGAGACTTGGTCATGACTTGCTGATAACTCTTTGAAATATATATTTATTTCCAGGCATAAAAGTACTGAGAGTGTCCTCATTTTCTGCCTCACAAACGAGAACTGCATCTTCTCTAATGGGTGGCCTGTAATGTTCCAATCTCCATCAGCTTATTACCGTATTGTCCTGCTTCTTTTGACTTCTGTTTCCTTTACTTAGAATTTGAAGCTCAAACCCAAGGTCTCATGCCTGCAAGACAAGCACTCTACCGATGGACTAAGAGCCACGGTCCTTGGTTCTTGTACTTCGTGTTTGTGTCTGGCTCCCTCCTTGAGTAAACCTTCATAGAATGAGAGATCAAAGTCTTTTCTGCAATATTATCTTTCTATTGCTGACCTCTTTCTTCTCACAAAGGGCACGCAGCTCCTCATTCCAGCAGCCCTTTAGCCCCATTCTGTGCTCATCTCTATTCTTGTCCAGTGTTCTCCGGAGATGCTAAGCATTATAAGCATGGGAATCATACATCAGTCACCTTTACATTTTAAGCAACGGTATGGAGCCTTGGTATAAGTTTCAATGCACTCCTTAAGGGAGTAAGTAAAGTCAAACACAATTAAGCAATAATACAGTACATTTACTATATTCTAAGTACTGAGTTGAGCACTTTGCCTATATGTATCCCTGTCAGCCTCATAAAAAATGCTCTGAGATAGTGCTATTATTATCCTCATTTACACATGAATGAAAGGAGGCTTAGTGGCGCCTGCCTGCAGTTTCTGTCTTCAGAATAGCCTCTACACTTCTCCCAGTGTGGCTGCCCTAGCCTCACTGGGATGGTGGGAGGCCCTGGAAACCCATGTTGGGCATGGTCATGACTCCTTACGGAGACCTTTTCTCTGCTTCCCCTCAATCCTAGAGCCTTGGGCCTCGAGCAGATTGACTGGCCCCATGTAGCGGCCTCATGTAGCTCCTCATCTACTTCAGATTGACTGGCCCCATGTAGTGGCCTCATGTAGCTCCTCGTCTACTTCAACCTCTCTCCCACTTCTTTCCAGTCTATTTGGGTGCCTTTGAGACTTGAGGCTACTTTTGGCACTAGCTCCTTCTCTTTCAGTTTTCCTGTCATCCCTGACTTCCCTGGGTGAGCCTCACTACGTAAAGCAAGCACCTGCCTGTGCTCCTCTGCTCCGGAGTTCTTCTTACATCTATTTCTACACCACATGTCAACTTGAGCCCCAGTGACTAGACGGGTGAGGTTCCCTCAGAGTATGTCACATAACTCGACAAATTGTGTGATGGGCTGCACCTCTTTTACTTCCAAGGTAGCAGTAGAAGAGGGTGGCTGATCTCTCCACTCTCATCTGACTGTCGTGTGGTTGCTCCAATCAGTCTCCTAGATGCTCTTGACTTTGGGCTGCGGCATACGCATGCTTTCTGCTTGGGAATGTTCACACCAACTTCACCCTTTACCTCCTGGTCCACGCCCACCCTTTGAGACTCAGGTTGATGCAGTTTCCCTGGGAAAACTTTGACTGTTTATGTTTCCTGACCCCAGTCTGGATCACCTTAGTACCTTTGTCTCCCAGTCCCTCTGCATCGTTGTCTTCATGGGTGATATTCACAGCATGCTTCATTTATGCAGGCCCAGGCCTAAAAGCACCACAAGAACGGAGCCTGAATCGATCCTGTGCCGCAACCCCGAGACACTATTTTTACCTGTTTTACAGATGAGGGCATCGGACCAAGGAAAGCTAAATAGCTTGGCCAAGCTGCGTAGATACTAAACGGCATGATCAGGCTGTGGACCCAGGCTGGCTGGCTGTAGAGCCACATGTTCCGGCTGCTCTCAGCTGCCTCTTGGTGTGGTTGGCACGTCACACCGTGTTGTGATGTCTGGTTACTTCTGTTTTCTTCACGGCCACATACTAAGTACTTGTCAAAGGTTTAATTCAATCAATGCTTTTCATGGAATGGATGTCTGAAGTCTAACTATAGATAGCTAAGTTCTCATAAATTCAAAGAATACCTTCCTCATCCTTGACTTTATGGGCTCATATTTAACTAAAAATTAAGGGCTGGTCAGCTGATATGTGGACTTTCAGATTCTTGATTTCTATGTTGATCTAGTTTATTTAATCTGAGAACTTTGTGCTACCAAGGACCTGTTTATCCCAGGCTCCACATTTGATACAGCTGGAATTGAGGCCAAAGTATTTAAGTGACTCGCCCAAGGTCACAAGTGGAACCAGTGCCCAACAGGACGCCAGGCCAACTGCTTCCCACCACGCCGGCCTTGCTCCGCACCTGGTCAAACAGAAACTTGGGTCACACAAGGGTGTGTTGTTAAAACAAAACAAAACAAAACAAAACAAAACAAAACACATCAAGTATGTTATTGGTTTGATTGTGACTCCAAACAGTGTGAGTGACTCTGGGCTTTGGCCACTACCCCTGAGACTGGGTTCATCAGTCCTCAGAAAACACCAGGATCAAAGGAGGGGGCTTGTTTGGCAAGGCGGCAGCACTTAGACTCCGCAGAGCCACAGGCCTGTGGCTGTGTGACCTACAAGGGTGCACCCATTGCATTGGCCCCCGGACTCCAGTTAATGGTCTTCGTCTTGAAGGCCCCTTCTCGCTCTGAACTCTAGCCTTCCTTTCTCAAGTCTCCCACCTCCCTGGCAGTATTCAGGGTCAGCTCTCCTCCATCTCAGCTGCGCCTCCTGGCTGCAGCATCTCTCACTGTGCCTCTCACCTGAGGGTTGAGCCCAAGTTTCAGCTATTAGGAGCAAAGCTAGAGCAGTGCCTTTGGGTCAGATGACCTTACCTTCTCTGAGTCTCTAGCTGCAAAGCAGAATCAGTAAATCTTACGGAAGAGTTTCTATGATGATTAAGTGGAAGTAAATATGCAAAGAATTTCAAGGGACCTTGAACTGGGTCATTTGTAATATTTTTCTGTAACTAGCCTGGCAGTATATATTTTGGGCTTTGGGAGCCTACACCTTCTTAGATTTGTTATTATTGCATAAAATCCCCCCAAAGCTCTATGTAAACATGTAGGTATTATTGTGTTTTCTGTGTTGCAGAGAAACTTTTTCTTTTAATTTTTGGTGTTTTGGGACAGTGTTTCAGTGTGTAGCCCAAGCTGGCCTTTAACTCATGGTCCTCTCCCTCTGCCTCTGCGTGTAGGGCACTACAACTGTGTATAACCATGTCTGGCTTCAATAAAGCTTTATTTATAAAAGCAGTAGTGGACTAATTTACTCCCTTCTCTCCTGTATTGACATTTGACTCTGTGGGTCTCTGTGATAGGATAGGAGTTCTATTCTTTGAAGACAAACATTAGGCTGTTTTGTACTGTTTGTCTTTCTGTTGGCTCCTCCAAGTCTCATTTCTTCTTTTGCAGATGGATGCTTTTATTGAGATCTCTCTGCCCCTCTCCAGAGTTCTGAGCAAAACATACAGAAGGTATGCTCAAATCATTTGATGAAATGACATGATAAGGTTTCTTATCCCCTTTACAGACCCCATAGCCTGCACCTCAGTGCCTCAGGTGTAAGAGTGAGGGGCCTAGCCCCAGAAGAGAAGAAAGCTTTCTCAGATTCACGGAGGCTTGCTACTGGGAGGGCTCTGCTGTTTGAAGAATGGCTGTACTTAAACCTGATGTTGGCACATGAGTGGCTGTCAGCAGCAGGGCTGGTGTGCAGCTCCAAACAGACGTTTCATTAGGCCAGCTCTACTGTGGGCTCCACTGATGGCAAATGGAATCATCATTCCCTGCCATTGGCAGCAATGGGGTCTTTGGGACTGTGGGCAACCACTCATTTTACAGAGCTCAGTTTGATAAAAGATGGAAGGAGAAGGGCCAGGAAGGAGGAAGAGAGTGCCTGCCACGTGCCTGTGCCAGCTCAGAGATCAAAGTGACCTGCTGGGTGCCTGCTCTCAGATCAGGCTTACCTTGAGTCATTCTGGGTTTGGAATGGGTGCTGGCTTCTTAGATATTGGTAGCTGGGATGGTAGAGATTTGGAGAGCCACCTGGCAGATATTTTGCTCATCTCATTGTCCTGGCGAGTGCTATCTATCATCTATCTATCTATCTATCTATCTATCTATCTATCTACCTACCTATCTATCATCTATCTATCTATCTATCTATCTATCTATCTATCTACCTACCTATCTATCATCTATCTATCTATCTATCTATCTATCATCTATCTATCTACCTACCTATCTATCATCTATCTATCTATCTATCTACCTACCTATCTATCTATCTACCTACCTATCTATCTACCTACCTATCTATCATCTATCTATCTATCTATCTATCTATCTACCTACCTATCTATCTATCATCTATCTATCTATCTATCTATCATCTATCTATCTATCTATCTATCATCTATCTATCTATCTATCTACCTATCTATCATCTATCTATCTATCTATCATCTATCTATCTATCTACCTATCTATCATCTATCTATCTATCTATCTATCATCTATCTATCTATCTATCTATCTATCTATCTGATTATCTGACTATGTATGTACATATGTATATATCTATGAGCTATCTATCTGATTATCTATCATCTATCTATCTGATTACATATGTATGTTTCTATCTATCTTTCTAATAATCTATCTGATTATGTATAATTCTATCTATCTATCTGATTATCTGACTATGTATGTACATATGTATCTATGAACTATCTATCTGATTATCATCTATCTGATTATATATGTATGTTTCTATCTGATTATGTATGTATGTTTCTATCTATTTATCTTTCTAGTAATCTGATTATGTATAATTCTATGATTATCTATCTATCTATCTATCTATCTATCTATCTATCTATCATCTATCTATCAGATAACCTGATTTTCTATCTGCCTATCTCGATCACCTATCTATCTATCTATCTATCTATCTATCTATCTATCTATCTATCTATCATCTATATCTATTTGATTATCTATCATCTATCATCTATCTATCATCTATCTATCTATCTATCTATCTATCTATCTATCTATCTATCTATCTATCTATCTAAATTTCTCTTTCTCTTGTTCTCCAGCAAAGCTGCAACTGGCCTCAGCAGGCTGTAGCCTACAACCTGGTGGGATTGTAGTGCTCTGGCCTGGGTTCAGAGTCTCAGGGAAGCCCTATAAAGGCCAGGTGAGCCAGTTGCTTGCCTCACAGAATGCTGGGACACAGCCTGGCACCCAGGAGGACCAGAAATGAGTGTTGGTGAAAGAAGATGAGCCTTGGGTCTTGGCTTGAATATGAGCTCTCCATGGTTGAATCACAGAATTTCCTCAGCCTTCAGGTAAGAGATGGTCTCTAGGGACCTACTACTTCTGGGTCTACATCTTGGCGCTGTGACGTAAGTACCCTATGATTTGGGTAAGCATGTAACTGTATGGGCACCATATATCCTACAGATTTCACATGTTGCAAACTAATTCCCCAAAGGTGTCTTTTAATGTTCTTTGAGAAGAGAGGCCACTGGGAGATGGTTGGGTCACAAGTACTCTGTTCTCATGGACAGAATGGATTCACATTAGGCTCTCTCTGGCATGCTGATTCTACTTCCCTCATGTTATGTGAAGTTTCTCCCACAGTACAGAAAGAGTTTACGAGGTGCCAATGTCCTTCCCAGAAACCTCTCCCTTTCAAAATCCATGAGATAAAATAAAATCTATATTCTTTATACATTTCCCAGTCTATAATGCACAGTAATAGCAAAGAAAATAGACCAGGACAATGGATTAACAAACTTTGCTATATTCTGACTATAAGGGAAGGATCCTGTCACCATTTCCTGTCCTTATGAAGGCAAGGTGGGATCATGCATGTAAAGCCCCTACCCTAGGGCTCAGCACTGGCTGTTCTTCAGTCAAAGGTTGATATCGTTTTGTGGGTCTCTTCATTGTAGACTCATTTTACAGTGCAGACAGAACTGACTGTCAAGAGTCCAGGGTTTTAGACCTGGCCCTTGGCGCTCTGAGCTGTGCGACTCATGCTGGTTACTGACCTCTCAGGGCATCCTTATTGCAGCATTAGGAAAGGAGACGTGGTTCACTCTTCCTCCTCTAATATCCTAGAATTCCCATAGGGCAGAGAAGACTTATCACAGGTGACTATCTCATGGAGATTTGCCCTTTGAGCTACCCCAGCTTTAAAACGTAGATGTCACAGGTGGGTATATTAGTGAAACATGCCAAAGTCAGGACTCATTGTGCAACCAGGTAAGCTTTATTGCCAAATAGGAGAAGAATCCATCAAGCTTCATAGCTCCAGACCCGTCATCATTATTATTATAATAGTAGTAGTAAACAGTCATTAAGTACTTTGCACACTATTTCATTTAATCCTCACAAGCACTCCATGAAACAGCTGCTATTATTAATCTCGTGTTGCAGATAAGGAAATCAGACAAAGAGAGGGGATATGGGCCAGAGTTGTACAAGCTTTCATCATGGTGGCTTGAGCTCCTAGTGTCATAGCCATGAACCCAGTCAGCAAATGATGTCAATAGATGCCACAGGCTCAAAATGTTGGGTAGAGAAACTGTGTGAGTGTCTGTCTAGAGGGCAGGCATACGACATTCACCTGGGACTCATTCCAGACCCAGTGGAGGCCAATACCAAATTGCACACTTTTTTCTAGGTCACGAAGCCTCAGCGTGGCTGGGGCATGAGAGGGTCATGCAAGAGTTCCATCATTAGGGACTGGAGAGATGGCTCAGCAGTTAGAACACGGGGAATAGGTTCCATTCCCAGCACCCAGATGGTGGCTGACAACCTTTCATAACTCCAGTTCCAGGGGATCTGATGCCCTCTTCTGACCATTGTGGGCATTGCATGACACAGATGTACTTCTACACATGTAGGCAATGCATTTACTCATACACATAAAACAAAATATTTTTAAAAAAGAGTTCCATATTTAAAAAGGCCGGGTCGGGTGAGGGTATGGCAGGGGCAGCCTTGGTAAGATGGCACAGAAAATTCATATGTGATAGTGCTTAACATGAAGAGGAAGGTTGTAGTCCATGTGACACTGAAGTGCTCTATGTTCAAGAAGATAGAGCATGAATTAGCAGGTAGAACCCCATATTGCTTGGATCTGTGTTACAAGAAAAAGTACATTTTCACAAATGATATGAGCCAATAAGTGCTTTGTCTATTCAGACCTCCTGCAAAGGTCCAAGGCCAACTCTGGTGATTTCTAGAAAGGAAAGCATGGGAGAATTCCATGTGATGTCCAAGGAATATCTAGAACGAGGACTCATTGCTTCCCTGACACCTCACTGAGCATTAACATTTTGGTCAGTGACATGCCATTTCTACCTAAGGAAAGGATGACTGAAGCATGAGTATTTGAGCAGCATCACAGAGGCTGTGGTGGAACTTGGATTTGAACTTTGGACATTCGGGTTCAAACTTCTGCTCTCCTTTATAGCACGAGAAAGTCCGCATGCTTGGCTCATGAGCCACTTTCCTAGGAAACCTTTTCTCATTATTTTCAGAGTCTACCAGGCAGCTTCCGGCCTATTCGTCCCCAGTCTTCTCTCACTGCTGCAGTAGAAGACAACTCTAACCCTTCTCCTCTGCTGGTAGTCCCCCCTGCTCTAGTTACATGACACATGTGTGGTAGTTCCAGCTGACCCTTGACAGCTGGCTCTGAGTTGTTGCCTGCCAGCGTCCTGCACAGGCCTACCGTCGCCTGGTTTTCTGGATACTCCTCACCTTCTCACTGTCTTCTGCCCTCTCACATTTCTTCCTCTTCCTGGGGCCTTCTCTGACAGTCTGCAGAGTCAAGTATTTCCTCATTCTTTTTTTTTTTTTTTTTCTAATTAAATTAGTTTTTATTGATGCTTTGTGCATTTCATACATTTTTTCCAATTCAGTTCAGGCTTATTTCCCTTTCCCTCCCCCCCCCCACCCCATCCCAGATCATGCATTCTGCCATAACTGTCCTGCATCATATCCTATCGTTTTTTTTTTTTCATTTTTAGGCTATAAGTGATAATACCATGAGTACAAGCCATCCTTCAACAAAACCATATTGCAACATGCTGTTGGCCCAAACCTACAAGCCAAGCTCCACATCCAACATGGGGGCTTGACAGTTGTTTCCAACAAGTTGATACAAATAGAGTGTACAGCTAATTTCTGTAGTTTCACCATTCACCTCCAATGCGTAGACCCTTACATTCTACCATACTCCTCCTTTCCACAGTTGTTTCCCTGGCCTTAGAAAAAGGGGCACGGTGGATGAAGGAAAACATGCACTGATCTTGGAGTCATGTTTCTTGGACTTCTCTGAGTCATTCTGGTGTTTCCTGTTCATGGGCTGAACAGTTTTGTCCAGGAGAATAACCTTTAAATCCTAACAAATGAAGACAAGACAATTAGAATATTAGGTATTAAGACACGAATTGTTTATGGTAGGTTATTTAGATAGACACAGTGTTATGATGGTATGTTAATCCATGAGTTACAATTTTTCCCCCCTGTTAATAATATGACAGGGTTTACTGTGGTTATAACATCTCCAAAACATTAGAGGATGTAAGCTTGTGGCATCAGCCATGGGTTATTTCTCCAAGGGGAGAGCCAATAGCCAATTAGATTTGGGATATACAGGCACATGGCTGCCTCTGCTGCACAGTATTTCCAGGCAGGTGAGGTGTAGCTGGTGCTGACGGTGGAGTCTTGCTTGACTCAGGGAGACCCATATTTGCTTTATTGGTTTAGTGGCCTTTGGTAACACTCTCTGGCATTCCAGAGGCCATCTGTACACTTGCATGTGTGGTCTCAATACATCCCTCCCATGTTAACGTCAGGTCTTCGGCAGCAGGGTCTTATTGCCTCTCCTCCTGTAGGTATCCCAACTTAGAGGCAAGGCGCCCTTGCCTTTTGTGGGGCCTTGGATCCCCTGGCCAACATCCACCTGGTAGAACAATCCATTGCTGATGTCAGAGCTCCTGTATTAATATATTTTGTCTGAGTGCATAGCCCTAGGACTTTAGTTATTTCCTCATTCTTATAGAGGCAGACTGACCCCTGCCCAGGGAGATTTCCTGACCTTGTCAACCCCCAGTGTCTCCTGCAGCTCTCACTGTGAAACTCACCACTGTGCTGTTGTCTTGTAGGAGCCACTCTCTTCCCTAGAAGATGGTGAGCTTCCCTGGGACAGAGAGCCTGGCTGGAACTGGCAGAACTTCTGGCCCTTGCTATGTAGAAAGATGAGATAGATAGATAGATAGATAGATAGATAGATAGATAGATAGATAGAGAGATTGAGATTGCTCTCTGGACAAACTCATCTCTGGGTTCTGCTTCTCTTGAATACTCACTACTAGGTCATTTCTTTTCTAGTTATTATGGCTACAAACCATATTAAAATTTACAGGAAGCCAGGCATGGTGGCACACACTTATAATCTCAGTAATATGCAGGCAGAGCCAGGCAGATCTCTGTGAAATTGAGACCAGCCTGGTCTATATCTCGAATTCCAGGCCAACTGGGGCTACAGGAAAACCTTCTCTCAAAAAAAACCATACAAAATAATAAACGAATCCCACACCATGCAGGAAATGATTTATCCTGCTCTTTTACTTTCCAAATCTATGTAGACTATTAATGATCCTTGGGTTTTGTCTGCTAGTCAAACATGTCTTAACTCCTTAGTATTTTTTTTTCTCTTACATAAATCTCTCTCCTCACTTTGGAGTTTTCATGGATTTTGTTTTCTCTCTCTCTTCACCTCAATACTGTTTTTAAGGACCTTAAGTTATAAAGCCCTGCCTCTCTTTCTCTCCATTCCTAGAATGTAGGTGACAGTGTGGTAGAGACTTCGATGGAAAATATAGAAGAGGAATGGGACGGGGGCACAGAGAAGGTCAGCTTAACCCATTATCGTGTCAGGGAAGCTGGTCTGGAAAAGACGTTCTTGTGAGTACATTCCTGGATGGCGGCAGGTTCTGGTCAAGAGGTGAGGGGCTGACTCTTAAACGGCCTTTGCTCTCGCTGACAGTTACTCCTTCATCACTGACTCCCAGGACAGGTGAGACAGGGAGGGCGTGGAATAAGCCTCTTCCCCGAGGAACTCAGAGCAGTGGTGTTTTCCAAGCATATTAAAGACTCACTCTATTTGATGTCCAGTGATGACATCTCACTATCACCTCACTCGTTCATGAAGAAAACCCCTAAATCTTCTAGCAGAGATGATGATCAGAATCTCATGCTTTTACTTCATTTTCACTCTCTGTGCTTTTTCTTTTTCTACCAGCAGTACAGATAGTTTATTACAGTGTCTTGCTAAATAGAATCTCCCGGTGGCTTCAAGCATCTCAGCCATGGCCGCTTCCGGCTGTGGCAGGCATGTGCCTGCTCTGTCTTCCTGGAATCTACCTCCAGGACCCGTGAATGCCTCAACTTGTTGTTTATCACTTTATCCATTAAGTCTAAATGCTGTATACATTTTTCTTAGTTTCTATCCTTTTGAGGAATCATCCAAGCAGTGTTTGACACTTTCTTGTAACACACAAAAAATTAATTTATTTTTATTGGTGCTTTGTGTATTTCATACATCATTTTCCAATTCAGTTCAGGCATATTTCCCCTTCCCTTCCCCCCACCCCACCCCATCTGCCATAACTGTCCTGCATCTTTCTCTCAGTTTTTTTTTTCATTTTTTAGCAATAAGTGATAATTTATGCATACAAGCATCCTTCATGTAAAACCAATTTGCAAGCAGTTGTGCCCAAACCCACACAGCCCATGGGTCCCACCATCCAGCAGGGGGGGGGGGCTTGTATGTTCAATCAAGTTGATCAAATGAGAGTCCAGACTATATTGCTGTACTTTCACCATTCACCCCAATCGCAGCCCTTACACTCTATCATGCCCCCTCTTCCGCAGATTGTTCCCTAGGTATGACAGGTTCTTACTGTGGCTTATAACATCTCCTAACCATTAGAGGATGTAGGCTTGTGGCATCAGCCGTGGGTTATTCCTCCAAGGAGAGAGCTAATAGCCAATTAGATTTGGGATATACATGCATATGGCTGCCACCTCTGCGCAGTATTTCCAGGCAGGTGAGGTGTAGGTGGTGCTGACGGAGGAGTCTTGCTTGATTCAAGGAGACGTATATTTATTTACTTTATTGGTTTAGTGGCCTTTGGTAACACTCTCTGGTATTCCAGAGACCATCTGTACACTTGCAAGCGTGGTCTCAAAACNTTTCCTCTCTCTACTCTCTCATAGCCCCCTTGCCTCGTCCTTCTCTGTCCCTCTCTCTCTGCCCTTGCCCCCTTTCTTCTCTGTTCCGCCGTGCGCCTGGGCCTGCCTGCCCCCTTCCCCCTGCGCCGGCCCCGTAAGGCCATTTTCACCGTCGGTTTGCCGCTTTTCGGCCATATTTTTTTCGTCGTACCACATCCCCTCACACCACTTCTCAGTCGGCCGCCCTGTGCTTCCCCACTTCCACACCTCCCAATTACCCCCCCCGTTTTTAATTTTCTTTTGCCCGTTTTCACTCTTTTCGTCATTACCCGTCATTTCCCCCTTTTTCTCGCCTGCCAGCCCTGTACGGTTTAGAAGTTCAATTTGGTGTTTTTCATTTTCTGCAGGACACAGGTGAAGGTGCACTCGGCTGGAAGAAGAGTAACAGAAAGATGGACAAACTTCTTGCTTCCTGAGAATGGGAAAGATCCAGCTTCAAGGTCTGGATACCCTGGACTATGTTTGAAGCCAAGACCACAGTTGGTCATTAACAGAGGTACGAGTTCCATTCCAGAGAATCAGCCCTCCCATTCTGAATCTGAAAGGGCAGAAAGCTGCGCTGGTGCCCAGCAGACTGAACACAGAGTCAAAGCCACTGCCATGCATGATCTGGGACCTCGTGGGAGTCAGGTGTGGGAAGCTGGATTCATGGAGTTCTTTGGAAAGTGGCTCAGGTCGCCTCGTCGATAATCACAGTCCTCTCCACTTTTGCTCATCTGCTACCTAAATGCCAACAGCTTTGTTGTATTTCGCAATGTTATGGACTATGTTTTATACCTCCCCACCCATGCTGGACAACTTTTCTAATACCTCCCCATAAAAGAGTTGTCCTCAGAAGTCTCACTATTAGAGATTTTTGATAACTTACTGTGTGCTTGACTATCCTCCAGGAAAATACTGAATTATCGTTGAAGATATGCTCCAGCATAATGCCACTCCATCCTCCACAGGATTATGGCTTTGTATAGGGAAGTGCTCAGCATGTTTTGAGATAATAGATTATATTTATTTTCTGATAAATAGAACTAAGTCATGCACACCCTACCTGTCAAGGGCTTGGTCGAATTAAGTGGGCCAAATGAAAGCAGCATTTGGGGTTTGACAAGAGCTTAAGGATGAGGACTGGCCTGGCATATTTGAAGGCCCTGGGTTCAATACCAAGGACCAAAATGAAAATGAAATAAAGTGAGACATTGTCTCTGTCTGACCAACTAAAAATAGGTGACAGAGACAGAATTAGTCAGATAATCAATGTCAATAACTAAGAATTATATGATATATGATAATTGATATATATATAATAATATTTTTTTTTTTTTTTTTGTTTTTATTTGAGACATGGGGCTTCCCTTTAGTCCTAGCTGCCTTGGAGCTCACTAGGTAGACCAGGCTGGCCTTGAACTCCACCTGCCTCTTCTGCCTCCTGAGTGCTGGGATTAAAAGTGTGGGTGCATGCTGTGCTGGGAGAATGGCCTAGCGGTTTAGAGCGACCGACCCTCTTGCAGAGGCCGGGTTCGATCCCAGCACCCACATGCAGCTGAGAACCATCTGAATTCCAGATAAATGCCAGTTCAGGGGAATCCGAGACCCTCTTCTGACCTCTGCGACGTTGCACAACACTGGTTCACAAACATGCATGCAGACATACATTCAACACATACAAATAAATAAAGTAGAAAAATTTAAAAAAATGTGTGGCACTAGTGTCCTGGCAACAAAATTTTTTAAAGGGTCAGTGTAACAAGGATCTCCTAGAAGGGTCTGTTGGGGTCAGAATGGCCTCCCAAGGTAAGGATACCTGAGTCCCAAAAGATGAGCAGCCTGGCCTAAGTAAGAAAGCATAGTAAAAGCACTTGAAAATCCCAAGAAATGCCCAACTCAGAAAGTCCAAGAATTGAGGGTGGCGGTGACTAAATGGATGAATGCAGCAGAAGGTGCAGCTAGATTCTCAAGGACCTTGCTCCAGCACAAAGAGGACCTACCCAAGTGGAGGCTTACATGACTGTGCTTGTGTTTTAAGAAATTCTTCCTTACTGGAAAGATGAACACAAGAATAAATGTCTACAGATGTGCATAAACAATATTTAATTGACAGGCATGCAGATACAAGACTGGGCATGGAAATGTGGAGTTAGACTTGTTCTTGAGGTGCACAGACATTTTACACTGGCTTACCAGTATTGTTCTTGGAATGGCATTTACTCCGAGCAGTGATATTGTGCATCTTGTCCTTGGTCTTTTTTTTTTTCAGTAAGACTTTAATATCTCTCAGTTGGATTTAGAATTAATGAGGCAAATGTCCTCAATCAAGAAGCAATTTAAGAACATGCTGCTAATTTCAATGAGTTCTGTAAATGAACTAATTTAATACCAGTTGACCTTTTTATTTAGGGAGGATGATTTGTGACTGTATTTTCCTGATTTGTGCCTACAAGCATTGGCAATCTGAGTGGGCATTTTAAGCCTAGGGGTGAACATAAATCATAGAATAAAGATGGAACACATCTAAATAGGACATGGAATATTCACCTCAGTAAGCGAGTGGAGGATGCTGTTTAACAGGAAGACCTCAATCATGATTATTAAAACTGAAATCCACAGAATTAAGAACAGTCTACTGTTTTAAATGATATAGACCATGTAGAGAAATGCTGAATGACACAATTTTTAAGTATGTCTTAGTGATTTTATTATGCTAGTGTTTTAACCTCTGTAGAACTGGGACATATTAAAATATTCTTACTTTCTTTGCTAGCATGGAGGAAAGTCTCAACTACCTGAATAAATAAAACTGTGTAAATGAGGAAAAAAGGAGGAAAAAAAAAAAGGAGTAAGAAAAAAGAATAAGTATGAGATAACAAGATAGAAGATAAATAAGAGAGGGAAGAAAAAAGAAGGTAAAATAGAAGAAAGATTAAAAAAGAGGAAAGAAAAGGGAAGAGGGAGAGAAAAAGAGAAGATTCGTTTTTTGAGATCCCTGGGTTTGGTGTTTTCTTTGTTTTCCATTTTTTTCTGTTGTTTGTTTTTCCCTTTGTTTGTAGTGTTTCCCTTTTTTCCCTTCTTCCTTAGATCATGGTTTCCCTTTCAATGGGCTGACATTTTTGTCCAGGAATAACCTTTCATATCCTACAAAGAAGCACAAGCAATTAGATATATAGGTATTTAAGCACACTAATAGTGTTATGGTAGTTATTTAGATAGACACATGTTTGGATGATGTTAATCCAAGAATTACAATTTTTCCCCCCTGTTAAATATGACAGGGTCTTACCTGTGGGCTTTATAACATCTCCTAACCTTTAGAGGATGTAAGCTTGTGGCATCAGCCATGGGTTATTCTACCAAGGGGAGAGCCAATAGCCAATTAGATTGTGGGATATACAGGCACATGGCTGCCTCTGCTGCACAGTATTTCCAGCAGGTGAGGTGTAGCTGGTGCTGACGGTGGAGGTCTGCTTGACTCAGGGAGACCATTATTTCTTTATTGGTTTAGTGGCCTTTGGTAACACTCTCTGGATTCCAGAGGCCATTGTACACTTGCATGTGTGGGTCTCAATACATCCCTCCCAATGTTAACCGTCAGGTCTTCGGCAGCAGGGGTCTATTGCCTCTCCTCCTGTAGGTATCCCCAACTTAGAGGCAAGCGCCCTTCCCTTTTGTTTGGGGCCTTGGATCCCTTGGCCAACATCACCTGGAGAAAAATCCATTGCTGATGTCGAGCTCCTGTATTAATATATTTTGTTGAGTGCATAGCCCTAGGACTTTAGTTATTTCCTCATTCTTATAGAGGCAGACTGACCCCTGCCCAGGGAGATTTCCTGACCTTGTCAACCCCCAGTGTCTCCTGCAGCTCTCACTGTGAAACTCACCACTGTGCTGTTGTCTTGTAGGAGCCACTCTCTTCCCTAGAAGATGGTGAGCTTCCCTGGGACAGAGAGCCTGGCTGGAACTGGCAGAACTTCTTGGCCCTTGCTAAATGTAGAAAGATGAGATAGAATAGATAGATAGATAGATAGATAGATAGATAGATAGAGAGATTGAGATTGCTCTCTGGACAAACTCATCTCTGGGTTCTGCTTCTCTTGAATACTCACTACTAGGTCATTTCTTTTCTAGTTATTATGGCTACAAACCATATTAAAATTTACAGGAAGCCAGGCATGGTGGCACACACTTATAATCTCAGTATTGCAGGCAGAAAGCCAGGCAGATCTCTGTGAAATTGAGACCACCTGGTCTATATCTCGAATTTCCAGGCCAACTGGGCTAACAAGGAAAACCTTCTCTCAAAAAAAAAAAAACCATACAAAAAAAACAAACCCCACACCATGCAGGAAATGATTTATCCTGCTCTTTTACTTTCCAAATCTATGTAGACTATTAATGATCCTTGGGTTTTGTCTGCTAGTCAAACATGTCTTAACTCCTTAGTAATTTTTTTTTTTTTCCTCTTACATAAAATCTCTCTCCTCACTTTTTTGGAGTTTTCATGGAATTTTGTTTTTCTCTCTCGTTCACCTCAATACTGTTTTTTAAGGACCTTAAGTTAAAAGCCCCTGCCTCTCTTTCTCTCCATTCTCTAGAATGTAGGTGACAGTGTGGTAGAGACTTCGATGGAAAATATAGAAGAGGAATGGGACGGGGCACAGAGAAAGTCAGCTTAACCCATTATCGTGTCAGGGAAGCTGGTCTGGAAAAGACGTTCTTTGTGAGTACATTCCTGGATGGGCGGCAGGTTCTGGTCAAGAGGTGGAGGGGCTGACTTCTTAAACGGCCTTTGCTCTCGCTGACAGTTACTCCTTCATCACTGACTCCCAGACAGGTGACACAGGGAGGGCGTGGAATAAGCCTCTTCCCCGAGGAACTCAGAGCAGTGGTGTTTTCCAAGCATATTAAAGACTCACTCTATTTGATGTCCAGTGATGACATCTCACTATCACCTCACTCGTTCATGAAGAAAACCCCTAAATCTTCTAGCAGAGATGATGATCAGAATCTCATGCTTTTACTTCATTTTCACTTCTCTGTGCTTTTTTTCTTTTTCTAACCCAGCAGTACAGAATAGTTTTATTACAGTGTCTTGCTAAATAGAATCTCCCGGTGGCTTCAAGCATCTCAGCCATGGCCGCTTCCGGCTGTGGCAGGCATGTGCCTGCTCTGTCTTCCTGGAATCTACCTCCAGGACCCGTGAATGCCTCAACTTGTTGTTTATCACTTTTATCCTTAAGTCTAAATGCTGTATACATTTTGTCTTTAGTTTCTTTTTCTATCCTTTTTGAGGAATCATCCAAGCAGTGGTTTGACCCTTTCCTTGTAACACACAAACACAAAAATAATTTAATTTTTATTATTTTATTGGTGTTTTTTGTGTATTTATCATCATTTTCCAATTCAGTTCAGGCTATTCCCCTTCCCTCCCCCACCCCACCCCCATCCTGCCATAGACTGTCCTGCCATACTCTCCTCAGTTTTTTTTTTTTTTATTTTTTTGTTTTTTTTTATTTTTTTTAAAGTTTTGATTTATGCATACAAATCATCCTTCTGTAAAACCATTTGCAAGTTTGGTGCCCAAACCCACACAGCCCATGGGTCCCACATCCAGCAGGGGGGGGGGGCTTGTAATGTTCAATCAAGTTGATCAAATGAAGAGTCCAGACTATATTGCCTGTACTTTTTCAACCATTCACCCCAATAGCAGCCCCTTAACACTCTATCATGCCCCTTCTTCTCAAGATTGTTGCCTATAGCTTAGAAAAGGGGCACGGGGGGAGAGAGCAAAACAGTCTACTTTCTCTGGAGCTGTTATCGGTTGACTTGGTCAATTCTGGCTGTTTTCCTTTCATGGGCTGTCAGTGTGTCCAGGAATAACCTTTCAATCCCTACTAATGAAGACAAGCATTAGATTATATAGGTATTTAAACAGAACTAATTGTTTATGGTAGGTTTACTTTGGAATAGACACAGAATGTTTTGGATGGTAATGGTTAATATCCAACCGAATTACAATACATTTTTTTTTTTGTCTGTTAGAATAGCCAGGGCCTTACTGTGGCTTATATACATCTCCTAACCACAAATAACCTGTAGAGGATGTAAGCTTGTGGCATCAGCCATGGGTTATTCCTCCAAGGAGAGAGCCAATAGCCAATTAGATTTGGGATATACAGGCATATGGCTGCCTCTGCTGCACAGTATTTCCAGGCAAGTGAGGTGTAGCTGGTGCTGATGGAGGAGTCTTGCTTGACTCAAGGAGACCCGTATTTGCTTTATTGGTTTAGTGGCCTTTGGTAACACTCTCTGGTATTCCAGAGACCATCTGTACACTTGCATGTGTGGTCTCAATACATCTTTCCCATGTTAACGTCAGGTCTTTGACAGCAGGGCCTTATCGCCTCTCTTCTTGCAGGTATCCCAGTTTAGAGGCAAGGAGCCTTTACCTTTTGTGGGGCTTGGATCCCCTAGCCAACATCTCCTTGGTAGAATAATCCATTGCTGATGTCAGAGCTCCTATATTAATATATTTTGCTTAAGTGAGCATTGGAAGTAACAGACTTTATTATGGCATTTTGCTACCTATACATATTACTATTTGTTCATTTTTGTGCCCTTTTCCCATGTTCCCTCTGTTTGCCTTCTTCCTCTCTCCCTCATCCCCTTCTTTCTCATAAGCACCCCCCCCAGGTTCCTTCTTTCATGTCTAGAAATATCTGTGGGACAACAAAATATGCAGATCTGAGGTAAACATGTCCTGAGAAAGCAGGCCTTCTCTGTCTTTGCTTCTTTATTTGTTACATTTTGTTTGTTTGTTTTGTGGTGCTGAGGATCCAACATAAGACTTTGTTTATACTGGACAAATGTTACACCACTGAGTTACATTCCCAGGCCCAAAGTGTATTTTGGATAGAAGGAAAACTGAGTTTAAACACTCGATCTTTCCTGATTGCCTCTTGGCTGTAGGCTAGTCGATTTCTCACAACTTTATTTAAGCGCAGGAGATAGAAATTGTGAGACTTCTGTGAACCAACCTGTGCTTATTTAGTTCTATGATGAAACAGTGGACAAAATGGGATTAAACATGACAAGGTTTTATTAAAGGAAATGCCTGTGAGAAAGGAAGCCAGAGGGGGTTGAAAGGCAGCGGGGAGGGGGGGCATCAGAAGGCAATGACCATCTGAGCCCAGGGAGGGGAGAGGGAGAGGAAGTGGACTGGAAGCTCCCTAGACCACTGTTTAGTCTAGTGATGGGGTAGCAAAGCCTCTGGGAAGTTCTTCAGCCTAAGTTGGCCAGCAAAGCAGCTCTGGAGTCCCTGTCTCACAGGTACTGCTGACCCCAGGCTCCCATGTGAAATATGTCATTGTTGGGGAGCAGCCTAGGCTGTAGATTCTGCATAGGTGTTGTGGTAGGCTTAGACAGCAGCTGGAGTCCAAGTTCAGTCATGTTTCCTATTTACAGGGTGCATCCTTATGGCCACTTGCATATCCAGGAACTGGATTTTGAAGTGATAGTTCAAGACCTAGACTTTGAAGGCAGGACATCTATGCCATAGAACAAAAGCAGACAAGGTCTTCACAACGATGAAGAACAAAGAGGTCCTGAGCGCAGTGAGAGGACTGTGGACAATGTTCAGAAAACACTGGAACAGGTGCTGAAGAGATGGCTTAGTGGTTAAGAGCACTGACTGCTCTTGTGGAGGACCTGGGTTCAATCCCAGCACCCACATGGTAGCTGATAACCATCTGTAACTCCTGTTCCAGGGGAATCTGACATCCTCTTCTGACCTACGCAGGTACTGCATGGCTGGGGTGCTCTTATGCACAGGCAAGCAATACACTCATGCACATAAAATAAAAATAGTAAATAAAATATCCCCAAAATACTGGAACAGACCCAAGAATGGGAGAGGGAGGGAGGGAGGGAGGGAAGGAGGGAGGGAGGGAGGGAGAGAGAGAGAGAGAGAGAGAGAGAGAGAGAGAGAGAGAGAAATATATGCTAGGCTCCAAGGCCTATCCTGCCCTGTACCTTGGAGCAAATGTTTAAGCTGGTTTTACCCACTGTGCAGAGTTGGTAAGGGAGGAAAGGAGGATGACAGTTCCAAACACAACCTAGTGCAAGGCAGCTCCGGGCCTGTCCTCTTCCTCCTCATCTTTGGCTGTCTCCTTTGGTTAGGAATTTACCAAAGCTTCTGTTTAAAGGGGCAGGTTTCAGGTGTTAGTACATGATACCTAAACTTAGTAAGAGTTTATACTTGTTATAGATGGTACCTAGAGAAGGAAGCTTATGCCTGATGCAGTGATACTAGGCTTTCAGGGAAAGCTTATCCATGTTTGCAGAGATATCAGGTTTTTATTTTTTATTTTTATTTATTTATTTTTAAGCCAGAGGTACAACTGGTCAGAAAAAGGTTCCTGGAATGCTTTACAGATCTGCTCATTCTTCCTCCTTGCAGGTCTCCCTCTTGGAGATGTCGCCTTCTCTAGAGGTGATCCCACTATAGTATGGTTAGCAACCCTTATATTGAGGATCATTTAGTAAATGTTTGGGGCCTGTAGGCAATATGGCTTTTGTTTATTTATTTATTTATTTTTTGGTCTTTTTGAGACAGGGTCTCCCTGTAGCCCCAGCTGTCCTGGAACTCACATTGTAGACCAGGCTGGCCTTGAACTCACAAAGATCCGCCTGCCTCTTCCTCCCAAGTGCTAGGATTAAAGGCATGTGCCACCACGCCCGGCAGGCAATATGGCTTTTGTAATTAATGATATAACTTCGTTTTGTAGAATAAATGCAGTCTCTGGAAACATGAAAATTAGTAAATATGACTTTCCAATAAAAAGTGTCTGGGTGGACTTCAGTCATAGTTCACTGATTCACAGCATGGAGGTGGCATCTGGGGACCTACTGAAATCCACTACTGCAGATTTGTCCTAAAGAGCCTCAATGCTAGTATATTTACCTGTTGAACCTCTATTCTCGGGGGATGGGGGAGGATTGCTTCTGTGCTCCTGCTGGCTCCCCCTAGTTAACTCCCAACCTGCCCAGCTTATCCCAGGAACACTGGACATACTCCATAGCCAGAGAGGCATCCCCTCCTCCAGTGTGTGTTGGATACCTGCAGGTCACCCCAAGGTTGAAGTGAGTGTGTAGATGAGGCACCCAAGCCATGTATTATACAGAGCTTTCTACTTCATGGTAGGCTGACCCTCTAAAACATGAAGTCACAACGCCTTTGTTCCAGAAAGACCTGTCTAGCTATTATAGAAATGCCAGTAGACATAGAGAAAAATCACCAGGCAGAGATTGTGTATTGGTGGGGACAACACATCCATAACCATCAGCTGACAGTTATTAGACTCTTCCTGTGGGCAGAGTGCTATGCCAAGTCCTTCAGATACATTGTCTCAACAATAACTTTTTGAGGCAGAGGCCTTCCTTGTCTTGTTTCGTAGTAGAGAAACATGTCTAGCTACTTTATACAATTTGCTCAATAAATTCACAGTGATCACACATCAAATAAAGAAGAGAAGCTGCCTTGTAAAACCTTGCATTTTATCTTCTGGACTCACTGTCTGAGATGCTGCTAAAAGTTATTGAGATATTTGACATATCTCTCTTCCAGGGCTGGGGTGTGTGTGTGTGTGTGTGTGTGTGTGTGTGTGTGTGTGTGTGTGAGACAATGTCGGTGACTAAAGACAACAGAGGGCTGGAGAGATGGCCTAGCAGTTAAGAGCACCGACAGCTCTTACAGAGGACCCGGGTTTGATCCCCAGCACCCACATGGTAGCTGAAAACCATCTGAAATTCTAATTCCAGGAGAACTCCAGTTCCAGGGGAATCCGACACCCTCTTCTGACCTCCGCGGCATTGCACGACACGGGTGCACAGACCTACATGCAGACAGTATATTCATACACATACAGAAATAAATAAAAAATAAAAAAAAATGTTTAAAAAAAAAGACAACAGAAATGCACCATCTCACAGGTCTAGAATTCAAGCATTCGAAATCCAGATGTTGGCAGAGCCAGGCTTCCTCTGATGGCTCAAGGGAAGCTTCTTTTCTTTGTTGCTTTCTGTCTTCTAGTGATGGCTGTGCACTGCTGGACCAGGCTTGGCTGCATTATTCTTTTCAGATCCACCTTCCAGGGTATTCTGCCCATCTTATGAGGCCAGTCATTGCACTAGGAGACGATTCCAAGATGAAAAACGGTGGGTCCGCTATGGAGGCAGTCATAAGCTCAGCGATTCAGAGATGGCGTATGAAGAGAGCGTAATGTAATGAACTCCACTGTTGAGTTAGTAAAGTGCATTTTTTTCTGGCTCCACTGATTTTCACATATACCCTCGTATTTCTTTTTGTACCATTGTTCGATCTATGATGGTGGTGTGTGATACTCAGTGAGAAGAGGTGATTCGAAATGCTGGCAAAGACAACTTCTCTTTCAGGCATTACTTTTCTCATCTATGGAAACTGATTCAGCTGGACATATTAGTGGACCCTAACTCCAGACTGTACTAGAATCATCTGAGGGGATTTTAACAACTACTGAGGTATGGATCACCTCCAGAGATCCCGATTTGTTTCTTCTAGGTTAGGCTTAGGTTTCAATATTTAAAACAAACAAAATTCAAAAACCCTTTCTAGATTATTCTATCATGAACCCACACTGAATGCCTCTCTTCCTTAGAGTCACTGGGAGCTGGGGCTGGAGAGATGGCCTAGCGGTTAAGAGCGCCATCTGCTCTTGCAGAGGACCCAGGTTCGATCCCCAGCACCCCATGGTGGCTGAGAAACCTCTGTAACTCCAATTCCAGGAGAACTCCAGTTCCAGGGGAATCCGACGCCCTCTTCTGACCTCTGCGGCATTGCACGACACGGGTGCACAAACGTACATGCAGACAATACATTCATACACATAAATAAATAAATAAATAAATAAATAAATAAATAAATAAATAAAATAAATAAAAAAATTAAAAAAGCTATTTAAAGTCACTGGGAGCTACCTGCCCTGACTCAGATTTCAAATCAGCTATACATCTTTATCTCCAAGTATGACAGATCTGTGGACTAAATGTTTGCATTCTCCTAAATAGAAATCCCCATTCCCAAAGGGATAGTATTTGGGAGTGAGCTTGGGGGGTGGGGGTGACCAGGACGTTAAGACAGCCATCGTGAATGGAGCTTAGCCACTGTTGAGAAGACACACAGCGAGGTCTATGCTCTCCCTTTCTGCTCATGATGAGATGAGGGTACAGCGATGGAGCCCTCACAGGAAGCTGCTTGCTCAGACAACTTGACCCTGGCTCTCCAGACTCAAGAACTGCAAAAAATAAATGTTGGTAATTGATCTCTCCTAGTCTACAGTAGTTAGTTATGGCATCTAGAGGTGACTAAGCATGCAGGCTTTTACCTCCCTGAGCCTGGCAGGATTCTGCAGGTCATCTTACATCTCAGTCCAGAGCTTCTTCTTACTTTAAAAAAACCCCATAATGTTTATTGAAGAATTAGATATATTGAATATTTCTGCCAAGAGTGTATTTTTAATAAAAAATGAATATAAAAGAAAAAAATGGACAAAACCTATAGATTTCATGGTCTTTAAATATCAATTAGCTATCAATTACAATCTTTTTTAAATTTTATTATTTTTTAATGTGTATGAATGTACTGTCTGCATGTAGGTCTATGCACCCGTGCCATGCAATGCTGCAGAGGTTAGAAGAGGGCATTGCATCGGATTCCCCTGGAACTGGAGTCAAAGACGGTTCTCAGCCGCCATGTGGGTGCTAGGGATAGAACCCGGTCCTCTTCAAGAACATTCGGAGCTCTTAACCGCTAGACCATCTCTCCAGCCCTCAATTACAATCTTAAGTAAAGGATTTATTGTAACAAATTCATAGAAATGTCTGGAATAGAAATGGACTTAGAACTTTATATTAGAATTTCTGTGCTCTAAACTGCCTTTCTTAGTTAAGGAAGCACAGATTTATTTCTTGGGGTATTACTTGTAACTAAGTGTTAGAGGTGACCCTGGTCAGTAAATTTCTTAGATCCTCAAGGAATGTAATCTCATTGAATTCTGACAAGTTGATATTCCTGGGACTATCTGAAATGTAAAACTTACATTCTTTTTGCTTTTTAAGACCCAGAACATAGGCTCTGATGGATTCCAAGACTTCCTTAAAGAAGGTGTTTACAGAAATGCTGCCCTTGGAGGGCTTTCTCAGCAGGCCCAGCACAGAGACAGGAAGGCCAGCAGTTGTGAATGTGGGATTAATTGCTTCCTGGCAGAACAGCCTTTTGATGGGCTCAGAGACCATGAAGATTAGAAAATTAGTCAGGTAAAAACATTTCCTTCTCTTGGAGGCTTTGAAATCCAAAATAACCTGATTGGTGGTCAGCAGTTGGATTGTTTATCATAAGCAGAAGGCCAAAAGAGGTGTGGACATTTTTAATGGTTTTTTTAAAATCTATTTTTTTCTTTACCATGGCTCTAAGCAAGACTGCTATAAAAACTTCAGACTTTAGGAGCTGGGGAGATGGCCTAGCAGTTAAGAGCACCGACCGCTCTTACAGAGGACCCGGGGTTCGATCCCCAGCACCCACATGGCGGTCGAGAACTGTCTGAAACTCCAATTCCAGGAGAACTCCAGTTCCAGGGGAATCCGACACCCTCTTCTGACCTCCGCGGCATTGCACGACACAGGTGCACAAACCTGCATGCAGACAGTACATTTCATATACATACAGAAATAAATAAATAAATAAATAAATAAATAAATAAATAAATAAAAAAAAAAATTCAGACTTTATAGTTTTTCTCACCTGGATTTAAATTACTCCTCGTTGAGCCTCTCTGAGTTGGCGTTTCTTCATCTAATAAGTGGTTATAGGAGGGGAACATATGCCATTAGGCTGTGGCAACACAGGTAATACTGTGTGCAATGCTGCTTGGAACATGCTGAGCATGCCTCTTGGCTGGAAACACGCCTGATAGATGCTTGTCATCCTGAGTTTTCCTCTAATTATCTTTGTCACATCAACCTTGTTGGCGAGAAGAACAGAAGGTAAACAGGGGCAAAACGGGATCTTACAGAGCTTTGTAACAAACGGGGTGGGTATGAGAACCTCAGCTTTAGAGAGGAGGAGACTGAGGGCCGGGCATGTTAAATGACCTATCAAAATTCCCACAGCTGTGAGGAAGGAGTCTTACTCTTCTGTCAACAGTGCCTGCATCTGAATGAAATTGGGGTCATAGGAGTCACTGACCTGTAGTGGGAAGAAGAGTTCATAAAGAATCAGCTTGGTGTGTGTGTGTGTGTGTGTGTGTGTGTGTGTGTGTTTGCGTGCACGCACGTGCACATGTGTGTACATGGGCAGAAATATAGTTATCCATCTGCCATTGTAGCAACCTTCTCTTGCTATAAGCAGGTACAGCACAGTCCTGTTAAGGGAAGGGGATCAGTGGCCACCTGTGGTCACTACTGCGGAACTGACCCCTTCACACAGAGGTCAGTTGGTTACTTTTGTAACCTGACCTGAGAGGTACTTCCAAACCCAGATCCTTAGCCTGGGAAGCAGCAGACCATTTCCTGCTTCCTGTCTGGCCATGTACACTCATCTACCCAGAAACTGTTGGGCTCTGGGAAGGAATTTCAGGCTGACAGCTGATGGCTGATCTTCAGCCTACACCCACTCACAATCCACTCCACAGGTTGGTGACCTGATTAGCCTCCTTTCAACCTCCACACTAGTATACCAGGGTGGTAGTCTGATGGACCCCTGTCCAGGCCCTAGCACACAGCACTCGAAATGCAGGCCTGCTCCAGCCTGTACACGCAAAAGTAATGGATCTGGGGACTTGATGGGTCTACCGTCTTGATGGTAATGGAGAATAATATACCAGGGTGGTAGTCTGATGGACCCCTGTCCAGGCCCTAGCACACGGCACTCAAAAGGCAGGCCTACTCCAGCCTGTACACACAAAAGTAATGGATCTGGGGACTTGATGGGTCTACCATCTTGATGGTAATGCAGAATCCACTTTATTGCATGCTGTGGGCCCTTTTTATAAGTAGAATGATGTCACATCTCAGGGCCAATCCCAGATGTCAGTCTCACGCCTTGTATGCTGCCGCCCCACCTAGCTTCATGTGCCTGGGCTATGAGTTTCTCCCTCATGGGACAGGGTCAGAGGAACCTCACGACTTCCACATTATGCCCTGAGGGATGCTAGCTGAAAACTAGCCCCCAATTCAAACGGGATCTTCCTACATGCCATCTTCCTGGGGCACCTGAAGGACTCTGAAAAATGCTGTGATCATCCAGAAGGAAGCCAGTTTATTTTATTTCCTTTGTCGGGAATCTAAGCCAGACTCTTCCATAGTAAATAGCCAGTGAGATGGCTCATTGGGTAAAGGTACCCACCAATGATCCTGACAATGCAAGTGAGATGGCTCAGCGGGTAAATGTACCCACTGACAATCCTGACAACGCAAGTTTGATGTCCAAGACACATGATTGAAGAAGAGAGCCTGCAAGGTGTACCCTGACCTGTGCTTGTGTGCTGTCATACAAGACCTTGCCCTGACAAAATGAATGAATAGTAAATGTGATGGTTTTTAAAAATAAGTCAGACTTTAGTAATTCTGCCAACCTGGCAGAATTACTTTCCTCCTCCTTCCTCTTACTGTGACCTTGTGACTTAACCCCTGTGAGTATCAGGATTTTTATCTGAAAGTGCATAGAGAGGGGTTTGAACACTGTTAGTTTATTGTGATATAGGTAATGATGCTTGCAAGGCCCCTCCCAAATCAAATGTAGAGATCACAGGCTTTTCTGGGAAGAGAACAAAACTGGCCTGGATGAGCAGCCAGACTGTCCTTGAACTTGGTGATTTTATTTGTATTTTTTGTTTTGCTTTTTGAGACAGGGCCTCCCCATTGCCACAGCAGACTTAGACCTCATTACGTAGACCAGGCTGGGCTTGATATCACAGTGATCTGCCTGCCTCTGCCTTCTGAGTGCTGGGATTAAAGGTGGGTGCCAACTTGGCTGACCTTGGTGATTTCTTATTAATGTCTATTAATTTTAAGTTTCTTTGCCCTTGAGTACTGGCCACTCCATCTACCAAAGGTGTCCTTAAATGTGTACGAGTTGGGAGAATCAGAGAATCAGAGAGACAGCACAAGAGAGACTTGGAGCTGGACAGAGAGGCCATGAAGCGGGAAGATCCTAGGAAGGGACAAGCCTGCTTTTAGCCCCATCAGACCCATCCATGTTGGACTTCTAACCATAGGACCATTCCACAACATGTTGATTCTGTTTAAAGCCACTGAACTTGTGGTAATTGCTGTAGCAGTGAAAGGAAATTTTCTACTTGACATTTCATGGAAAGGTGGGAGGGTAGGAAATGGCCGGAGTCTGAGCTGGGGGAGGGAACAATACGAAGGCACTGGCATGCTTCATGTAGTCAGGGAACGAGTGAAAGCAGGAGAAGAGGCCACAGCTTCTTAGCCAAGAGGAAAGTGAACAGAACAGGAAGATTCTTTGTGGAAAGCTGGGAAAATCTGGGTTTTAGAGTCAAGTGTTCTGATTTTCTTTTTTTATTTTTCTTCTTTATTATTTTTTTTAACAATAAGTAATAATTTATGAGTACAAGCATCCTTATGTAAAACCAATTTGCAAGCAGTTGTGCCCAAATCCACACAGCCCAAGGCTCCCACCATCTAGTTGGAGGGGCTTGTATGTACAATCAAGTTGATTAAATAAGTTTCCAGTCTATATTGCTGTAGTTTCACCGTTCACCCCCATCGCAGCCCTTACATTCTACCATGCCCCCTCTTCCACAGACTGTTCCCTAGGCTTAGAAAAGGGGCACAGGTGGACAAGAAGCAAAACAGTCTATTTTCTCTGGAGCTGCCGTTTTGGACTCTAGTCAATTCTGGCTGTTTCCTTTCATGGGCTGACAGTTTGTCCAGGAATAACCTTTCAATCCTAGTAATGAAGCACAAGCAATTAGATATATAGGTATTTAAACAGTACTAATTGTTATGGTGGGTTACTTTGGTATAGACACAGATGTTTGGATGGTATGTTAATCCATGAATTACGTTTTTTTCTGTAAAATACGACAGGGTCTTACTGTGGCTTATAACATCTCCTAACCACTAGAGGATGTAAGCTTGTGGCATCAGCCATGGGTTATTCCTCCAAGGAGAGAGCTACTAGCCAATTAGATTTGGGATATACAGACATATGGCTGCCACTGAACAGGAAGATTCTTTGTGGAAAGCTGGGAAAATCTGGGTTTTAGAGTCAAATGTTCTGATTTTCAAACCTTATTCTAGCCCTTCAGCTCTGTGGTCTTGGGCTAATCACTCTGTCTCAGTTTCTTTATCCATATCTATGCTGTCAGACTGATCTGTCCAGCATCTTATCTGCTTCTTTATAAAGTTAGATATAAGATGACAACTAAGGAATCATTTTTAGGACTACAACAACCAAGAGAAGCGCCCAGAGCAAGAACAACAAATGATGAACAATATCGCTCCAAACTTACATTCCAACAAGCCTACGACAGCTTCGTTTCTCTAACCAGAGCTGTTAGACACTATTAACAAAGAAATGAATCTAAACTTAACATCAGTGCAATTGCATGTGGTGAAAGCTTCAAATTCATGGCATAGAACTTTAATAGTAAACATGCCACTTGAACCCAAATCCAAATTAGGATTGAAGACTGAAATTCTGTTTGAAAACACACACACACACACACACACACTCTCTCTCTCTCTCTCACACACACACACACACACACACACACACTCCATTAAATAAGCCTCTGTCTGTCTCTTATGAACTTCAAAACCAGCCACACCCCCTATTATTGCTAATGTTTCCTTGATGCTCAGCTGGAATCTTGATGTGTGGGATGGCTGCCTGGCCTGTCTACATGCAGGCATTGGCTCCGATGTCAGCACTTCAAGAGTGCTTCATTGCTGTTCCACTTGCTGTTCCACTTCTGTCCCAGGATCTTTTCTTCCTGGCTTCTCACGTCCACAAGTACCACTGGCCTTTGTCCGACTGCCAAGCTCAAGACCTGGAATCAGTTCTGAAGGTGGCCAGCCTTGTGTCCTTCTACCTGGCCTCTGCACTCATGTCTTCAGATTTTCTTTCTTTATATAATAGAAGAAAGGTGCTGTAGCTTGCTTTGTGCCCAGACCTGCTCTAACACAGTTTCCCCAAGGCCTTATAGACCTAAAAGTTTGATGTTTCTTTCTGGTTTAAAGTCTTTGAGTATCTCTTTGCTGGCCATGAGAGCTGAGGACTGGATTGCATTCTCCTAAAATCCTCAAACACTAATGGGATTAAATTATGAAAGAGGTTTTTTAAGGGGTGTATCAAGGTTAAATGATATTATCAGGATTCAGTCTTGACCTTATATGTCTTATACTTGGAAAATTTACTTTCTGTGCCATGTGAGGACATTTTTAAGAAGGTGGGTGTCTAGGATAGGAAAAGAGCCCTTCTAGTAATAGTTCTGGCCTTCATTCCATGTTTCTAGCTTATGGGAACTTGAGAAAGTATTTATAATCACAAAAAGCCTAGCCTGTATTATTTTGTTGCAGCAACCCCAATTGACTAGCAAAATAAGTAAAGTCATAGTTTTGAAGGCCTTTTGCTTTTGAATTCCACACTCCTGACTTAGCCATTGTGCCTCAATTCTGTGGTCTCCCCACTACTAGGAATGGCCTGTTTGGGTTCTGCTCATCCTTCATGGTTTGCTTTAGTGCATGTAGTTAAAGTTCCATTTTGTGTGCCCTTAATAATAGGAACCTGTATTACCCCAACAAAATATAATTATTCCCTATCTATGCCTCACACTTAACACATTGAGAGGGGCACAGAGAGGTTTTTTTCTTTCTCATTGATACAGTTTTGACCTTAAAGAGCCCCATAGGCCCATGTGCTAAAGGTGCCCTTTCCACTTCATGTTCTTGGGAGGTGGTGGCATCCTTAAGAGGCAGGACCTGGTGGAAAGAGTTAGGCCGTTGGGTGTACACACTTGGAGGGGATAGCAGGACCCAGCCCTTTTCCTAACTATTGAGTTGTAGTCATAGGATGACCAGTTCTATTCTGGATGGACTTCTATCATAATAGCTGCTTTGGCCCAGGTGCAAAGAAATAAGTCCAGTCCATCACAGGCTGAACCACCGAAACCAAGTCCCAACTTGGAACAGATTCTGGCACATGTAGGCTATACAGAAATGTGTATTACATGTATAAGTTATGGCTGACTGCACCTGAAGCGAAGCTCCCCCTTGACCTCAGGATATATCCCAATCACATGACGTTGCACCTCTCCAGCCACTTAAATTCCACATCTTCTTGGTACCAGTCAGAGGAGCTGCTGATCTTCTCCATTCTGACTCTTGTCTTAGTAACAGTGTATTTCCTTCCACCAATATACATCTGCTTCTAGGAGCAGTCTTCACTTATTAGCTGCTTGTCTTTCAATTTGTGGGCTATGCCAGGCTTTCTTAATCACTTCCCCCTGTCCTTTATTCACATGGCATTTTCTGTTTGCTTCTAAATGCTTATATATCCTTAAGCCATGAGAGGATTGGAGTTGGGCTTCCAGGCTACGGAATAAGGTCCCCAAGAGCCAGGGAGGGTTTGTTTGCTTTGCTGTTTTGTCTTAAGCTGTCTCCAGAGCTTAGAGCAGCATGTAGCATGAAACAGGCACTCATAACAACACTGTGAGATGGGGAGTAATTGATGGTTGCAGAGGCAAATAAGACGCAGTTTTAACTAATTTTTTTCTTTGTATCATTTCATTCACTTAAGTTATTTAGCAACAGATCTCTATAAAATTGACCTTACCATGCAGTTTTTTTTTAACCCTTGTAACCTCTGGTTTCTGCACACATTGGAATAAAAGCTTTAGTATTCAAGGTTTAGAGAAACAAGCTTAAAACCAAAGGCTGTCCTTACAGACCCAAAGCCCTGCATGCCCCATGGCTGGAGGAGCCTCTGTGGAGTTCCTCTATAGGTATTATGGTTTGATTGTGAATTGTCTCCTACAGGCTCATATATTTAACCACTTAGTATCTGGGTGCTGGGGATGTTCTGGAAAGTTGAAGAACTTTTGAGATGTGGGCCCTAGCTGGTAAACTAGGAGTGGACCTTTGAAGGTTATGACTACTCTGGGGATCTGGCCCTCAGATCTGGACTGCAGCCATGATGAGAACGAGCTTCTTCCTCATGCTGCTGCCAGCACAGGTCGAACTCTTTCATCCATGCCTTCCCTGCAATGATGGCCTGAAATATTTCTCAAACCATGAGCCCAAATAAATCCTCCTCCCTTAAGTGGTTTCTGTCAAGTCTTTTGTCAAAGCGATGAAAAAAATGTCTAGTACAGTTAGGAGACACGCTGGGAAGAAGAAAGGTTTCCCTGGCCTTGTGTATAAGCAGAGCCAGTGTGGGACGAAGTGAGTGAGAGGAGAACCATATTCCCCCAGCAGCAGATTTTGAGCCCATCGAAGTTAGGGGGATAAGGGCGTTGGTCCTAGAAATGGACTTCTTGAGTCTGAGTCCTGACTCTGCTCCTTACTGGCAGAGTGACCCCACATAACCTGGTTACTCGCCTGGTCCCTTGATCTTCCTTTCTGTTGAAAGGGAGACTAGATAGCGTCCTGCACCATCAGCTTGCCATGTGGGTTAGGTTGGCCAGAACACAGTGGGCTTAGAATAGCCTCTGTCTGGCACACTGGGAATCAGAAAGGCCTCTAGTGGGAGTGTCCCCCCCAGCCCTGCCGATGGTGAGTGCAGCGGCCCACCCATTGCTGTCTCTCCTGGCCTAGCTTCACCTAAGGCAGGAGCAACTGCTCCTTAGAGAGTTTGGAAGAAGCAGCTTAGAAGTCTTCCTTCCTTGCAGAGGGTGTCTGGAAGGAACTTGTGTGCCACTTGGCCACCGAGGAGTCAAGTATGGCCTGGCTCAGAGCTGCTGTGGCTGCGGGTGGTTCTGACCACTTGTGGGTGTCAGTATTAGGACACCCCAATGCCTGAAGGTCTGAGCAAGGCTCTCTCAGGTCAGCCTTAACTGTGGTCACACTTTCACAATCTCCCTGGCTTCTTTGTTTTCTTTTCCTACTGATTTGGAACTTAGTCAGGTGACTAGGTCTTACGTCCTCTTAAAGGTCCCAAGAGATCACATTTAAATTGAGTATTAATGCAGGAGCAAAGGGGCAGCAGGAGGCTTAGTGTTCTCAAACAGAAAAATGATGCAGAGCAGGGAAGAACTGATACAGAAAGCATCTCTGGGGGTGGCTCAGCAATAACTAACCATGTAGTTGGCTACATGATCACAAGTGTGACATAAGTTTGAGACTCTCTAGGCTTTGGGAGCCAAAGGACACACATGTTTATATTCAGGGAGTGCCGTGGCACCCACAAAGGAGCTTTTATCAGCTTAGACTCCCAGCAATGAGTCAAACCAACCTGGATCAAATGTGTGTAGAACCTGAAAGTATAGCACACAGCAGAAAGACAGTGTTCAGGAGCCAGAGCCTCCAATGCTGAGTGTGCAACCAGGCCAGGCTGACAGAACAGACTTCACAGGGGAAGAAACCTTGTGGAAGAGGTTTGTCTAGTGTTGTGTGGACTAAATGGTATAACCGAGTGTGGAAGATGGGAGAACTTGGAGAATTTATGCAGCAAGAACTGACAGTATGGGCCTGAAAGCGAGGGATAGACACATGAGAAAGGATTCCCAGGGCACTGTGAGGATAATGGTTCTCACGGACCAGCAGATCTTGGTGGATACAAAATGGCACTGCACTGATGGATGTCTGGGGACACTAACGACACCATTGGCCTTGACACAAATGAGAGAATCCATGAAACTCAGCAGTAAGGGCTACGGGAAGGTGCTAGTGAGGAAAGGAATATAAAGATGACTAAGATATTCTGAATGAAATACACAAAAATTTGATAAAAATTTATAAAAATAAATATCAGTTATAAATATGATTCATATATGAATCTTTCATCGCCACCAAAACTGTAGATTGGATGAGATACTGCTAGTCGATTGGTCACATGTTTTGGAAAGTTTTTGGCCTACTAACTAATGATGAAGATCTATTTGCACTCTGCCCAAGAACTTCCACTCCAGAGCACATACCCAACTGAAGTGTGTGCTACGTGCACCAAGAGGTGGAAAGCTAAGAGAGGCTTCAGGCACAACAGTCAAAACTGGAAGCCACCGAGATGTCCATCAATTGTACAATGGACAATAGATAATGAGATAATAGCCTACTCTCGTGACAGAACACAGAACATGCATAAATCATATCTAAACAAACAAAAGGGATGAATTTCAGAAACAAAAGACAGCAGATCCCAAGAAGAAGACTACCTGATAACCACTCAAACAGTCCCAAATCAGGCAAGTTAACTGTACTGTTCTGAATGCTTATTAGATGGTAAAATGATTTAAAAATTTTTTAAATTATTTTTACTTCTTATGTGTCCGAGTGTACTGTCTGCATGTAGGTAGGTGCACCTGTGTCATGCAATGCTGCAGAGGTCAGAAGAGGGTGTCAGATTCCCCTGGAACTGGAGTTAAAGATGGTTCTTAGCTGCCATGTGGGTACTGGGAATTGAACCCAGGTCCTCTGCAAGAGTAGTCAGTGCTGTTAGCCATTGAGCCATCTCTCCAGCCCCAGTAAAATCATTTTCTAAAAGCAGGAACTACTACTCTGGAGTCAGCATAGCAGTTGACTTTGTATAAAGAACAAGGCTGCCATTGGGAAAGGGTATACAGAGACATGTAGGGTTATCTCTGAACTTGGATGATGATTCTGTGTGTGTTAATTCTGATTTACTAAGCTGCACATTCGCGTTGTATACATCACTGTACCTATGTGATGATTCCCAATAAAATGGTTTAAAACTGAGAAAAACAATAACAACAAACAAACAAACAAAATTGGCAGAGCAGTAAAATGTGGACCAGGACAGACCTTGTTTTCGACAAAGCCTACTAACATTTTTATGAGTGGTGATTAGAAATGAATGGGAGCGCTGGAGAGATGGCCTAGTGGTTAAGACTGTCAACTGCTCTTGCAGAGGACCCAGGTTCAATCCCCAGCATCCATATGGCAGCTGAGAACCATCTTTAACTCCGTTCCAGGGGAATTGACGCCCTCTTCTGACCTCCGCGGCATTGCACAACACGGGTGCACAGACCTACATGCAGACAGTACATTCATATACATAAAAAATAAATAAAATTAAAAAAGAAATGAATGGGAAGACCACACATCTGCTATTGTGGGGATAAATAATTTTGCTTAAGTCACCCTTTCAATGGCAAAGTATGCATACAGTTTATCCCACAATATGGGTTCAGCCAATTGACTAGAAATCAGTTCTGGCCGGGCGTGGTGGCGCACGCCTTTAATACTAGCACTCGGGAGGCAGAGGCAGGCAGATCTTTGTGAGTTCAAGGCCAGCCTGGTCTACAGAGTGAGTTCCAGGACAGCTGGGGCTACAGGGAGACCCTGTCTCGAAAACACCAAAAAAAAAAAAAAAAAAAAAGAAATCAGTTCTGTTGGCCAGAGCTGAGTATAAAAGGATCCACTAGGCATGTGTGTCTAGAACTAGGCAGGTCCCAGGTAGTTGTCAGCAGGGAAGTAGAGAGACACATTCCCAAGCCAACAAAGCAGAGCGTTTAAATGCAGACATTTTCATGGTGTCCTCTTTTCAAATTTGTTTGATCATATACCTAAATAATACACTAAGCATCTCTTTACAGAAAATGTACTTGGCCAAATGGCCAAAGTTCACTGGAAATAATGTCAGCAATGTGGCATTTTCTAGTGCTGTAAGAAGAGGCCCACCGTTAATTAGGAGTAGTACCATCCCAGTGTTTCCCTTTCCTTCCCTCCCTCCCTCCCTCTTTCCCTCCCTCCCTCCTTCCCTCCTTCTTCTTCCTTCTTCCTTCTTCCTTCTTCCTTCTTCCTTCTTCCTTCTTAGTCTCTAATGAAGAATTGCAATTTGGGCACCTGGGAAGTCAACTCTGGAGAAAAACACTTTAACAGTCCAATGTTTATTAAAGGGCTTCCTTCAGATAAAGACCTACAGAAGGGAGAACAGAGATTAGGAACAAGTCAGGGGAGAAGTTATATGATACGGGGCCAATGGCCTCATTTAACCCCATAGGGGCCCTAGAGCTAAAAGACACATTCAGAGTTGTCCCGAGTTAGACATGGAGGTTGGGATTATCATTTTCTTTTCTTATCTGACATCACTGGGTATAAGCCTCTTGAGGAAGAGTACCTTAAATGACCTACAGGTGTCTCTGCAGCCAGAAGCCTCCTTGAAGGGGCAGAAAGCTCTAGGTTTCTGCCCTTTGTACTCCCAGGCTTTGACAAGGACACAAGTCTTGAGGGTCATCTGAATAGTGCAACACATTCTCAGCACATGGGGCCTGAGTGGGAGTGAGTCAGCCAACACTGATATCCTACACTGATAGGAGGGAGAAGGAGGGAGAAGTAATCTACAGAACTGTTCCAAAGAATCTAAAAGTACATGGACTGGATTAGCACTAGAAAGAGGGGAGAGGACGTTCAGAAGCTGATCGGCAATGGTGAGCAGGTGAATGGATTTCTGCAAAATGCCCAGGAGCAGTGAACTGGCCAGAACCTGAATCCAAACGTCTTCCTAGAGCACATTCCACTCTAGTTTTCTGGACTAGAAAATTCCCCCAGAACTCTTATAATTAGAACTTGTAACCGAACATATTTTTTTTTCCTCTCTTGCTTTTCTCGCTGAGCCCTTATGTAGCTTTGTATAATTATGGAGTAACAGAACTTAATTGCAATTTGGACTCCCCCCAGTTTTAATAATCAATTCTAGTGATTTTAATTGTTCCAAACCCCAGGTTTCCTATCTATAAAATGTATGCAATACTATCCACTGGTCTCACAATTATCACAATATTATAAAGGATGTCACAAGGTTGAAAAAGGATCGATGCATATGAAAAGCACTTAGTATGGGGTAAAACAAGTTAGACTCTCCATAAAGTCTCTTTCTGATGAGAAAGGAAATGAAATTGAACATTCTAGAAGATTGTATTGAATTAATTTTGAATTGGACTCTTGTGAGAGAGGATGGTCTTTGTCTAGAGTTCATGTGCAAAGCAGTGATATTAAAATGGCTTCTTGTTTTAAGCTAACAGAGAGGCATGGACATTTCCTTTCCTGCTCAGACTCTGAACATTAAAATCAGCTTGAAGTGAAATTTCATGGCTGAAATCTCCAGAAAATAACATTCTAAGTTGGAAACTCTGCACCAGTCTTCTCCATCCAGCCTTATTAAAGAGCATCTTAAGTCTACCATGAAATGGCATTTGGATTGATAAAGTGTTTGTTCAAGAAGAAAAGGCAGGTAGCAAGATTCATACCTTTTCAGTAGCTTCCCATGTTGTCAAAACTAGAGATGGTCTGACACACCAGCATGTGGTTGACTCTGGATAGACACACATGGCATTAGCAGCTAGAGCCCTGTCTACACAGAAGACTCCAAGGACAGCTCTGTGAAATACACCAAGTAGAGAAGCCAAGTACAAAGGACTGCTTTTTCATTCTTTAGAAACTTAAAGTGGAAGGCCTACCTGGAGTTTGTGTTTATGGGCTTACATATATGTCTGAAAACTCAGCCACTCAGAAAAAATAAAGGCTGAAATAAAAAAAGAAGAAATGACAAGTTAAATGTTTATAAAAGTTTACAGTGTTACCCCACTAGAACTTCACACACACACACACACACACACACACACACACACACACACACATACACACACACACACACACACACAAACATACACATTAAATACATATGTATGGGGCTGGAGAGATGGCTCAGCAATTAAAGACATTTGGTGCTCTTGCTGAGGACTGTAGTTTGGTTTCCTGTACCTTTATAGCATCTGATAATCCTCTGTAACTCCAGTTCCAGCCGATGGGCTGCTCCCTTGTGGCCTCTGCAGGCACTGGGCATGCACATGGTACACTTATGTACATCCAGGCAAACACTCATAAACATGAAATGAAAATAAAACTTAGAAAATACATATGTGTTTATATACATACACCTTATATAGTGTAAATTTATTAAAGCTTAAACATTGAAGAAAATCAGTAATATATACTAAAACGAATTCAAATTTTCTAATCGTTACTGTTTGGATACATGAGACAACTATAGCTAATGGACTATAGAAGGCTTTTATTTTAATAAAGTACACCAGAGTGCCTCTGTTAATATCAGTGCCTAGATATCCTAGAAATAGGAAAATAGCCTGTCTTGGAGGAAAATAATGTCCTTCCTCACAAATTATTCCGAAAGGAAGTAAGTGTAGACTGCATGCTAGAGTAGAAACCAAGCACGAAGCTGTTACACATCCCACAGCCAAGGATAGCTCTGATGCCACAAGGGCAGGCTCGTCCACTTCTCTGACAGTAGGTTGGGTACTACTGGTTTAATAGAATGCAACTTAAAGCCTCACACTAGCAGCAAGCCATGCCAGCTCGTGAATTCCCAAGAAACTGAACCGTGGTAGTGTAGGGTCATTTAATGGCCTTCCAATTGTTTGGAATCTCTTTTGCAAAGGAGCTAATTTTCACAGACTCAGCCGAGGGCCAAAAGAGCAAAGACCAATAAGTGAGTGGAAAAGCAGGTAACACAAAGTAAACAGAGTCTTGCCCTAGCACATGGCCAGCTCTGGTCTGCAAGCCAGGCTCACATGGTGTTTTATTTGCCTGCAGTAGCTGTTTGTTGCTAATCTTCCCTGGCTTTTCCCTCAGATAGGAAACAGCAGGGGTATTTGGAACCCAATGTTACAAGCCCCGTTTGTGTTATCCTTAGGAAACAGAGAAATCTCGACATGCTTAGTGTGCCTGGTAGGCGTTTGGAACTGCGAAGGCTCAGAGGATGTGTGGCTTCACCTCTGCTTCCATGGTCCGTTACCCTAGTCTAACTAAAGCCAGACTGCTACGTGGGGGAATGCATCCAAAGTTTAGTTGATAGACGGCACAGTTGTGAACCTTGCTTAACAATAAAGCTCTTACTATTTTTACAATGCTGCAAAGAATATTTCAATACACAGTACACCCCCCTCATCTAGGTTATTTGTAAGATGAATTGTTCACATGCAAATTCCATGGCTCTAAATGTCTAGTTATGATTTTTATAAATTTTACTAACTTCTACACTCTCACAAGCATTGTTTAACAATGTCAGTTTTCTCCAAATTTTCATGTCTGTCAAGTCAACATGCAGCAGCAAGTTAATTCATCTGAAAGTCAGTGTGAGCCAGAGACACATGTATCTGGTTTGGTGACACTTGCTGGCTATGGATGTTTTAAGGGTTAAAGGTCAGAAAAGAGCAAGAATCATGGAACATGAAATAGATTTGACTACAACTTCAGTATCAGAAAACGGGCAGCCCGAGAATTATGAGATGAGGTTTAATAATGAAATACTGTGACCTATCCAATATGTTAGATTCCAGGCAGTGATAATGAGTTATGAATTTTATCTGAAGCATAATGTTTTCGCCAATTTTTATTTTAGCAGCTACAAGGTTACCTTGGGTGAACTGAAATTGCTGAATCATCATTACACAGGTCCTTGATGGTTTGGTTACCTTGGGTGAACCAGAATTGCTGAATCATCATTACACAAGTCCTTGATGGTTTGGACCACAAAGCTTACTACAGAAGAAACATGAAATCTTGAAAGGACATGGGGACACCTCTTGGCCTTGTTGTTCAAATATAGATAAATCACTAGACCTTATAGAGATATTCTTTCTTCACTTGCTTAATTAAAATAATTAGCCTAGGTTTCATTATTGTTAGTAGCCATACTACTATAAATGATTACTAACATATTAAAGGCACAAGGCATGTAGTAAATTCTTACTCAAGTTTGAATTCAATGTTAAAGTCTTTTAAAAACATTTTATTTATTATTTTTATTTTTGTGGGTGAGTATATTGTCTGCATGTACCTGTGTCATGCAGAGGTCAGAAGAGGCTGTCAGATCCCCTGGAACTGGAGTTACAGATGGTTGTGAGACACTATATGGGTGCTGGAAATTGAACCAGGTCTCCTCTCCAAGAGCAGCTAGTGCTCTTAACCACTGAGCCATCTCTCCAGCCCAATGTTAGTCTTAGCTCTTAAGAGACTTAGATTTCAATGCTTTTTGGACAAATACTCAGGAATTCTATGAACCAAGGAGTTTTTAGTTGCTTCTTGAACTTTTTTCAGTCTCACAGTATAACAGTTAAACACACTCCACTGCGTCTGATCAGAAGATGGTTTTGCATGAAGTTTGGCATGGATGAGGGAATTTTAAGGAGAGGAAACACTAGAAGGTGAACAAACGAGGTTTGATCAACCGTGAAGTAATGCTGCTGCCCTTGTTTGAGGTGGTGTGGCTGTATTTGGTATCATTTCCATCATGGATGTAGCTGCATAGAGGACAGGCTTTGGATGTGACCCCCGGGATACGTCTCTAAAAGGAGCAGAGCTGAAGGTTGTCTCTGAGACAAGCCACTTCTGCTCACCTCCATCATTCTGAGAAGTGGTAATTTATAGATGCCTTCCACCTCCTAGTATTTCTACTCATGACTTTTAAATAAATGAATGTAAAACAGAGATTATTCTCTCTTGCAATTTTTTGTAATTCTGGGCATGAAAATAAACTTACACTAAATGATGGTCACTTTTTCCTCACCCTTGATACCTATGTTCTCCAGCTTGTGATTCTTCAAAAGATCAAGTGTTTTTATGTGCATATTTAAAATTTAAACTAGTAGGTTTCCATATGAGTTTTTCAAATATCTTGACATCAGTCGACCCTCTCACCCCAACTTCCCTCCCTTGCCCTCCTCTCCCTCTCCCTCGCCATTACTTCACTGTCCCCTTCCTATCAACTGTATTCGATATCCCTCTTCCCTTAAGATTTTTCTCCCTTTGACCAATGCATAAGATCTCTCCTCCTAAAAATTCGAGGGTTAATACTGTGACAGTAACTGTTCTGTATTACTGACTACAGGTATGATAGTGAACAGAAATATTTAGAACACGTTCATCCTGCTGAAACTTGATGCCTGCTTACTGGCTCTCCGTCCTACACCTTTGCCCATGTTCCTGTTCCCCATCCCCTTTGTACCCTTTGATTAGAAGAACTTAACTACTTCAGAATATAAATGCAATTATTCTGTATTTCTGTGACTAGTTCTGATGGTTTGAATGAAAAACACCCCCACAGAGTGATGTGCTGAGCACTCGGCGTTCAGCTGCTGGCCACTTGGGAGGCTGTGGAACTTTTAGGAATGGAGCCTTGATGGAAGAAGCATGTGCTTGTAGGCTCTTTGACTTGATCACCTAACCCCACTTCTAGTTCTCTGCTTCCTGCCTGTGGACAATAATGTGATCATCCAGCTTCCTGCTGCCACCTGCTGCCAGGCCTGGCCTGCCATTACACACTTCCCCTTCTGAAAACTTAAGTAGGAAAAACTCTTTTTTCCATAAGGTGATTTTGGTCATGGTGCAAACTGACTTATTTCACTTAGTGTATGTTTTCAAGGTTCATCTATATGGTCACGTGTGGCATAATTTCATTTAAAAAGTAGAAAAACTAGTTTGTCATGACATTGTGTCTAACCACAGTATTTATTTTATGGGAGCGCTTCTTAGTATTTCTCATACAGGGCTACTTGAGCTTTTGTCCAAGCCTTTTCTAAAATATTACACAGTAGTTAAAAGTATCAGGCTGGTGTAACTTAGCCTTTCTGGATGCTTAGCAACCATACTTAATGCCCATACCAATTTGGCTGAGAGTCTTAAGGGATAACTTTGTTCCTTGCCCTCAGAGGTCAACCAAGTCCCAAGGGACTATGCATGGGGGCATCTCTTGAAATGTCCTGCAAATGTGAGTCACCAGTCTTCCTGTATAGGGAGGTCTTGGAGATCCACTAATGAGACTTCAGCCAGTGTCCAGTCTATAAAGAGGAAGGTCTGCTCATGCTTCAAAAAGGGAAGCCTGTCTATATTGTTGTAGTTTCACCATTAACCCCAATCGAAGCCCTTACATTCTACCACGCCCCCTCTTCCGCAGATTGTTCCCTAGGCTTAGAAAAGGGGCACAGGTGGATGAGAAGCAAAACACTCTACTTTCTCTGGAGCTGATGTCTTGGTCTCTAGTCAGTTCTGGCTGTTTTCNGTTCCTTGCCCTCAGAGGTCAACTAAGTCAGAGGGGACTATGCATGGGGGCATCTCTTGAAATGTCCTGCAAATGTGAGTCACCAATCTTCCTGTGCAGGGAGGTCTTGGAGATCCACTAATGGGACTTCAGCCAGTGTCCAGTCTATAAAGAGGAAAGTCTGCTCATGCTTCAAAAAGGGAAGCCTGGTCTAGCAAGACCTGACTTTGTCCTTGGTGGATGGAACTGGTAAATGAAAATCTAAAAGGAGCAGGGGCTCCCTCCCCCCTAAAAAAGAAAATCTGAGTGACACTTGAGGACCAGATCCTCAATGGACCTTGAGAAAACAAAAACCTTGGTTAATCTGGGCTGTGTGGCCTTAAACATCCAAAAGGAAAGTATAACCAGAAATAAATAAATAGTAAGGCCTGAGCAATTGTACTTCAGGTATAAAACTTGAAATCGGGGCTGGAGAGATGGCCTAGCGGTTAAGAGTGCCGACAGCTCTTGCAGAGGACCCGGGTTCGATCCCCAGCACCCACATGGCGGCTGAGAACCATCCGAAACTCCAATTCCAGGAGAACGCCAGTTCCAGGGGAATCTGATGCCCTCTTCTGACCTCCGCAGCATTGCATGACACGGTTGCACAAACCTGCATGCAGACAGTACATTTATACACATACAGAAATAAATAAAATTAATAAAAAAAATTTTAAACTTGAGATCGTAGTATAAAGACAAAAAGTAAATTTAAAAAAAAGAGCAGAGTTGTTTTTCCTGTCTTACTGGCAAGTGTAGCTATCCTGTGGCTGCCACTGCTTTTGCCATCCTTCAAAGATGTGAGACACAACTTTTCAACCTTCCAATATGGACTGAAGACTCATGTCTCTCCAAGAATCCTCCAAACTTTCAGTGCTAGATGGGGACTGCTGAGACATCCAACTTGTGGACTGAACTACTACCAGGGTTTCTGCCTCTTCAGAGTATAGACTGCCATTGTTGGACTACCCAGGCTGTATCCTGGAGACCAGTACAGGAAGATCAAGACAGGATGCGGTGCTTACTGGACCTCATTTGGTGACCATGGGAAGGGAAAACCCCAGTGTGGAACACAAGGGCAGAACTGATGGTGGTTTGGGCGGTGCTTACTGGACCTCATTTGGTGACCATGGGAAGGGAAAACCCCAGTGTGGAACACAAGGGCAGAACTGATGGTGGTTTGGGCTTGCCATGGAAGAGACTTCAAACATGACATCTTTCAGCCTAATAAAAAAATCATAAGCTGAAGATGCTAAAACCTATGATATATGTGGCATGCATATGTGCATATTTTGGAGTGATGCATATTGGAAGGAATAACAACAACAGAAAGACTGCGTCAAAGAACTGACTGAAATGGTGAACTTCTGCTCAAAACAGTAAACTTCTGCATCCAGAATTTTGAGAGAGACTGAGAAAAAGATGAAAAACATGTTTGGCACAATTCATGAGCTCTGGTGGGGTGGGGGGACAGGGAGGAGGGGCACAGGTCTAGATTTGATTTTGTAATTTTGTATGAAATGCACAGAGCTTCAATAAAAAATGGGCTTTGGGAAAAAAAGGTGGACTACTATTCATTGCATCTGTGTACCTGGTCTTCCTCGCCCCTCACGTGACCATGTAGATGGAGGGTGTTTCCACATCTTGGATATTGTGAACAGTGCTACATATACATGGGGGTGCTATCAGCTCTTAAGAGATTTTGATTTCAGTACTTTTGGACAAATACCCAGGAATCAGATACTAATTCATCTGGTAGTTGCATTTTGATGTTTTGAGGAAGAGTGCTTCTGTTTGCATAGCAGCTGTGCCATTTTATATTCCCTCTACCAGTGGGAAAGATTCCTTTTCCTCCAAATCCTTGCAAAATTTTTGCTTTTTATTATTATTAAAATCATGTTTTTCAAAATATATTTTAATAGAATAGTTGTGCAATTCACACAGTGCATTTCAATCATATTAAGACCTCCCCCATCTGTGCTCCCCCAGCCTTCCCACAAGATTCCATGCATTCTGCAACATGTGATGAAACCTGTTTAGTCAAGTTTGTGTACTCAGATGTCCTTCTATGCAAGTTCATCCATTGGGGTCAAGTTAACCTATCTAAAGTCACTCCCTCAATGAAGCTCAACTCTCCTTCACCAGCAATAATAAGTTGCCAATAGTTCCTTGGTTAAGATTTGGTCCTGCTGACCATTTCCCCAGTTCTATGCTAAGCTTTTATCTGATTGAGTTTGCACGCATCTTGTGCATGCTGACACCATTTCTCTAAGTACCTATGAGTAAGTTCCCAGAAGCCTGGAAGACTCTGTTCCCTTGTGGTCACCTACCACCCCTGGCTCCTATAAGCTTTTTGCCCCTTTTCTGCAATGAGCCCTGATCCCTGGGTGCTTAACATTTAAAAATAACCTTTTAGATAAATTTTATGATCAGCATCTTTAAGGGACACTCGGTAGATCTGTAAGTAGTGTTTAGATATCCCAAAACTGCCTGGGCTCAGGCTGCAATGAAGAGCAAGTGCAGACACTTCCTCACCTCTGAGAGCATTCAGTTTTGATGCATGCAAGACAAAACATCAGGCTGCCATTGTGACAGATGGACATCAAGTGTCACTTGTTGGGGCAGCTATGAAGGCAGCAGGAAGCAGCTAGGAGACTGTGCCATAAGAGAGGTTTTACTTCTTAGCTAGACACAGTCTAGATCATCTGGGAGGGGGGTCTCCCTAAGGGATTATCAAGATTATGTCGGCCTTGTGGGCATGTCTCTGGTGGGAGAGTATCTCGATTACATTAATTTAAGTGGAAGACCTGCCCACTTTGAGTAGCACCAATCCCAGGGCAGAGAATCGTGGACTGTAGAATAATGGAGAGTCGGAGCTGGGCACCAGCATGGAGGCTTAGTGCATTGCTCTGCACTGCTCACTGTAGGTGCAGTGTCGTGTCTGTCATGATGGACTGTAACCTGGAATCATGAGCCAAAGAAACCCTGTTCCCTCAGTTACTCTGTCATAGTATTTTATCATAGGTGACATGGAAATAAAGCTAAGAGAGTAAGGGTTAGGAAGAGTATTCTCAACTGAGGGAGTAGTGCCTGCCAACATCCTGTGCATCAAAGGGGTATGCTTGGAATTAGTGTGCCTGAAGCACAGAGGAAAGAATGCAGTTATTGTCCCTTTTTACAGATGGAAAAACAACTTCAGTGCAAGGTATGATTTACTAATCTTATAACTCATAACTCACAACCACAGAGTGGGAGACTAGTAACTAGAAGCATAAATGATCTCTAAAAGTGTTACATTGCCAATGAGGCAAACCTGCCTGAGGAGAAGAAAAAAAAATGCACAGGCGTGTGTTGGTTAGTGTTGAGTTCCAGTGTGAAGGGAGAAAGTAGGTAGCTTGACTGTTCACTATGGACAAAGTCACTAAAACTATGTGGCCGTGCCAGTGCCCCCTCCCAAGCCACCTACCAACTCACAGTTCATGCACAGCTGTGCCCTCTGAACCCCCAAACAAATTTCTGTCTGTAATTCCCTTGTGCAAATTTTCCATTCTTTCCTTAGATAACTTCCCAGCTTTGCTTAAGAATTGCAAGGAGCCGGGTGTGGTGGCACACAAATTTAATCCCAGTATTCAGGAAGCAAAGGCAGATGGATCTCTGTGAGTTCAAGGCTAGCCTGGTCTACATAGTGAGTTACAGGATAGTTGGGACTAAGGGAGACCCTGTCTCAGAAAGACCAAAAAAGAAAAAAAAAATGCAAGGAAAGGAAAGGCAGGGTGTGGTGGTGCACACCTTTAATCCTAGTACTTGGGAGGCAGAAGCAGGTGGATCTCCTTGAGTTCAAGGTCAGCCTGGTCTACATAGTACATAGTGAATTCCAGGACAGCCAGAGCCACAGGGAAATCTTGTCTCCAAAAAAAAAAAAAGGAAAACTCAGTTCCTGAATTAATAAAGCACACAGACTGATGGCTATATGTTCTAAAAAGACAGACACCACATATTTGTTGGCAGGCGGGTCCCTTTATTCATCACTTTGTCCTGTGACTTGCAGACATCCCCTGCTTGTTGCTCCCCGGATCCCAAGTCTCACTAAAACAGTGGCATTAACCAGAGCTTACAGATTGCTGGAGAATCCCTCCAGGCTATAGACCCCTTCCCCTGAACCCTTCCCCACTGGCACAATCTTTGTATGCACTTTCTAGGAGCTGCATGTCCTGCCAAGCTTGCTCCAGACTCTATCTTTTGACTATCTCATTCTTTTTTTAATTTATTATTTTTTATGTGTATGAGTGTACTGTCTGCATGTAGTTTGGTGCACTGTGTCATGCAATGCCTTGGAGGTCAGAAGAGGGTGTCAGATTCCCCTGGAACTGGAGTTAAAGATGGTTCTTAGCTGTCATGTGGGTGCTGGGAATCGAACCCGGGTCCTCTGCAAGAGCAGTTGCTGCTCTTAACTGCTGAGCCATCTTTCCAGCCCCAGACTATCCCCTTCTTTTGAGTCTCCTTTCCTCAGTCCTTGATTTCTGTTTTGAGTGTCAGTTCCTCCTTAGAGGTTCAGCAAACAAGTAACTGGCAAGAACAATACCCTGGGTCAGAAATCCTGTGTACCCAGCTGGCCTCTGCCAGGTCCTGGCTCTGTATTCTCCTATAAGTCGCTTTCCCACCTTCCCTCCCTCCATCAGTCCCTCCCTCCCTCCCTCCCTCCCTCCCTCCCTCCCTCCCTTCCTTCCTTCCTTCCTTCCTTCCTTCCTTCCTTCCTTCCTTCCTTCCTTCTTTCCTTCCTATCTTCCTTTCTTCCTTCCTTCCATCCTCCTTCCTTCCTTTCTCCCTTCCTTCCTTCCTTTCTTCCTTCCTTTCCTTCCTCCCTACATCTCTTGCCCCTTCCTTCTTTCCTTCCCTCTTCTTTTCTTCCTTCCCTCCCTTCCTCCTTTCCTTCCTTTCTTTCCTCAGTTTCTTCCTCCCATCATCCATTCATTTTCCCTCCATACCCCTGTTTCTTCCTTTCCTTTTCAGATAGACTTACCCTTCCTGAACACCTTTTCTCCTCCGGGTACCCCTTGCTTCTAAGACTTTCGTAGGATGAAATGTTCTAGCATAGCAGGGCCTCACTTGGGGATGGTGGTTATGATTACTGGACCTCTCTCAGCCTCGTTCCTACTGTCGGTCACTGAAAGTTACAGATCACTAGTCTCTGCAGCTTTCCAGATCACAGGTCTGATCCTTCACCACTTCCTATCCATTAGGTTCTCAGGTGTCTTATTCTCCCTCTAACTCTATCCTTGCCCTCCCAAGTACATGGACTAAGGCTGGGGTACTCAGAACATGCCCTGAAGGACACTGGCTGTACTTTGTTGGCATCAGGACTAGAGACATTCGTGATGAAGAAAGATGGGGATTCTGAGGCTGGAAGTGGTAATGCCTGAAGGGAGAGCACGAATCACAACGCTGAGGAGAGATAATGACCTTTCCAGGCTGAAGGCGGGCAGCGCAGCCCTTAGGGGCACCAGATAGCACCGAAAACCCTGGCTGCTTGCAAATTCCCTTTCTGGCTTGCAGGACTATTTTCAGCCCAGGAGTCAGGTTTCATTAGTGTCACTGAGAATTCCTTTGGGTTCCCTTATGACTGTTCAAAGAAATGAGCTCTGCTCAGGAAGGCAGGGCCACACAATGGACTGTGAGTCAGCTCCAGGGTCAGCAAATCAGGGCTCCTTCCCACCCAGTTCTCCCACTCACCTGCCCCGTGAGTCTGGCAGGTGACTCAGCCTTGGTAATTCTGTTTTCCAAATATACACAGTTGAGAATAATAGTGCCTATGTCTTAGGAATGCTTTGAAGATTAGATGACAGATTGGTACTAACATGTGTTCATGATATCCAGGCAAGATAGGTTTGTATGACTTGGAATGAGTTTTGCTGCATCAAAAACTGAATGTGTAGCCAATGAGAGAACACAGTATGCAGTGTGGTGTGATGATCACATGGGTGGCCACTGACTGCTTTAAATCCTATTTTTACTGTGTAGAGGTTGTTAGCTTGGGTAAGCTGCTGACTTCCTCTGTATCTTATTTTGTTAGTTTGTGAAATAATATAATAATATCTATAGTGATGAAGCTGAAATGAATATATTTGTACAGAATAGTACTTGGTGTTTATTATTGCAGAATAGCACCGGGTTGTGTAGAGGACATTGCATATAACACCCATTTTTCTGTGTGTCTCATAAGAAAATGTAATCAGTGTTTCAACTTTGTTGAAATGTCATAGCTTCTCTTCATGGTTAATATAGCTGATGCTGTAATTCCAAGAATTGGGCTTCATGGAATACAGCCCAAAGCAGGGAAGAATGGTTGTCTCTTGAAGGCTCTGGTCAGCTACTCTGTGAATCCCCAGAAATCCTATATGTTTCCTTATTTCTCCTGTGGAGAGCTGGGTCACTGTCAAATGTGAATGATGTTCTATGATACAGACCTATGTCATTTGCCCTAGGAGACTAGAAAAATTGCTTTAGAAATCAAATCAAAATAGTATTAACAAAGAAAAGAAGGGATGTTTACTTGGTACATAAGTTACAATGCTGAAAATATTTTAGAAACCATGACATGGGACTCTGGACTGCTCTTGTGATATAGCTCTCACCACACAGCCTGCCTGTAGGGATCAAGCCTGATCTTTAGTGCTCTGGGCTCCCATTGATTTATTAATTTCCACATATTATTTTCTTGTTTACTAGAATGAAAGAGACATGGTACATTATTTTGAGGTTAGGGCATCATAGATCTTTAAAGAGTAAATGTGGTGTTTCAAAAAGTAACCAGGAAGCTGAAGACATGGCTCAGCAGTTAAGAGCACTGACTACTCTTGCAGAAGTCTTGGGTTTGGTTCACAGCACCCACATGGCAACTAACAACTGTCTGTAACTCCAGTTCCAGAGTATCTGATGCCTTATTCTGACCTCTACAGGCTTTGCACAACACAGGTACTCTTAAATACATGCAGACAATACACTCATACACATAAAATAAAAATAATAAAATAATTAAAAAGGGAAATAGAATAAAGTGTGGAATTGTTAGGTTGTTTCCTAAAATAACAACTTTTAGTAGGCTCAGTTTTTACTTCTCTATGCATCTATCTTTGTGTTCATCACTCAGTCTATCCTTCCCTCTATCCTGCAGTCCATCCCTCTATCCTGCAATCCATCCCTCCATCCCTCCATCCCTCCCTCCATCCCACCATCCATCCATCCCTCCCTCCATTCCACCATCCATCCATCCCTCCCTCCATCCCACTATCCATCCCTCCCTCCATCCCTCCATCCATCCATCCCACCATCCATCCATCTATCCATCCATCCTCCATCCATCCCTCCATCCCTCCATCCATCCCACCATCCATCCCTCCCACCATCCATCCCTCCCTCCCTCCATCCATCCCACCATCCATCCCTCCCTCCCTCCATTCCTCCCTCTGTCCCTCCATTCCTCCCTCCCTCCCTCCCTCCCTCCCTCCATCATCTATCTATCTCTATATGTCCCTCCATCCATCTGTCCCGCGTCCCGCCACCCATGCCGCCAGCCAGCCAGCCACAGCTGGACCTCCAGCCCGCCAGCCGCCCGTCCCTCCAGCCAGCCCGCATCCCGCCATCCCTCCAGCCGCCATCCCGCCAGCCAGCCGGAAAGCTCAGCAGCGCGCCATTCCAGTCGAGCTAGCCCTCCATCCCTCCATCCATACCCTCCAACTCCATACATCCATCCATCCATCCATCCATTCATCCATCCATCCATATGCATCTCCTTGTCATCCTTTTATACATCCTTCAAATATCAACTCACTAATTATAGCATGGTCGACCTATCCTTAAATCGATATTTTACTTTACCCTAACATCCATTTGACCCATGTAGCCAGATATCTATCAATGTTTTTGTCCACACCCACTCATGCACTTATTTTTGTATTCATTCATGATGCCTTTCATTTTATCTTCCTTCTCATTCTTTTTTCTTCTATTACTTCTTTATTTTTTCATTTTTAAAATAAGTTAATAATTTATGAGTACAAGCATCCTTCATGTAAAACTCAATTTGCAAGCAGTTGTGCCCTAAACTCCACACAAGCACAGGGCCCCCATCCAGCTGTGGGGCTTGTATTTTCAAATCAAGTGATCAAATAAGTGTCCAGTCTATATTGCTGTAGTACCACATTTTACCCCTCATCACAGCCTTACATTCTACCCGTCCCATCTTCCACAGATTGTTCCATAGGCTTAGAAAGGGGCCAAGTGGAAGACAAGAAGCAAAACCAGTCTACTTTCTCTGGAGATGTCGTTTTTGGACTCTGGTCTAAATTCTGGCTGTGTTTTCCTTTACAGTTAGTCCAGGAATAACCTTTCAAATCCCACTAATGAAGAGCACAAGTATTAGATAATATAGGTCATTTAAACATCACTATTGTTATGGTAGTTACTTGGGTATAGGACACAGATTTTTGGATAGTATGTAAATCCATGAATTATGTTTTTTTCTGTAAAAATCTGACAGGGTCTTTAACTGTGGCTTATAACATCTCCTAAATCACTAGAGGATAATAAGCTTGTGGCATCAAGCCCGTGGGTTATTCCTCCAAGGATAGAGCTAATGCCAATTAGATTTGGGGATATACAGGCATAGGACTGCCCCTGCTGCACAGTATTTCCAGGCAGGTGAAGGTGTAGCTGGTGCTGACGGAGAGGAGTCTTGCTTGACTCAAGGAGACCTAATATTTGCTTTTTGGTTTAGTGGCTTTGGTAACACTCTCTGGCATTCCAGAGACCAACTGGACACTTGCAAGTGTGGTCTCAATACATCTTTCCCAATGCTTGCCTCAGGTCTTCAACAGGCAGGGCCTTATCGCCTGTCTTCTTGATGGAATCCCAGTGACAGGCAAAAGCATTTACCTTTTTTGGGGGGGGGCTTGGATTCCCCTGCGCCCAACATTTCCTTGGTTTAGAAAAATCCATTGCTGATGTCAGAGCTCCTGTATTAATATATTTTGCTTAAGTGCATAGCTTAAGGAGACTTTAGTATTATATTTGGTTCTGAATAGAGAATAATCCTTTTCACAGTTCCTATGTCTATTAGTCAATTAAAGAAGGCAGTTTTACCAGTTTTATAAGAGATTACCTCTATAACAGTTGGCTCCAATTTACAGTTAGAGAACAACCTCATCATCATCATATTCCTTCTTGTTCTATGAAGGAGAGATAAGAAAGTCTCTCATATTAAAATTTTGCGGCACCTAGAAGGTAAGTTTCATTAGGACTCATTATAAATAGTTGTTACGAGTAGGATCCACAGAGGGGTTTGATGCCCGTAGCAGTCTGAGGCTTTTCTTCCTTTTAATGTTCAGATGGGCCAACCTTTCTGCTGGCACTTCTTGGTATATCCTTCACAATGCAAAGCTGTGTCTTTTCTTTCTCTGTCGTTAAGTTGGTGACATTTTGACTTGTGGGAACATACAAGTCTTTTCCCATAGTTAGTTTTAAGATTTGAATTGCAAAGTTTTTGACAAAAAGGTTTCATATATATCTGTATCCCCCCTTTTTATTTTATGTTTCTGTTTTTTGACCCAGGAGTCTCAAAAAGGCAGTTGTAGTACACATACCTATAGGCAGGAATCAAGGTGCAGATTTTGTCAAATTCACCCAAGCTGTTTTGGGTAACTATATGTCATTAACTTGGGAAGCAAACTTAATTTCTTAAGTTAAATCATCCTACAGGTAAAAGAGAATGCCACAAGATGATACTGTACAACAGAAAAATTATAGAGAACATTTGTATGTGCTAATCCCAAAGTTATTGTTATACAGATTATAAATAAAACAAATGTGTACAACAATTTATATTTGCAATTATCTAAGGTACATTACCATTTTTATCAGAACCTTTATACCAATGTTATTTAATATACACATATTTACTTTTACTAAGTCCTAAAACACCATGTAACCTGTAGACAGAGTCTGGGCAAAATTGGATACTTGTTGAACTCACATCAATTAAATATACATTAATAGAATATAGACGTGTGTCCCTCTCCTTCCCCTCCCACCCCTCCTGATTCACCATTTCAGTCAGTTTTCTGATGCAGTCTTTCTGTTGTTGTTTTTTTAATATGCATCCCTCTCCACAAGAAATATTAACAACTGGATTATTGGTGCTAGCATCCACAGATGAGGGATACCATTCACCGTTTGTTTTTCTGGGACTGTGTTACTTCACTTAATGTAATATCTTCTAGCTCCATCCATTTACCTGCAAAGTTCATGGTGTTGTCTTTCTTTAAAGCTGCATAGAACTCCATCGTGTACATGTACCACATTTTCTCTGTCCACTCATCAGTTGAGGGGCATTTGGGTTGGTTTCAGCTTTTTGCTGTTGTGAACAGAGATGCAATAAATATAGCCGTGCATGTATTTTTGCAGTAAGATGAGTCTTGTGGGTATATACCCAGGATTGGTATGACTGGGTCAAATGGCAAGCTCATTTTGAGTCTTCCAAGGGTTCTCCACACTACTTTTCATAGTGGCTTTACAAGTTTACATTCCCACCAGCAATGGATGAGTGTTCCCCTTTCCCCACATCTCCAGCACTTGATATCATTTGTTTTCTTGATCCTGGCCAGTCTTATCAGAGTGAGATGATATCTTAGATTGGTCTTAATTTGCATTTCCCTAATTATTAGTGACATAGAACAGTTTTTAAGATGTTTCTCAGCCATCTCTAATTCCTCCTCTGTGAAGTCTCTATATAGTTCTTTGCTCCATCTTTTGAGTGGTTCATTTGTTTTCTTTCTTCTTTGCTTTTTTTTTTTTACTTTTTATTTTTATTTATTTTTTTAAGGGATTCTACAATACAATGACACAGTTGTTTGCAGATAGCATTGATGTCACTCATTATGTCATACAATCAGGTAATTGGTGCATTTTGCAAGTATCTATGTCCAAATTTTGAACAACCCAAGGTTCCCATAGACCAGTTGGAGAAGCTTGTATGCACAGACATGTTGATCAATCAGGAGTCCAGACTATATTCCTGTGGTCTCATGATTCACCCCTATCTCTCCACAGCCCTTACAATCTACCACGCCTCCTCTTCCGCAGTTTGTTCCCTGGGCTTTGGGAAAGGGGCACAAGTGGGTGAGAAGAAAACAGTCTAATTTCTTTGGAGTTGTCATTTTGGACTCCAGTCTGTTCAGGTTGTTTCCCTTCATGGATTGACAGCTTTCCCAGTGATACCCTTTTTAGTCATATTAACAAAGCACAAGCTATTGGATGTACAGGCATTTAAGCAGTACCACTTATTATGTCAAGCTAAGCTGTGAGCATAGACACAGATGCTTGGATGGCATGCTAATCCGCAAACTGTGGTTTCTCTATAAAGGGTGACAAGTTCTTACTGTGGCTCACAACATCACCCAACCACCAGAGGACACATAATCTTGTGGCATCGTCATGTGCTATTCCTCCAAGGAGAGAGTAATGCCAAATTAGATTTGGATATCTATAGAGACTGGCTGGCCACTGTTGCACCAGTATCTCCAGGCTGTTGAGGTGTAGCTGATCTTGACTGAGGAGTCTTGCTTGTCTCGGAGACCAATATTTTGCTGTGTATTGCTTTAGTGGCCTTTGTTAATGCTCTCTACCTTTTCAGAGGCCACTTGTATGCTACAAGTGACGTCTCATAACATTTTGCATGCTCACACCAGGTCTTAAAAACAGGATCTCACTGCCTTTTTCCTTGCATATATCCCACTTATAGGCAAAAGAAGCTTATTATAATTTGTGGGGTGGGGGGTGTTTTTTGAGGGGCTTGTCCCCTAGCCAACCTTCCTGCTGGCAGATAAATTCCATTGCTGATGTAGTGCTGTCCTGTAGTAATATCATTTTGCTTAATTACACAACTTATCTACACTTACTATTGTAATCTGGCTCTAAATAGAGGAAACTATTCCTTTCACGTTCCTATGCCTATCAATCAGTTAAAAAATATGTTATGACTGTTTTTAGGAAATTACAATTGTAACAATTGGGCTCTAGTTCTACAGTTAGGGAGTGGTTTTTTCCATTACCATCTGTTTTTCTTTTTCCAAAAAAGGGGGACTGGGTACGGCAGGTTTCTCTAGCATTTGGAAGGTAAACTTCATTAGGGTCCATTATAAACAGCAACCCCAATATTATTCAGAGAGATGTCTCAGTGTCTTTGACTTCAGGCAGTCGAGGTTACTCATTCCTTAATGTTACAGATGGGTCCAACCTCTCTGCTGGCATTCCCCCAGTTCCTTCCTTGCACACCATAAGTTGTATGTTTTCAGTCATTTAGATTGTGATTTTATCTGTGTGAACATTAAATTTTCTCCATCCCATTGTTGTTTCAACGATCAGAAAAATGGAAAAAATTATATAGGATTGGACACAGAGTTTTCCATTTTTAATCCCCAGAAGGATAGTAACACCATCCCACACTCCCACCTCCCTCTTTTTTGTTTTTTTTTTTTTTTTTCGCGGTTTTTATGTTTTGACCTAATAGTTGCCTAATGTTGTATCTTACACATTACCCATAAACAGGAGCCAAGGATAAAGCTTTCATTAAATTTACCCACAAACTGTTTCTCATTATGTACTGTGCTACTTATTTGGAAGGAAGATTTAAGCTTAGTTCCTTTAAATTGCTGTACAGTAAAAGAAAGTGTTTTTATAATGTGATGTTGTATTAATTCAGAAAAAATTATAGGCCATTTGATGACCTAACCATACACTTTTTCATAAGAACAAAAAAAAAAGGGTGGTAATGAAAGTCCTTCCTAATGGTAAATTAGAGACACTTATAGAAGGTAATCATTCTTATAAAAACTAGTGAAATACACTTTTTCTTAATTGACTAATATAATAGGAACTGTAAAAAGGATTATTGTCTATTCAGAAACACATATAATTACTAAAGTATCTTTAAGTTTTAAGTTCATATAATTACATACAAGGAGAGCACTCGAAGCAGCACTATGGTTTCTGCCAAGGAGATGCTTAGCCAGGGGACCCAAGCACCGCCCCCCCCACAAAAGGTTAAGCTTATTGCCTGTACAACTGGGATATCTGCAAGAAAAAAACAGGTGTGTATAGGTCCGCCCTGCTTGAATGACCTAGATGTAACCATGGGAGGTTAGTTGTATCAGAGATCACACTTTCAAGCATCACGTTGGTCTCTTGGAATGCAAGAGTGTGTTACCAAAGGCACTAACCAAATAAACGCAAATGTGGGTCTCTTGATTCAAGCAAAAACTCCTCCACCAACATGTCAGCTTAAACCCCAAATGCTTGGAGTTACTGTGCCGCAGGCAGTCCATATGTCTGTATATCCCAACTTTTTGATTATTCGCTCTCTCCTGGGAATAAATCGTGGATGTTCACCACAAGCTTATACCTTTTAGTGATTAGGAGATTTATATGCCACAGTAAGGCCTTGTCATCTCTCTTGCAGGAAAAAAAAGTAATCCAGGATTAACACACCATCCACCACATCTGTGATATACCAAAGTACCTCCATAGTAACTAGCAATGTTAAATACTTATATATCTAATCGGCTTATGCTTCATTAGCAGGATTTGAAAGCCTGTCCCTGGCCAATTGGCAGCTCTGAAAGGAAACCAGCCAGAAATGATTAGAGTCCAAAAACGACATCTTCCAAGAAAGTAGACTGTTTTCCTTCTGTCCACTCGTGCCCTTATCTCTAAGCCTAAGGAGCACCAATCTTGTGGAAGAGGGGGAGTGGTTTATTGTAGGGGCTGCGATAGGGCGGAATGGTTTAAAACTACACAACAATATAGACTGGCACCTTATTTTGATCAAACTTGATTGAACATTCAAGGCCCTAAGTGGATGGTGGGAGCCTTGAGCTCTGTGGGCTGGGGCACAACTGCTTGCAAATTGTATTTATTTATGTATTTATTTATTTATTTATTTATTTATTTATTTATTATTTATTTTGGTTGTTTTTTCGGACAGGGTCTCCTATAGTCCCAGCTGTCCTGGAACTCCACTCTGTAGACCAGGCTGGCCTTGACCACAACAAAGAGTATGCCTGCCTCTCCTCCCCCAAGTTGCTAGGATTAACGGCGGCCCCCCACGCCCGGCGCAAAATGCAAATGGTTTTATATGAAGGATTCTTGTGAAACAAAAAAAAAAAAATAAAAAAAAAAAACAAAAAAAAAAAAAAACAAAAGGAGCTAGATACTGACATTTGAACTAATGGGAATATAAAATGACTAGTCGTTTATTTATAGTTTGTATTGGGTGGTCTCTATATTTTTCTGAAACTACAACATCCACGTAATTGTTTGTAAACTTTTCTTTTACTTGTAGGACAATTTTAAGGATTAAGATTAAATTTACTTCCACAAATAAGTCGAAGTCATTAGTCCAGGTCATATAGCTTAAAGGCAAGTGTTTATTGGGTACATTTATTTAGGCAGGTACTCAAACTCTGGCCAAGCTTTATCCACCAAAGTATACGATATTTCAAATGCTTAGTGAATTGTTTCACTTACGTAAATTTAGGTGTAGGTTTTAGTGGAAATAGTGGAATGTAATCAAACTGACACATTGGAATATAACAATTTAATTGGTTTTATTTATAATTTGTACCTGGGTTAAGGTATACAAAGGCACTAATATTTGTTCTTTGCTTTTTTAGCGTTGATGCTTCTGGAAAATTAACTGCTTTGTCAAATGTAACTGCAGTGAGGTTTCCTCCATCTGTGGGTTTTCTCTTCATTCCTTTATTGTTTTCTTTTGATGTACCAAGAAGCTTTGAGTTTAATGAGTCCCATTGGTGAATTGTTTGAACTTATTTCTTGTGGCAAGTGGCATGCTTCTATTTGGAAGTTTTTCAATCACGCCTATTGTCTTGTAGTTCGGTTGCCAAGTTCTCTTCTATCACCTCCAGAGTTTTGGGTTTCCATTGAGTCTTTGATCCATCTGGAATTTGACTTTTGTAAGGGTGTGAGACGTAGGGTGTTTAACTTTATTCTTCTACACGTGGTGATCCATTTGCAAAACACACTTACTGAAGATGCTGTCTTTCCTCATGTGTCTTCTTGGCCCACCTTGTCATCATCTAGGTGGCTGAAATTGTTAGTGCTCAGGCCTTGGATCTTCAGTTTTATTCCTTGGTCAACTGGTCTGTTTTTTGTGCCAGTACAAGCTGTTTTTATGACTTAATAGCCCGTAGTAGTTTAGTTTGATGTCTGGTAGTAGCAGCCCCCCTGTTTCGTCTTTTCACTCAGGGTTACTTTGCTATCTGGGGTCTTTTTTTTCCCACTGAATTGACCTCGGATTTTTTTCCAAGTTTGAAGAAAGATCTGAGGATTTTGATTGGGATTGCATTAAATCTGTACACGAGTTCAGGTAGAATGGTATTTTTATATATTTATTTTCCCAATCCATGAGCATGGGTGGTTTTCGATCTTCTGATGTATTCTTCATTTCCCTTATTCAGGGGTTTAAAATTTTTTGTTGTAGAGATCCTTGGTGTCTTTGGTTTAGGGTTTGTCCTAGGTTTTTATTGTGTTTTTGACGGCTTATTGTGAGTGGAAGTCCCTTGTTTCTTCATTCTTCAGTTTCTTGTTGTTGGTGTTAAAGGAAGGCTACTGATTTTGCTAGATTAATTTATGTTCCTGCCATTTACTGAAGTTAATCGTTTCTCGGAGTTTTCTGGTGGAGTTCTTAGCATACCATTGATAGACAATAAATATCACCAACAAAAAAGGGATAGCTTGGACTTCCTCTTTCCAATTAAAACTTCTTTTAATTTCCTTTTCTTGCTTATTGCCTCTACGAAAGGTTTCAAGCTATATATTGAAAAGGAGTGTGACAGGGGCTGACTGCCAAGTTTTCTTTGAGGGGAAGTTCTGTATTTCCGCCATTTGCTTGGAAGCTTTAGTGTACCTATGACCACCACTCTGGGTTGAGGAGAGCCTCAATTGGGGAATTGCTCCCATTGCTGATTGGCTTGTGGCCACTTTGTGAGTATTGTCTGATTGTCGAGCAGTGTGGGAGGACCCAGCCCACAATGAGTGGTGACCCCCTGGGCATGTTGTTGTTGTAAAGTATAAAAGGCAGGTGGGCATGAGCCAGGGAGCAAGCCAATCAACAGCATTCCCTCCATGGCTTAGTGCATTCACTTCCTGCTCTCAGGTTCCACCTGAGTTTTCTACTTGGGCTCCCGAGTGAGAACTGCGACCCCAGGAGATGTAAGCTTGCATAAAAACCCTTTTCTCACCAAGTGAGTTTGGTGTCAGTCAGAGTGTTTTGTCACAGACGGAAGACAAACCTCGACGCACAGAACATTGGTACCAGGAGTGTGGGTATTGCTGTGACATGACCTTGCCTTTGTGTTTGGGGAAGAATTTGTGGAGGCATTGGAACTTTGGGCTTGGAAACATTGAATGCCTAAAGTATTGTTGCTGTGGAGTTGGAGCAGTTTTTCTGAAAGATTGTAGAAGCAGAGGCCTGGCTGTGAAGTTTCTAGTTTCACTTAAGGGGAAGAGATCCATCAGGACTGTTTATCTGTGGGTTTGGTCAGCGGGGCTGAAGAATCAGCTGACACAAGAGCAAGAAAACCTGAAGTGAAATCTTTGTTGTTGGGGACAATTGATGCTGGTTGCTGGGGCGTGAAAAATCAGTGTACGTAACAGAGACCAGATCACTGTGGTGAAATCTTCTGAGGAAGAATTTTTTCAGGGTCAGCCCACAGAACTGTAGCACCAGAAGGGGCTCCAAGCCCTCCATCTTCAAGCCAGAAGTAGGACTTGATAGTGGTGTAAGTCGCCTGTATGTTCTGGTGCTTGAAATCTGAGGGGGTCACAGAGAGCAAGCGAGGCTTGGCATGTGAGCAGGCCGGAGTAAAGACCATGGTGGAAGTGCAAAATCGGGCAGTGAAGACCCGGGATTGCAGGGTGTCATGGAGGACAGCTGAGGCTTTGCCACCAGGAGGAGGTCGAAGAGACATTGGTGAAGGTGCTGCCTCCGTTTCCAGTGATCGACCCCAGCTTTTTGAGATGCCAGGACCACGGGACGACACCAAGGCAGCAGAGGTGTTGTCATGGAGTCGGCCTGGGCCTTGTGAGTTGAGCTGTGTGTGCTACAGACAGAGAGGGGGAGCTGCCCCAAAACCTTTTGAGCCCAGACAGATCGTGAGTATCCAGGTGTCCAGCCTTGAGATACTTGCTTGAACTTAGGTTTGTTTGCGTGTTGCCTGATTTTTCCCCTTTGTAAAGACAGTACTGTTTTTTATTTTACGGCAGCCACAGTTAAGAGAGGATTTTAACGATGTGAACTTTTTAGTGTTTGGACTTTTAAGTGATCCTGGAGTCTTTCAGGTTGTACTTGTCTTAGGTTGTGATTTTAAATGGTACTTTGGGGATAGAACTGGAAGTTGTGGTGTGTTTAATAGTGATGTGTTTTGGTGTCAAGTTGACAAGGGGTCAATCTGTGTTATAGTTTTCGTGTCACTTGACACACCTGGATGAGGGAGCATCAATTGGGGAATTGGCTCCATTGGATGGCCTGGTGCCATCTGTGGAGTATCTGTCTGATTGTCGAGCAGTGGGGAGGACCCAGCCACCAATAGTGGATGGCCACCCCTGGGCAGGTTGTTGTGTAAAGTATAAAAAGGCAGGGCTGGGCATGAGCAGGGGAGCAAGCCAGGTGAACTGCATTCTTCCATGGCTTGTGCCTCAGCTCCTGCCTCTGGGTTCTTGCCTCTGGGTTCCTGTCTTGGGTTCCTGTCTTGGTTTCCCTCAATGATAGACTGTTGTTTGGAAGTATAACATGAAATAAAACCCTTTTCTCCCCAATTTGGTGTCAGTCAGAGTGTTTTGTCACAGCAATGGAAGACAAACTCGGACACCCATTTAGGATGATATTGGCTGTGGGTTTCCTGTATATGGCTTTGATTACATTGAGGAATGATCCCTCCAGTCCAATTCCCTCTAGGACTTTAAACATGAAGGGATGCTGGATTTTGTCAATGGCTTTCTCCGCATCAATTGAGATGATTGTGTGGTTTTTGTCTTTCAGTCCATTTATATGCTTGATGATATTTACTGATTTTCCTATGTTGAACCATCCCTGCATCTCTGGTATGAATCCAACTTGGTCATGATGGATGATCTTTTTGATGTGGGTCTGTATGCGATTTGGCAGTATCCTGTTTATAATTTTGGCATCTGTGTTCATTAGGGAGATGGGTCTATAGTTCTCCTTTTTGGTTGTATCTTTACCTGGTTTTGGTAATAGCATGATGCTGGCTTCATAGAAGGAATCTGGGAGAACTCCCTCTGTTTGTATCCTTCTAAAAAACTTGAGTAGTAATGGTTATAAATCTTTTTGAAATATTTTGTAGAATTCTGCCATGAAACTATCTGGGCCTGGGCGTGTTTTGGTTGGGAGGCTACTTATTAAATCTTCAATTTCTTCATGTATTATTGGTCTATTTAGGCTGTCGATCTCTTCTTGGTTGAGCTTTGATGATTCCTAGGATTTCAGATATTCATCCATTTCTTCTAGTTTTCAAACTTAGTAGAGTATAGGTTTTTGAAGTATTCCCATATGATTGTCTGGATCTTTTTATTGTCTGTTGTGATATTTCCCCTTTCATCACAGATTCTATTGATTTGGAATTGTTCCTTCTTTCTTTTGGTTAACTGGGCTAGAGATCTGTCTATCTTGTTTATTCTCTCAAAGAACCAACTTTTGGATTCATTGATTTTTTTCATATGGTTTTCTTTGTTTCTATTTCACTTATCTCTGCTCTGATTTTTGTTATTTCTTCTTGTCTGCTGCATTTAGGGTTCATTTGTTGTTGTCTCTCAAGTACTTTTAGCTGCAGTGTTAGATCATTCACTTGTGCTCTTTCTGGTTTTTCTTTTTTTTAATGTAGGCACTTAGAGCTATAAACTTCCCTCTTAGGACTGCTTTTAAAGTGTCCCATAGGTTTTGCTGTGTTGTATTATAATTGTCATTCAGTTTCAGGAATGTTTTTATTTCTTTCTTTATTTCTTCCTTGACCCATTCATTATTTAGGAGAGTGTTGTTTAGTCTCCATGTGTTCTTGTAGGTTGTAGGGTTTATCTTTGTGTTGATATTGAGTTTTATTGTACTGTGGTCTGATAGAATGCAGGAGATTATTTCAATCTTTTTGTATTTGTTGAGTTTTTCCCTGTGTCCCAGTATATGGTCTATTTTGGAGAATGTTCTGTGAGGTGCTGAGTAGAAAGTGTATTCTCTGGTGTTTGGGTGAAATATTCAATAGATGTCTGTGAGGTCCATTGGAGTATTGTATCATTTAGTTCAGATGTCTCTCTGTTTATACTTTGTCCTGTTGATCTGTCTAAAGGACTTAGTCAGGTATTGAAGTCCCCTACTATTATCATGCTGGGGTTAATCTGTGCCTTGAGATCCTGAAGAATTGTGTTTATAAAGTTTGGTGCACCAGCGTTTGGTCAGTATATATTCATGATTGTGTGATCTTCATCATCAATTGTTCCTTTAATAAAGATGTAATAACCCTCTTTGTCTCTTGATTTCTTTTGCTTTGAAGTCTATTTTGTCTGATATTAGAATAACAACACCTGCTTTCTTTTTGGTACCATTTGCTTGGAATATTTTCTTCCATCTCTTCACCTTAAGTTGGTGCCTATCCTTGAAATTGAGATGGGTTTCTTGTAGCCAGCATATAGATGGGTTTTGTTTCCTAATGCATTTTCCCAGTCTATGTCTTTTGATTGGGGAGCTTAGCCCATTAATATTTAAGGTTATAATTGAAAGATGGATGTTGCTTCCTTTCACCTTATTATCCATTTGGACATTTAGCCTTTGATTCTACTCCTACAGTTATTTTTATTTTATTTTATTTTATTTATTTCTGTATGTGCATGAATGTACTCTCTGCATGTAGGTCTGTGCTTCCGTGTCGTGCAATGCAGTGGAGGTCAGAAGAGGGTGTTGTATTCCCCTGGAACTGGAGTTCTCCTAGAATTGGAGTTTCACACGGTTCTCAGCCACCATGTGGGTGCTGGGGATTGAACCCGGGTCCTCTATAAGATCAGTTGGTGCTCTTAACCACTAGGCCATCTCTCCAGCCTGGTTATTTTTTTTTTTTTAGTTTCTTTCCCTAGGTGTTTGAGGATTGTTGCTCCTCTCTTCTGCCCTTTGAATTGCTTCAAGTATTTTATGGAGAGTTGGTTTTCTGCACATGTATTCTATTATCTTGCTTATGTCCTTCAACTATAGTCGACATTTTTGCTGGGTAAATTATTCTGGCTTGGCATCCATAGTCCTTTAACACTGTGAATGCATTGCTCCATGTTCTTCTTGCTTTCATGGTTTGTGCTGAGAAGTCAGTTGTAATTCTGATGGGTTTTCCTTTGTATGTGACTTGTTTTTCTTTTGTAGCCTTCAGAATTTTGTCTTTGCTTTGGGCGTTTAGCATTTTAACTATGATATGGCATGGGGAGTTTCTTTTTTGATCTTGTCTATTTGGAGTCCTATGTGCTTCTTGTATTCATATGGGTTTGTCTATTTTTAGTTCGGGGAAATTTTCATCTATTATTCTGTTGAAGATCTGATCAATACTATTCTCTTGAGATTCTTCTCCTTCCTCTATTCCTATGATGCAGAGGTTTGATCTTTTCATAGTGTCCCATATTTCCTGGTTGTTCCATTTTTGTGTATTTTTAAATCTTTCATATTCTTTATTTGAGCTTTTTAGTTGCTCTGTGTTATCTTCCAGATATGATATTCTTTGTTCTGCTTCCTCCATTCTACTTCTGAGGCTTTTTCCTTTCCTTTCTTCTTGATTGGATGAGTGTTCTATTTCCTTTTTCATTTCATCCTTTGTTTTCTTTAGTATTTCCATTTCCTTTTTGAGCTTCTCAATCTCTTCTTGGTGCTTCTCAATCTCTTCTTGGTGCTCCTTACTTCGTTGGTTGGCTTCCTTTTTCAGTGTTTCTACTTCCTTTTGGAGTTTGTTTTTTTTTCTCCCTCTAGTTCTTTCTGGACTTTGTCAATCTCTTCCTTCAGTTCTTTCTGAAATTTGTCATTGTATTCCTCTAGGTCCTTTTCGAGTTTTTCATTCTCTCTCTTTAGTTCTCTGAATTCTTCTTTATTTTCTTTAATTTCTCTGCATAGGTCTGCAGTTATTCCTCTAAGATCTGTTCCTTGGGTCACCTCCAGGGGGATCCCATTGTAGCTATCTCCTACAGGTTTGGTAGAGCCTGGTGTGGGATTATCCTATGCCTTTCCCATATTGTCCCTTCATTGTGTCCATGGCATGTGGGTTTCCCTTTTGTGATTCAAATCACAAATGTCTTTTCACTATGTTAGTGGCTGGTTTTGCTTGCCTACTTCAAATGCCTTTTTTTTTTTCTTTCCTCCTCCTTGTTTATGGAGTATTGACTTGTCTAGGTTTCAAGCTTTCAATTTTGCTTATATATTGGATATTGGAAGTCTAAGTCACTCTTCCCTTCCTATTCTGGAGGTTCTCCAAAAAAAAGTCCACTTGGATACTCTCTCACCAATTCCAGTTGGGGGGGGGATATGCCTGACTTAGCCCGTACCCCAGTACCTGTCTGGAGCAACTTCCAGGCTCCTGGAGCCCACCTGCACAAAGACGCAGAGGCACTGAACCCGGCACCACTGGCTGCTGAGGCGAAGGGCAGCTCCAACCAGACAGCCACCCCCCACAAGGGTCCAGCACCGAGACCCCTTTCCAGCAACCAGGAGTCAATCCACCCTAAATTCTACCTGTCTGGAGTGACTTCCAGCCTCCTGGGGCCTGCCCACACCCCTTCTCATTGTTTTGTCCTTATGTCCTTCTTTCTGGTGCTTACCACTCAGCCCTTTAACTTGACTTATTAGCTGCCTCAGTGTACTAGATATTTTGTAGTCCAACTGTGAAGAAGCCTGTTCTTTGCCTTCAAAAGACATACATTCTTTTTGAAGAGCAGGTAACTAACTCCCAAATAGTATCTCTAGTGATGAGAGTGTATTAGTTTCCTTGTCTGTGGCTGTGATAAAACACCATGATCCAAGGAACTCATTAAAAGGAGGGTTTATTTGAGCTTATGGTTCCAGGGTAAGAGTCCTTAGTGGCAGCAAAGGTGTCCAGATCAGAAAGTAGAGTGCTCGCATCTTTAAGCAGGCACAGGAAGCAGAAAGTGACTGGACATCTGGCAAGGCTTAGGAATTCTCCAAGCCAACTCTCCAGTGATGCACTTCCTCCAGCAAGGCCACACTTCTCCAAATAGTACCAACAACTGGGGGAAAATCTCCATACACTTGAGCCTATGGGGGACGTTTGCATTCAGACCACCAGAGAGGGGCTCTTAGTCTGTGTCCAATATTCAGGTGGCCTTTGTTGCTGTGCAGACTAGAGACAGTACAACTCTGTCCTAGACTGGCAGAACCCATATGCTAGTGTACAGGCCTTGGGCTAGGTTCCCTTTCCTGAGACAGATATCCTTCTATTCACTCTAAAGTCTATGGAATGAGCAAAACTTGCAGTTATTCAGATGTTTTAAAACACTGAGTCCATTTGGCAAAATGTTCTCCCTTGAATATTTAAAATCATGTTTTATTTAAGGGAAATGACTTTCATAAATTTCTGACCCATTTGAGTTTTATATCATTGTAATATTCTTTAAGAGCCAATTTGTGTCCAATAAGGCTTTTCACCTTGTTTAATGACTTTTTAAAATTCTCTTTTCTTGCGATCAAAACTGTATAAGCCAATTCGAATGCCAGAGGGTTCAAGTTCAGTTCAGAGTGCTCAAGTCATGAATTCTCAGAGAATTTTAAGTTGCTGAAATGAGCTCTGCTCATCTGTATTCAACCCTGTTTCCCCAGGGATTAGCCCTGTGTGGAGTCACTGTGGACATCATCTGAGGCCTGAAGGACTCAGCTTTTCACTGAACATTTAATAACAATTTATCAAATCTTGCCTTATACATATGTAGCTTATCCCAAGCACAGAAATTTGGCCGATTTTCTTCTGAGTAATTCAAAAGGAAAGATGGAATCTACCCATGTTAGTCCTGGGTATTAAAAATGGTTTCCATATGACTTAGGAAGAAACAGGTTCAGAGAGATTAAGTTAGATAAAGCCACACAGCTGGGATGTGGCTAAGAAAGTTGCCAGGACTCCTAAACTAATTTCTTTCTGTATGTGCCGAATTCCACCATTGATTATGGAGAAATCTGTTCACCCCATGGGCCAAGGCTAAGAGTCAAAAACAAGAGAGGAAGAGCCCAATATCCCACAGCTCTCAGTTACCTAAGACTTCTCATTCCTTCAGAATTTTCTGAATTCAGCCCTAGAAAGCACAGCCAGTCAGCTATAAGCATTTCTCCATTGGGCTTCTGGGACCTGTCTTCTTTCTTTCAATATGGCATCCCCTTCCCTGGATTTTCACCTAGCCTTTTCCATCCCTGTCTACTGTAGATGCTAAGCGAGCTGCCCCTTCCAGGATTATATTTCTAAGGGACCACAAAATCTTTCCTGAAGTATTCTGAATGAATTTAAGAGCAAAAGAATAACACACTAAAAATCTGTGTGTCCTCTGGGTATGCAGCTATTTAGGATCTTCTAGTGCTGGGTTTGAAAGCTGATGTGGAAATGGAACTCACACTCTACTTTCTTACTGTTTCCTCTTATAGCTCTCATTGAGTAACCTTTCAGGTTGCTTCCTGAGGACAGATACAAACCGCCTCTAACATCACTTTAATCTACCCATCTAGCTCCTTTCTCCTTCAGCTGGACTGCCAGAGCCAGATAATGGTGAGTAGAGCCACCACCCTGCACCCTGACCATAATGTGACCTTGGGAGATGAAGGCCTTGCAGAACGGCCATGTAACCACAATAACAACTACCTTTCATCGGACTCATGGAGCTTTGGTCTTCTTTCATTCTTCAGTCTTTCCCAAATGCTATATCTTGCCCTTTCTTATTTAACCTCTGATTGGCAACTAAATACATGCGTCACAGTGTGCACAAAAACCTTTAGTTACCTGAACAGAAATAGCTGCCCTTCTTCAAGGATATGTTAACATAAAAGAATATGCCCAAAGCATATTGTGAAAATAAAATGTACTAACCTCTGTTTATTGTGTTCTTCTGTTTAATTAGAGCTATTACATATATTAAAGGTCCTAATCTTGAGCGTTAGTACATATCATTATTTATTATTTATCTGTTCTAAAGATGAAGAAACTAAGGGCATAATTTTATGTTTATTTTCTTCCAGGACCATTCAGTTAATAAATAACATTCCCGAAGCATATTAGTAACACTTAATTTTAAACTTTACCTTATAGATTACCTAGAAAGTCTTTTTCCTACATTTTAATTAAAGGTTTGAACTTCCAACTAGTAGATATATAGTCATTAGAAGTGATTGGATCATGAGAGTTCTGACCTGATCAATGGCTTAATCCATTGAAGAATTCAATGGATTGAATATTCATAATTGAACAGATTACTGGGTGGCTGTGGAAACTGCAGGTGTGTCCTAGCTGGAGGTCACTAAGACATGTTTGAAGGCTCTACCTTGTCCCTCGACTCTTTCTCTCTTTGTCTCTCTCTTGTTCTGGGCACTCTGAGGTGTGATTCAGCTTCACTTCAGGTCAAACACAGTAGAAGCAGCCAATGATGGGCTGAAACCACTGGGTCCAGGCGTCCAAATCACCCTCTCCCTTCTCAGGTATTTGATAACAGTCATGGAAGACTGAGCAGAACTTGCTGCAGAACAGTGGAGCAGTGGGGCTGGTACCAGGCATTTCTAGTATCAGACTATGATATCCCACATATTAATGACAGGAAAGTGATTACCACAGAAGGAGTGGAATAATTATATTATTTAGCAGAAAAGGTAAGCAAAACTCACATTCCTGGGCTCAAATCTGGGTGAGCCAAGCAAGCAACTTAAAATCTCTGAGGCTCTTTCTTACCTGTGGAACTGAAGGTTTGGCTTCAGCAGGGGGGACTCTGAGTTTTACCTAATATCCATTCTCTTTCTCCTACGGAGAGTACAAATTACATTTTCCAAGTAAGTTCATATTCTTTGATAAGTATCAGCCATTAGTATGCACGGTGATGTGTTGTGGGCCCCTCCATAAACAATCTTGAAGGAGCGAGTGGGTCACGCCCTTTGCCCTTACTCTTTGTCTTTTCCTCTGTGCGCAGGCTGGAACACAAGCTTAAGGACTAGTACTTTCATTACATCAGAAAATTTTCCTTCCTGGGGGAGCAGCACTCGGCAGAGCGCTTTGGTGGCCATTTTCGTGCTTCACTGCCCACCTCCAGCTTCAGGTCCATAGACGGAGCAGAGTAGGCCCCGGGGAGTCTGACGCCCTCTTTTGACCTCCACGGCATTGCACGACACGAGTGCACAGACCTACATGCAGACAGTACATTCATACACATAAAAAAAAAAAAAACAACTTTAAAAGCTTCCGTTTCTGGAGTCTAGCGAATTTAATGAGTTTTCCTACAGAGCAAAGGGGGAAGCCATCACTTGCAGGTCCCTTTGGAGCGCCTGTCGTGTTCATCCCCAGCTACAGGACCCTCTGTAGTTCTGCACAACTTGGGCCAGCTGGATGAGGGACAGTCGCCCCCTCACAGTCCCCACCTCGGGAGCCCACAGCCCCTCCCCTAGGTGAGCTGGCTGGCTGGGAGGAGTCGCTGGATCCGTGCCTCCACCTCTCATTCAGCAGCACCTTCTCCAGATGCATCTCATGTCTGCTAAGAACAGCAGCCTATGTTCTTAACTTCTGAGCCATCTCTCCAGCCCCAACCTAGTGCTCTTGAAAGATTTTTGAACAAAGTCAACACATAAGCCTACATCCTATCTTTTTTTTTTTGAAAATTTTTTGAGCATTTGTACAACTCATATAATGGTTCCCAATCAAACCCAGCCTCCCCATCTCCCAAATCCCCATCAGAACTGATGCATTATATCATCCAAGCTCCTAAGCCCAGATCTCCTGTGCAAATAGATCCTAGTTAGACATACTCATCTTCACCCAATATTACTGTCTGTTCTAGTTCTCAGTCCAGGGTCAGTCCCCCACCCATTCTCTTGCTCCATTTTGAGACCTTGTCCAACTTGGCATGGGTCCTGTGTCATATGCCTATATTGCCACAGGTTTACATGTGAAAGCTTACATTTGGTTGTAAGCCACTGCTTCTCTCCATTCATGCACCAGCCCTGCCTCTTACAATCTTTCCACCCTCTCTTCTGCAATGATCCCTGAGCCATGGTGAGGTTTAGTATAGGAGTCCCATCCAGGAATACACACTCTGGGGGCTCCCATTCTTTGAAGCTTGACTAGTTGTGACTTCTGTTTGCATCCTACTCTATTGTATATGAAAGGTTTACTGGTGAGAATTGAGGAGTGTACTCGTTTTCTCTCTGCCCGGGTTTCTATGTGTAGAGGTTCAATTGTAGATGTGTCTCGTAAGAATGGGGATTTTTCAAATGTATATGTTCTGTCTGACCACTTGTTGGATTCTGCAGTGGCTTCCATCTATTGCAAAGAGTAGCTTTTTTGATGAGTGGCATACAATATGCTTGTCCATAAATATAAGTTTCCATATTTAGTGTATGGAAAGAAATTTCATTTGTCTATATCATATCTTGAAACTTATAGTAAAAGAATAATAAACTTTATTTATTTATTTATTTTTTTGGCTCTTTGAAACAGTCTCCCTGTAGCCCCAGCTGTCCTGGAACTCACTCTGTAGACCAGGCTGGCCTTGAACTCACAAAGATCCGCCTGTCTCTGCCTCCCGAGTGCTAGGATTAAAGGCGTGCGCCACCACGCCCGGCTCAAGAATAATAAACTTTTTAAAGTAAGTCTTCTTTACAACTTCATAACTCATCTTAATTATACAGTATCTTTATTTGGAGGTCATGGTAACTGTTAAATGTATTTTGTTCAATGTTGCTGACATAGAGTTGATACCACTCATGTTGGGTTTCCACATGCAAGGCATGTGAATATATAGCCTATACATGCTATATATTCAATAAGTTACCAAGGAATATAATACATGTAATTCATGATCAATGAGGGAAAGTTTACCACAAAGTAATTGCTTATCATGAAGCTATAGAAAGGCTGTCCATCAATCCTGGTTAGTCTAAGTCCTATCTGGAGTGATGCTAGCGCTGTGGTAGGCTAGTTTGTAGAACTGTTCTGTGTTGGGGTAATTTCAAGTCTTCTCACTAACTCTGGGGTCTTGATCAGGAGCAGAAGCTGGGTCCATCTTACATCATCCTATTATATTCCTTCATGGTTATCCAGATAATGCTGGCTACAGTGACCACCTAGATCAGCCTCCCAGAGAGAAATGGAAAAGCACGAAGTCACAGTGGGGCTGAGTGAGCTGGAAAGTAGAGGTGGCCTTAAGTGCTTCGTGGGCTGGGCCCCACTGTCCCGAGTTAGTGCACATTCCAGGCAAGGGGAATGAGCCTCATCTGAGGGACCAGAACTGCTTTAGATTTTAGATATTTTTCATTTTCAAGGTGCTTGAAATGTTATATGTATGCAATGAATTACTCTGAGGAGAGATTCAAACTTCCAAAAACACGAAGCATATTTATGTTTCATAAGTCATTCTGTGCACACGTCCTAAACAGCATTTTTTCTGCAATATTTTCTTGAACCCAAGCTTTGACTATGAGCCCTTGAGTGAGGACAGGTGTGGAAATTTACACTTGTACTATCATGTTCATTTGCAACCTTCAAATTATGGAGTATTGTACATTTTAGGTTTTCTAACCAGTAATTTTCAACCAGTATACCAGAAAGAAGGAACACAAAATTTCTTAATAAATGAAATTACACTGACATTTTCTCTACTTATGTTTATGGATTGATGATATATATCAAATATTTATTCATCACCTATTTGTCAAGAGGTTTTCACAGATGGTGTGTCCTTAATTCATTTTTCCTGGGTTCATTGTAAATTAAATATTGTTCCAAATTGGAATACTGGAGAAATGGAGGCCATTTGATAAACATAGTCACTGTGAATAACCAGAACTTATACATCCTATACTATTTAAAAGTTTCATACACACACACACAAACACAAACACATACAGACACACAAATACACACACACACACACACAGACACACACAAACACTCTGCAAGCTGCAATACCAACCTCCTGGGGAAGATGTGTCCACTGATGAAATAGGGACAGGACTGCTATGTGGGTAACAGACCACTTTCAGGATGTGTTAGGGATCATTCTTGCCTAGTACTGTAAATCTGTCAAAAGGCTATAGCCTGGATGGTCATAGACCCCAAGAAGGGAACCTACTAGTGTTCTTTTGTTTTATGGACATGAAATCATACTGCCTTGTAAATATTTAGGCTTATACCCATAAGTTAGTTCTGTTCTCAGCCTTGGTCAGAGAAGCCTGTTTTTGCAGTGAGTAATAGTTACTACAGAGACGGGTAACTATCAAGTGCAGACAGTGAGTGAGTGCTGAGTGCTCAGCTGTAAAGGGGAAATCAACATCGCACCCTTGCCCTCTAATACCCAAAGTTGAGGAAATATCATGGAAGAGTGGGCAGAAAGAATGTCAGAGTTGGAGGATAGGAAGTTATGTTATGAAGTTCTGTCTTTTGGACATGATATGGGTATTGCACCCATATAAACTTCCTGTAGTAGTGACTACCTGCAGGAGAGCTGCACAACACTGGACCTATCAACATTCCATTGTGGATAAGAAACGGACTCATAAGGTCCAACTCCTCCCTAAGGAATGGTAGATATTCAATAATTTCTGGGGTATCAGGTGTCATATTCCTCAGCTGTGTAGCCACTAGTAAGTTTACCTCCCTTAAGTAAACCTCTACATATGCCCATGCAGTGAACCTTAGCTAAATGCACTGGTATACACATGCACGCACACACACACACACATACACACACAAATAAAATAAAACAGAAGGCATGTGCCAGTCCAGGCCTTTCCTCACTCTTTTTTGGGACTTTGCCCATGCCAGTGTAGCAAGCTGCAGCTTGAGGAGATGAGAAAATGTGTGCGCACTGGAGCCACCCTCAATCAGACCTCCCAGTCTTCAGCTGAACTGTGGTCTCCTGGGTCATGCTTTACAGTTGTTGTTTTAAGCATGAGATTAAACATTCATAAAATGTTTACAGTGGTCCAGTCACAGCAATGCAATAAAATTTAAAACAAATTGAACTGCTCGGTGGCTAAGAAGCAACATCACCTATAGCTACACTCCTGAAAATGATTCTACTATAGCTGAGGCTTACTACATACACTCCTGAAAATGATTCTACTGTAGCCAGGGCTTACTACATACACTCCTGAAAATGATTCTACTGTAGCCAGAGCTTACTACATACACTGTCGATGGCAGAATCTTGTATCTGCTCCGTGTTTCACTTTAATTTTCATATGTGTAATCCTTATGCCTCACATATGAGATATGACTTATTTCCAATTATAGGTTAAGAAACTGAGTCTCTGGAAGGTTTGCTGGGTTGACTAAGTCCACATTAATTAATTGAAAAGTGAAAGAGCCAGGCTTCCCCTCAGGTGAAGCCAGAACATCAGACTTGTGGTTTCTTCCCCTGCAGCCTTCAATAGGAGATCATTCATGTCTTACAGGAGGATGCATTCTCTAAGAGCAGTCAATTAATAAATAGGAGAGTTGGACTTTGATCTTGAGACTCACTGATTCTAAAGTCTAAATCCACAATGTTCGTTATTAATAAGTACGTCTAAATGGTGATCATGTTTACATCAATGTGATTTCTTTGTTTTAGAAACATGTTCTGTTTGAGTGTTTTGCAAACTCTAAGTTGTAACAGAAAGCAGGTTGTGGAGGCAACGGCAGGAGTCATTGCCCAGAAAAACCAGCTGGGAAGCATTTCAGTCTCAATCTTATTATTGCTTTAAAATGAACAGTGGCTTCAAAACCCTTTGAAGTAGCTGGTTTGGAATGCCTAGATTGGGAAAGCAATCATGACAGGGCATCACAGCAGGCGTGAGCTCTGCAAACGTTTCGTCTTTGGCCTTGGCACTGGGAAAGGATGGAAACGAGGTGAAGGATCTTAGCAGGAAGCTTCTAGCTGATGTAGGTTGCCAGGAAAACCCAATTAGTCTGCCCCTCTGTTTAGCAAAAGTCCATGCAGAAGGAATGAATTATTTGTGACAGGGCCTCAAAGCTCCTGACAACTTCAGAGACCACCCATGTGGCCTTTCTGTACCCAGCTGACTGGAAGACCTTGAGAGTCTCTGATATGAGGAGCCTGAGAGCTGAGCCAAGTTAAACTGAATCATGGTTTACAACCCAAGTGTCACGATGTCCATCCTCCTGCTCTGAACTTCTAATGACCATTGCTGGCCAACATGCATGACTAGATTCAGAGTATACTTCCATTCTCAGCTATTGACATGTCCTCACGTCCACTAGCACTCATGCCTCTATCTGTCCGTCACCCATCCAGCAAGCTGGCATCAGGTGACTTCCTACATTCTGGGCCTTGTGGATGCCAGTGATCATTAGGTAAACAAGGTCTGCCTTCTCACGAAGATCAACTCTTTTTTTTCTTTTTTTAGTTTTTTCCTTTTTTTTTTTTTTTTGGTATTTTTGAGGCAGGGTCTCCCTTTTAGTCTCAGCTGTCCTAGAGCTCGCTCTTAGACTGGCTGGCCTTGAACTCACAGAGATCCCCTTACCTCTACCTCCCAAGTGCAAGTGCTGGGATTAAAGACAAGTGCCACCACGCCCGGCTGAAGATCAACTCTTATAAATAGTCTAGTGATAGCCAATGAGCAGGCCAGGCCAGGAATGTGCCTGGGTATGAGCAAAGTCCAGTTGCCATGAGAGTAGTGTCTTAAGATGGTCTGATATTTACACAAATATACAACTTGATTAAATGACAAAAAAAAATCAGAATCTGTTTAGACTTTTTTTTTTTGTCTTTTTTGAGACAAGGTCTCCCTGTAGCCCTAGCTATCCTGAAACTCACTCTGTAGACCAGGCTGGCCTTGAACTCACAGAGATCCACCTGCTTCTTCCTCCCAAGTGCTGGGATTAAAGGCATGTGACATCATGCCTGGCCTGTTTAGACTTCTTTACATATATATTTCTAAAATTACTTTTATTGTATTTTTGTGATTTTCATATAATATAATAAATCCCTTCCTTTGTCCTCATTTCCTTTATCCTGACCAATTTAATGTAGTCTAGTACATATATATGGAGGGAGGGAGGGAGGGAGGGAGGGAGGGAGGGAGGGAGAGAGAGAGAGAGAGAGAGAGAGAGCGCTATACAGTATGGGCTATCCACATTGGAGCCTGGTTAACCTACCAAGAGTCCCATGCTTGAAAGAGACTGACTCTGCCCCTCCAGTAGCCATCTGTTGCCACAATCCCCTTTGGCAAGGTTGGAGAAGCGTAATGAATTCCTCATATCTATGCTGGGATTTTTTTTCTGTTTTGAGCTTGCATGGGAGTTGTCCATGATGTCACCATTGCTGTGGGCTCATATGAGTGACTGACCAGTTGTCTGGGAAACAATGTTTTCTTGTGGTCATTTACCACTGCTGGCTCTTACAATCTTTCTGCCCCTTTCTCTGTAATGAGTTTTGAGCCTCAGGAGGCAGAAGTTAGACAGAGGTGTCCTATTCAGGGATGAGCACTTTGCAGCCTCTTGTTCTCTTCATGTCGGCTAGTTGTGGGTTTTGTGTTCATCATCATCTGTTGAATAGGAAAAGCTCTCTGGAGAGAGTTGAGAGATTCATTATTCTATGGGTACAACTATAATTCATTAAGAGTACATTTAATATGATAACTTAGAAGAAAACTAGTGTAGGTTCTCCACTATGTTGCATAGTCTGTCTAGCCTGGGCCTGATATCAATGTCATGTATGGACTCTATCTTAGGAAATGGACTTTAGAGTCCATAGAAAGCGATTGGTTACTTCCATAGTATTTGTGCCACTGTTGCACCGGTGGGCATATCACGTCAGACCAGCTGTTACTGTAGTTCACAGGACTCACAACTGGGTAAGGTGATGATTATTTTTCTTTCCAGTTGCATGTGTAGCACCTTCAAGCCCTATGAATGCTAGCAGTAGAGATGAAGCTTCAAAGTCTGCACCAAGTTAATTTCTTTTTGTTTGTTCTTTAGCCTCTTCTGTGTAGTGTCTTTGGCAATATAGTCTCACCATCCAGTTCTGATGGGTAACCGAGAGCAGGGGTGATGGCCAGTATTGTTTGAGGGTCTTGTTTGGCCCATTTGGTTTTAATTTATATTTGGTCATTGCTTCTTCACTACTTTGTTTTCTGTTTGCCTGTTTTTAGTTTTCATCTCTACAATAGAAAGAAAACACCAGCCTAGGGTAATTAGTATCAAGCTTCCAGTTTCATCTTGAAATTTTGACTTTCACACATTTCTGTCTTGACTATTACCAAAACCAAGATGACCCCTAAGTATGCAGTGTGTGTACTTGGCAACCTCTTAGGTCCCTTTGGAAGCTGCTTGCCCAGGACTTAAGCTACTCTTTATAACTGATGCCATAATTTCTGATACCTCCTGCTCCCATCTTCATTTCTGGGCAATACGCCCCTTTCTGCATGTGAGAAGGGGATTAGCTAAGAGTATTGGTATATCAAAGTATGAAAGTGAATGTAAATCCCAATGACAATTTCATGTTGGAGACTCAAATTTTTAGGCTGAACAGAGACAATAGGCATTGGGCAGCTCTCACACAATTTGCAGCCATAGATAATCTGTATCCATTTTCTCATACAGAGGACATAACCATTCCCCCAAGGGTTAGGACTTTGACATCTTTTCAGATGCTGTATTTGGCTGAAAGTTGAGGATGTCAGAAAATATGCAGTTTTCTTCACCAGGCCTTATTGGGGGAGGCATGCTTGAACTAACACAACTTAACCACTTGTAGAACATTCTCCACATACCCGTGGATCCCTGCAGCAGCAGAAACAGCAGAGCTTCGGAAAGAACCTCCATGTTAGTGAAGAAGTTGTTTAGACACATCCCAAGTTACCTGAGCCAGTAACAACCCCGAGGGCCAACTGGTTGTTTAATAGCTTCGACTCTTTCTATTCTATACACTTCTGCAAAGATCCATGCACAAATGGCCACAGCCAGAGATTGAGTCCAGACAGAAATTTAAGGATTAGGGCTTTTGTTTTTGGCTGTAGATCTCTGTGAGCTTTTTGTTCCTCTCATCCAACTTGATGGTCATCTGAAATGAGAGGCTTTACTCAAGCTATAATACATTTATTTTCATGAAAACTTTTGCCTTTATTCTTGATGATTTCGTACATGTGCACAATGAGCTATGAACAAATAGACTCCATTACTCCCTTCAACTCCCCCAACTCAGCTGTCAATCAACATCATGTCTTCTTTTTAAATAATTTTATTTTTTAACCCACTAAGCCAAGTTTCTGTACACCCATTTGTGCTTGGCTGCGGGGCCATGCCTGGTGCATGGGAGTCTTATTAGCGTCCATGTCCTAAAAATACAACGATTCTATTCTCCAAGAACTATCATCTGGCAATAGCTGCCCACAAAGAGGTGGGGCCTAGAGATTATCTACCCTGTCTATGGAGGAATTTCGGTTGTCTCAATCCATGTATGTGCCAGGGTAGAACCTGCTATTATTATTATTGTGCTGACTGGCAATGCTGTCAGGTTGTGCTCTAAATAGACTGAGCTTCTCTCATCCTTGGTCAGTGAGGCTTCCTTCTGCAGTGGGCAGCAATCAATGGAGGGATTCACAACTGGTCCAAGTGATGAGAGTAAGAGACTCAGTGCTTTGCACTAAACAGGGCCCCTGTAGCAACACCTTCCCCCAACACACACAACAAGCCTTAGGGAGCAATTTAGAAGAAGAGATGGGAAGAAGGTAAGAGCCAGAAGATGGGCAGGAGTACTCAGAATGGACATGGCGTGGCTCTTGCAGTCGCGTACTCATGCCATCTGTGTTTTCCTGCACTTCTTACTCAACGACTTTATTTGATTCTAACACTGCAGATATTGTTAATGGATTCAGCTTAGACTACAATTTTTTAAGGCCTTTAATGGTGGACACTAAGAAAGTCTAGGTACTACTGGGCAGGCAAAATGAAACTATGATTTCTTTTAAATGGGTAGATGTTGTTTGATGTTATGATTTATTGTGGAACTTTGTTAAAAGTGACAAATATTACATACTGCCTGTTGTTGTCAGCTTTGATGAGGCCCACTAACAATCCTTGGATTTATTTGTATAATCTACATGCCCTTAAGTATGGGCTACATTTAGAGACTCATTTCTCATTAGGACAACAAAGCAGAGTGATAGCTGCAACTCCTCAAAGGAAGATTGGGTACTCTACCTCTTACCATTCCACTTGTTCTCTGAAGCTGTCTGCAATCCTGTGAGCCGCCCACCCTCTCCCTTCTGTATAGTATGAACTAGAGGGAGGTTTTTGATGTTCAATGATGACATGAAGACCTCAGATCAATCGACAGTGAAAAGCTAAATCCCAGGAATGATGACAACAGTGAGATTGTAGGTAGACTTCCTCCAGTCAGGACTTTAGGTGAGCCTGCGGCCCTCAACAAATGCCTTGATCTCAACTGTAGAATAAATCTTGTTCCAGAACTGTTCAGCAAAGCAGTGCTTAAGTTCCTTGTCAACAGACAAGGTTAGTCAATAACTGCTGCAGTAAGATGCTAAGCTTTGGTGTAATTTGGGGCAGAAGTAGATAATTAAGACAGCGGCATCCTCAAATTTTCCCTCTTGTTTTCATGGGACAGCGTTAGTGGTGTACTCCGTGTTCCAATGAGAAACGAGTCTCTAAATGTAGCCCATACGTAGGCAGACAATGAGAGCTTGGTATCCACCTTCAAGACCACTTCTTAGTCCAGTCTGAGACACAGAAGGATGAAGTGGGAAGTTATATAACGACATCAGCATACTTTAAGAATTGTGTAAGAATTTGTTCAATAAACAAACAATATTCGAAAAGTAGGGGAACATGTAGATACAGTACTTATTAAACTTACTTTCATTCAACCTTTAAGCTCTTCTGTTATACTTTTTTGTTATTTATTTTTTATTATATATTTTTCATACAAGATTATGTTACTAATCAAATCTAGACCCTTGTCCCCCACCCTACCCCCTACCCCACCAGAGCTCATGCATTCTGCCAAACATGCTTTTCATCTCTTTCTCAGTCTTTCTCAAAATTCTCCATGAAGTTGACTGTTTTGAGCAGAAGTTCACTGTTTCAGTCAGTTCTTTGATACAGTCCTTTCTGTTGTTGTTGTTGTTATTGTTGTTGTTTCCAATATGCATCACTCCCAACTACTTGGACAAAAGCTCAAGGGGCTGTGCACAAGAAATACTTACAACTAGGTAATTGGCACTAGCATTCACAGATGAGGGATACCATTCGTCGTTTGTTTTTCTGGGACTGTGTTACTTCACTCAGCATGATATCTTCTAGCTCCAGCCATTTACCTGCAAAGCTCATGATGTCATCTTTCTTTACTGCTGCATAGAACTCCATTGTGTAGATGTACCACATTTTCTCTATCTACTCATCAATTGAGGGGCATTTGGGTTTGTTCCAGCTCCTTGCTATTGTGAAGAGAGCTGAAATAAACATGGCTGTGCATGTATCTCTGCGGTAGGATGAGTCTTGTGGGCACATGCCCAGGAGTAGTATGGCTGGGTCAGGTGGCAAGTTCATTCCAAGTCTTCCAAGGGTTCTCCACACTGCCTTCCACAGTGGCTGTATGAGTTTACATTCCCACCAGCAGTGGATGAGTGCTCCTCTTTCCCCACAACCTCTCCAGCACTTAGTATCATTTGTTTTCTTGATTCTAGCCAGTCTTATTGGAGTAAGATGATATCTTAAAGTGGTTTTGATTTGCATTTCCTTAATGATTAGTGATGTTGAACACTTCTTAAGGTGTTTCTCAGCCATCTCTAATTCCTCACTTGTGAAGTCTCTGTTCAGCTCTTTGCTCCATCTATTGAGTGGGTCATTTGTTTTCTTCTTTGGTTTTTTGAAGGTAAGTTTATATTTCTGGAATATCAATGCTTTGTCAGATGTTATCTGTGGGTTTCCTCCCACTCTGCTGGCATTTTTTCTTTCTTTCCTTTTTTTCTTTTTTTTTTTTGATTGTACAGTAAGCTTTTGGTTTAATAGAGGTCCCCATTTTGTCATTGTCACCTTAATTCTTGTGGCAGCGACGCTGTCTGACTTAAGAGATCTTGTTCCTAGACCTGTGGTCGTTAATAGTCTGCCTGCCAAACTATTTTCTTCATATGTTGCTTGCAGAGTTTTGGGGTTTCATCACTTGAGTGTCCTTTGATCCTTCTGAGCTTGACTTACTGGACAGGGCTGAGAGTAGGGTTTGGTAACTTTATTCTATCTAACAAGTGGTCTTCCAGTTTTGCCAACACCACTTGCTGAGGATCGGCTGCTTTCTCATTAGTGTCATTCTTGAAGCCCCTTGCCAAAAATTATGAGTGGGTAAATTGGTGTAAGTGCTCAAGTTTGGATCTTCATTGTTGTTCAATTGTCAACAGGGTCTGTTTTTTGCCAGTACAAGTCAGTTTTTATACTTAAGGCCTGTAGCAATAGTTTGAATCTGGGTAGAGAATACTCCACCTAGTGTGCCTTTTCCACTCAGGGTTGTTTTGGAGCTAGTTTGGGTCTTTTGTTTTTTCAAATGGAAATTAGAGTGACTTTTTTGGTTTCCCAGCCTGTGAAGAACCTCTGGGGGACTTTTACATTGGATTGGTGTTAAAATCTTACCAGAGTTTGGTGAATCGCAACATATCATTATCCTACTAACCTTGCATTTCTCCCATCTCCATGAGCATGGAGGGTTTTTTCACTCTTCTGATGTTTTCTTCTTTGCTTTCTTTAAGGGTTTACCAAATTTTTTGTCTGTGAGCAATCTCTTGGTGTCTTTGGTTGGTTTTTTACCTTGTTGTATTTTGTATGTTTTTGCGGGCTGTTGGTGAAGAGGTTCTACTTGAATTCCTTCCTGCAGTTGCTTGTTGGTTGGGTGTAAGAAAGGCTATGATTTTTAGGTTAATTTTTGTATCGTCCACTTCTGAAGCCTTTAATCGTTTCTAGGAATTTCTTCTGCTATACTTGATGACATCCATTGTAGTGATTACTTTATAATGAAATATGTGAGAACTTATTTCCTTGCATTCATAGACTATCTGTAATATCTTTGTATAATATGTTTTAAATCATTACTTAAATCTCAACAATATGCCACCTAAACAAGACCTGTGTAATGACACGACCAGTTGACATGCCAACATGGATGGGGGGAGTTTCACAAGGTCCCATCCTTAGATGAAGAGGCATAGGCAATCAGTAGCTCCTGAGAGAGGGAGAATCATATATATAATATATATTATGTATAATATATATATATAATAAATTATATATATATATATAGAAGGACAGGTCATGAATTAGATAGGAAGTATTGGGGACATGGAAGAAGTTGTGGCGGGGGATGTAAATACACTACTTATGATATACTACTCACATATGAAATTCTCAAAAATAAAACATTTAAGCACTTAAGTGTATTTAAAATAAAATATTTGTCAATCTTTAAACAACAGTACTAGTCTGAGATGTAACCTTAAATCTGGCCATCCATATAATTGTAAGGATTATAAATACTGAAGTATTCCACAGTAGTTGTCTGCTGTCCTTTAAGTACAGGTGTTGCTCCTTACCTGCTGTTCTTCATGCTTTGCTTTGTTTTGCACCATTGGTTTGTAAGATGGTGTCAAAGAACTTTGTTGACTATGAAGTGTTACCAAAAGAACTTCTTAATCTATGCATTTTTTGGGGGGGGGGTTGAAAGTTTATTTCTTTAAAAAGCTGTTGTGAGGGTTGGAAACTCTGCACCTGTATGTATATGTATTTTAGCAATAAAGCATGGGCTGAGAATGCAAAACAATAATAAAATATTGTTAGCTTCTATTAAAAAGTCATGCTTATAAGAGCTGAACTTCAGGTAGAAGGTTTCCAGGTCAGTTCCTACTCCATTGCTCCACAGTCCTGTGTCTGAAGGATGTCTTGTCTTCAGCAATAGGGTGTATCTATTAATTTTGGGAGATAACCTAGGTAAGGGAAAACATTTCTTACTTACGATCTCTAGCTGGGCTCACTGGGCTCCAGTGGATGAATTTGTTCTTAAGGACAGCTGGGTGCAAATGCTTGACTGGATAGGTCTTACCATGTATGGTGGAACACATGAGGTCTGGTGTGGGGTTGGAGGGACACGGATGGGGGAGGAGGTCTAAACTTGATTGAGAACTATGCTATGAAAGTACAAAAACTCAATAAAAATTTAGAAATGTAGTGCTTACTGTGAAAGTGGTAGGAATGGATACACAAAAATAAACATTTAAAAATATAGTTTTAAAGATTCTATATGTGATTGAGATCATGGAGTGCTTATTCTACATGTGAATGAGATCATGGAGTGCTTATTCTACATGTGAATGAGATCATGGAGTGCTTATTCTTCTGGACTTGCTTCTTTCATCTTCCCAGCAATCCTAGTTACCTGGGCACACAGCCTAGAAGAACCGGGTGAGCATGCCCCTTGATGAGCAGGATAGAATCATGTGATGCAGTTCTTCCTAATTTGTTTCATCTTCACAGCAATCCTAGATAGAATCAGGTGATGCAATTCTTCCTCATTTGTTTCCTTAGTCAAGCTGTGAAGAGATGCATTTTGTACATTTCCTTGAAGGACAACAGGAGCTTTCTCAGTGCTTCAGGCTGAACCTGGGACCTTGTGCATGCTACACAGGCAGTCTGAGCTACACCATTTCTCTTTAAATTGAAATAATAATTACTGTACAGATTTATGGAGCAGAATGTATTATCTCAACATATGTATATTATGTGTAATGATGATTAAACACAGCAACTAGCATATACTCTACTTTCAACATTTAATGTGTTTTATGTGTTGAGGACATACATGAACGAGATATTTGTTTTTCTATTAATTCATGTACTGTCCTCCACTTCTGTCCACTTTCCTGCAGATGACAGGATTTCACTATTATATATATGACCCATGTTTTGTTTATCCATGTATTGATGCACATCTAGGCTGATTTCATTTCTTCATTATTGCAAATAGAGCTAAAGTAAACATGAAGTGCAAATATCTCTTTGATATGCTGATTTAATTTTCTTAGACAAATACCTAATAGTGAAATTACTGGATTAAATAGTAATTCTATTTTTACCTTTTCTTTTTTTGGTCTTTTCGAGACAGGGTCTCCCTGTAGCCCCCCCCCCCCAGCTGTCCTGGAACTCACTCTGTAGACCAGGCTGGCCTTGAACTCACAAAGATCCGCCTGCCTCTATTTAAAGAGTTCAAACAGCAGCATAAAATGGGCAATTAATGTGTTAGTTACTTTCTGTTTCTGTAATAAAACACCATGACCAAGGCTACTTAGAAAAGGAAGGGTTTGTTTGGCTTATGGTTCCAGAAGGATCGGAGTCAAGCAAGGGGGGAGGCATGGTACAAGGTGGCCAGAGCAGAAAGTTGGGAGCTCGTGTCTTCAAGCAGCCACAGGAAGCAGAGAGCCCGACTGGAAGTGGGACAAGGCTAGGAACTCTTTTTCTTTAAAAACTTTTTAAAAATTTTATTTATTATTTTATTTATTTCTGTATGTGTATGAATGTACTGTCTGCATGCAAGTTTGTGCACCCGTGTCATGCAGTGCTGCAGAGGTCAGAAGTGGGTCTCAGATTCCCCTGGAACTGGAAAAAAAAAAAGGCTAGGAACTCTTAAAGCCTGTCCTCCTGTGTGGTTCTGTCAGCATGGCCACACCTTCTGAACATCCCATGACCTTCCCCAAACAGCACCAGCAATTGACCAAGTGTTCAAATACTTGGCACCTGTAGGAGACAGTTCTCATTCAAATTATCACATAATCTGGATGACATTTCTCAGAAGGAGTTATAAAAATGGCCAATCTGTGTCTATGCTCACAGCTTAGCTTGACATAATAATTAGTACTGCTTAAATGCCTGTACATCCAATTGCTTGTGCTTTGTTAGTATGGCTAAAAAGGGTATCACTGGAAAAGCTGTCAACCCATGAAGGGAAACAACCTGAACAAACTAGAGTCCAAAATGACAACTCCAAATAAATTAAGCTGTTTTCTTCTCACCCACTGTGCCCCTTTCCCGAAGCCCAGGGAACAAACTGTGGAAGAGGAGGCATGGTAGAATGTAAGGGCTGCGGAGAGATAGGGGTGAATCATGAGACTACAGGAATATAGTATGGACTCCTAATTGATCAACATGCCTGTGCATACAAGCTTCTCCAACTGGACTATGGGAACCTTGGGTTGTTCAAAATTTGGACATAGATACTTGCAAAATGCACCAATTACCTAATTGTATGACAAACTGAGTAACATCAATGTTAGCTGCCAAAAGAAAAAAAAAAAAAAATGGCCAGTCGGTGTTTGAAAAAACACTCACGGGGGCTGGAGAGATGGCCTAGCGTTTAAGAGTGCCGACCGTTCTTACAGAGGACCCGGATTCGATCCCCAGCACCCACATGGCGGCTGAGAACCGTCTGAAACTCCAATTCCAGGAGAACTCCAGTTCCAGGGGAATCCGAGACCCTCTTCTGACCTCCGCGGCATTGCACGACATGGGTGCACAGACTTCCATGCAGACAGTACATTCATACGCATACAGAAATAAATAAAAATTAAAAAACAAAACAAAACAAAACAAAAAAACCCACTCACTTTTCACTCATCATGAGGAAAATCCAAATAAAAGCCACAATTAGACGCCACCTCACCCTGGTGGGACGACTAAAACCAGAGACAAAAATAGCACAATGCCAGCAAGGATGTAGAGGAGGCAAGGATGTAGAGGAGGAACAACTCTGATACTGTTGGTGGATATTTAAGGTAGTTCAGCTTCTCTGGAAAACAGATAACACATCTTCTATTGGGCACCTTCCTTTACTAATCTCTCTGTTGCTCTCCTCCCTATTCTTTGGGATTCATAACAACACATGTTAATAACATAGGTGTTCACCTTCGGATATGATTTCTAGGGCACACATGCTATGCTGGCCTAGGTTTGTTTGATTCCAAAACTCATTCCTATGACACTGCTATATTGATTCATGCTAAGTAAAATAAGTCAATCACAGATGGTCAAATACTGCATGTTCTCATTCATGCACAGGAGTAAAAATGTTGGTTTCATAGAACTAGAGGGAAGAATATTATGTGCTAGAGGCTGGGATGGGTAAGTATAAGAGTTCTTGTATAATAGGTGTCCAAATACAGTTAGAATGTTTTAGAACATAGTGGAGTGACTATAGCCTACAAATTCAATGTATGTTTTATAAAAAACTATAAATAAGGTAGTTCAGCTGGGCATAGTGGCACACACAACTTTGATCCCAGCATTCAGGAGGCAGAAGCAGGTAGATCTCTGTGAGTTCAAAGTCGGTGTGGTCTACATAGTGAGTTCCAGGGCAGCTGGGGCTACAGGGAATCCCTGTCAAGGTAGTTCATATACTCCCAATATAAATAACTGATTTAAGGAGGGGGATCTACTAATTACTTTGATCTGAGCATTATATATCTAATATATTTATCAAATTATTACAGTGCCCCCATAAACATGCACAATTATAATTCTTACCTTATTAATGATACCTATATCATGTACATATATGTGTATATATGTATGTATCATGTATATGTACACATATATTTAAGAGGGTTTGACTCACTGGCGAGATACCCATAGCCTTTTGGGTCTATGATCTATTCCTTCCCTTTCTTAATTCTCTACTTCAAATCCTAATCTTTGAGCTCTATTCTATCATGAGCCAACTAGGCTGTTTTTATTATTTCATTTATTAAGGCCATTTGCTTTCTCCTTAGAGCATGTCTTCTGCTATCCCCCTTTCCACTGACCTCAGGTAGAACAAGGTCTGTCTTCTGTATTTCACTGTGATGTACCTGCCTTGCATGGTGCCATCTTGCTCTGTGGCATCCTAGCCTTATGAGGTACTGTCCTTAGTGTGAGCGCTGGGCTCCTCTGGAGAAGTTGATCATGGTATGGTCATCATTGGGTGGCTTGGCTATAGGACCTTCCCTGCTGCCTAATGCCATGGACTTCTGAGCAATTCCTTATCATCTCTGACCCTCAGATTCTTAATCTATTTAAAAAAGTCATATTAGCTTTAATATTGCAGGGTTCTTCTAAGGAGTAAATGTTATAAAATCGATTTTGAATTCAGTTAAAGATATATAAATATCAACTACATTTGTCAATAGTAATATAATGATTTACTATTTTTTACAAAAGAATAAATAGAAATGAACTTAGGTAGATATGATATACTAATTATCACATGTTCAAACTCAGTTTGTGTTCTGATTGCCACTTGGATGCAAATCTAGTGAGTTCCTCCCATCTTTAGGGGTCTCTGAGGCTCTCTGAAGTCTCATGATCATAGAGGCCTTTATCTAGTTGCCATTTCATGAGTACCAGCATATGTTGGGAATTGCATGCTGGACTGAACCTTTGAAAATGGTGACACTTGATGCTCATCTTCAATGGATTAACAGTCTGGCAGTGACATTAAAGTCTGTGATCTTTGAACATGACCACATCCTCTCCACTACTGAGGACAGAACATGCATTTCTTCAACAAAACCTTCACAGCCTACACACTGTGTTCCCAGCTTGATGACATAATAGAGATTCAATAATGAATTTATATTTTGACCTTTTGAAGTTTATCCACAGTCTAAAAAGATACTCAAAAAGAATACATAGAAACAAATAACCAAGAGTGGGAAGAAAGTAAGCTTTCAACGCAGGAACAAAGGTAGAGGTACAAGATTGTGGAAAGCACAGTAGTGTGAGAGAGCGCGGCATCATCCAGACCTGAAGTCCACAGGTAATGTGGATGTGCCTGTAGGGGAGGGGACAGGCGTGGATGGAGAGAGTTGGAGAAAAGTGTCAAGGGGAGGAGAAATGCGTGGATGGAGAGAGTTGGAGAAGGTCAAGGATGTCCTGCTAATGAGGATTCTTTCCCATCTCAGAAGCTCCACCCAAATGGATTAGGGGAAATTGTTGGCATGATGGCTAGGGTTTGGCTTGGACAGGAAAGGAGATGGTCACGGAGGAGCTGGACCCTACCTCCAAGATGCCACTTCCTCTTGCGTGTCTGAGCTTTGACTCACATCTCAGCTTCCCTCAGACTGTTTCTATTTGTCTTTCTTATTACAAAGTTGAATAATGAATTTTATTGGAACCAGGAATTTCTACCCAGTGAGTAATACAGTCACAGAGAGGTTTGGACTTCTCTATTATTTCTTTTCATCCCTACACCTTGAAATAAGAATGGACTTTTCTCTGAAAAGAATATAAGAAACTGTTTGACCTCTTTGGTGTCAGAGGTTTTCCTTTACCACCAGTCACAATGACCCACTGGGAATTCTTACTGATTCGACTTGAGCTAACTTGCCCACCTGTATCTGACATGACATTGGAGTCTGTTTACAGACAGTGTTCTTCCGATCCAGATCAAACAACATGCCCAGAGCCTTGAGTGCTTTATAAAAGAGGCAGAAGTCACTTTCAGGTTCTGAGCAGTGAGATGAAAGGACCAGCTATATATTTTTGGAAGTCAACCCAGGTGCTGGCTAGAGATGTAGTTGAGTAGGTGGGGAAGACAGGAAGTGAGAGACCCATGGGCACTAATTCCAGGGCCCAAGTTGGGCTTACCAAGGAGTTTCACCAAGGCCACTGGTAATGTGGGAGAAGGAGAGAACAAAGGGACTGACGCTTCCTTCTAGGTCCCAAGTAAGTCCTGGCCACCGCCACGTAAAGTGTTGACAAGGCCCAAGAAAGCCATTTTGGCTTAGCCATTGGCCAATATCCTAGAAGAAAATTGATTTTTTTATCCCAATGATAGTGTTTCAATTGAATTTGTCTTTACTGATCATCTAATATGGACTATGCCCAAGGTAGTTTTTATTTTTCAAGATGAATGACAGAAAGCTCTGCCAGGAAAGTAAGTGCGTCCTAATTCATACAACGTTTGTGAATGACACATTGTACATACACATCCTCTTCTCCTTCAGCTGCAGGGTGGCACTTGTATAGTGAGAAATGAGTGAGCTCTTTCTGTAAATGCAGGGAGAGTACTTTCAGGTCTGCTCATTATCGTCTCTGGAAGCCTGTAAGTCTTAGACCTTTTCTACCATACAGGAGCAATGAGCTGCTAAACGCTGCATAATAGGATCTTCAAGATTTGTGGTGTAGATACTTCTAGCATGGCTGATTTCAAACCAACAGCATTGCATTGCTGGGTGCAGAGTTGGGAAGAAATGCACCTTAGACTTCTGAGCTGAGTCCAATGGTCTCACCACAACATAGCTGAGGCTTAGAGGTAAGGAAATATCTTACTGGAGTTTAGTAAGCATGGTCTGCTGTGCATCAAATTGGGTCCCTTCCTAAGGGGCCTGTGGAACTCCCAACACCCAGTACTTTAGTGAATTTTTTTTTGTGTGTATGAACGTACTGCCTGCATGTAGGTTTATGCACCCATGTCGTGTAATGCCGCGGAGGTCAGAAGAGGGTGTCAGATTCCCCTGGAACTGGAGTTAAAGATGGTTCTCAGCTACCATGTGGATGCTGCGGATCGAACCCAGGTCCTCTGCAAGAGCAGTTGGTGCTCTTAACCACTAGGCCATCGGTCCAGCCCCACACCCAGTACTTTAGAATGCTGTTTTACTTGGAGTGAAGATCCTAACACAAGAACCCTATGGAGACAGAACCCTATGGAGACAGAGACACATGGAAGGCTGTATGAAGACTGGCTCCCACGCAGAGATCGAGGCCAATTTGTGGGAGTTTGCTTTTTCTTTCTCTATATGTCATTCTTGTGGATGGAGCTCAGGTCATCAGGCTTGGTGCTAAGGCAAGTTTATCTACTGAGCCATCTCACAGGGGCAGCAACTTAGGTTTTGATACCGTGCTATAGCCCTTAGGTAACTAGTGATCTCGGTACTTTCTTACATCCTAGTCTGCTGTTGGGCAAAAACTCTCTGTGCTTGTGTTATATGTTCTGCTTTGCTCAAATTTCATGCTTTCCCCCCTTGAGATCTGATTACAGAGACCTAGTGTAATCAGCTGGGCGTGGTGGCACAGGTTTGTAATCCTAGTATTTTAGAGGCAGAGGCAGGGAGACTGTTATAAATTCAAGGCCTGTATGGTCTACGCAGTGAGAACCTATCTTTTAAAATAAATTCTGGGAGAAAAGTGCCTATTGCCTTACAGACCTAGGGAAGTTATTACACTAGTTAGATGTGTTCAAAGCTGTCCCAGATCTGTCCCAGATGTTCCTCATGTGTTGCCACATGTACTTTAAGCTTTACCACGACTTATTACTAAACATAATTATCTTCATTTTACCAGTGGCGAAATAGAAGCTCAGTGCAGTTAGGTAACTTGCCTAAGGTACCAGTCCTAGATAAAGATAGCAGCAAGGTAGCTGAGGCATGGTGCACAGTCTTAGACACCATGCCACCCTGTGGCCAGTCTGTAGAAGTCTGGTGGGTACAGATGTGCACATCCTCTCTTGCCTTCCATCTATACACTCATGTAACATGGAATCTGAGGAAGGTTGTGAGCAGTCATGATAATCCCACTAATTTAATGACTGTGAATGTGCTTAGTTGGTTGTTGGTTGCCATTTCCATGTGGCAAGTCATGATGAGGGGTTGACACTGGTCATGATGTTGATTCCTGATGTTTTTCTAACAATGAACAGCTGAGGGATTGCTCCTTTGGAAAGCTTGTCTCTTCCTAGGCTTTGGAGCCAGGCAGGTCAGGATTCAAATTCTACCCTTTAACCTTACCACCAGTTAGTTGCTTATTCATTAGCATGCTTCCTCCATTTGTAACCTAGAGGCATTGAGAAGATAAACAAGTTGAAGAGAAACAGGTCAAGTTCATGGTCAACATGTCAAAAGAGAAAATCATAATTCTACTTCTCGTGGAGCATGAATTTCCTTTAACTGTGCTCACCTGTTTCATATTTTCTCCCCAGAAATAAGTAACACAGTTGTCAGCTATCATGTATGATGCCAATTTTCAACTATCAGAATCTAGATTAACATGGGAGATGGGGCTCTAGGCAAGCCTGTGGGGATTACTGCTATCATGATCATTAAGGGGGGAAACCCTCCCACCCTGGGTGGCACTCCTTAAGCAGGGGTTCTGGGCTATCTCAGAGGGCCAGACAGTGGTGTCATTCATCAGTCTACTTTCTGGTGGTGGCAGGGGTGGAACCAGCTACATTAAGCCTCTGCCACCCTCATTTCCCTGCCACAATGGAGTGTTTCCTTGAACTGTGAGCCATAACGAACAATTTCTCCCTTAAATTGCATTTATTAGGGAATTTTATCACAGCAACAGGAAAACAAGACAGTGGAGGACTCACGATAGGAAACTTAGAGGAAACTGAGTAGGGGTTCCAATGAGGTTCTCGGTTTCTCCATGTACCTTCTCTGAATGAACAATAAAAATCTACATTCTCCATCCTTCCTGTGGGTAGCATTATGTGCTCCTGAAAGATATCCTGAATGCGAATCTTTGGTACTGTGTATAGAATCTTTTATTTTGAGATATACGATCTTCACAGATTTAGTCAGGTTGAGATTATTAAAGTTGGTCCCTAATCTAATGTCAACAGAGTCAGTCTAAGAAGCAGTAAATACCATGAAAGAGAGAGGTACATATAACACACTGCTGTGTTGTCATGGAAACAGGTTAAAGGGCTTCAGTCACAGGCCTAGGTGTGTCTTGAAGCAGTGGAAACTAGAAGAGGTGAGGATGGATGTCTTCATTCTCTGCAGTCTGGGAATGGGGTGTGACCCTGCCTTCACCATGATTTTCAGTTCTTAGCTTATAGAATAGTGAGGTTTGCAGTATTGTAGCCACTAAGCATGGGGTGTTTTGTTATAGCAACCCTACTTAATAATACTACCTCCAAGGTATATATCAGGATTAGTACCTTACCATGTTACTGTGTGAAGGAATGGATGAATGTGTGAATGCCTCTGAGTAGGGCTCTGAGCCAGACTGGAGCTGGTGCTACTCTTAAAAAAAACAAACAGGTGGGGTTGGAGAGATGGCCTAGTGGTTAGGAGCGCCGACTGCTCTTACAGAGGACCCAGGTTCGATCCCCAGCACCCACAGGGCGGCTGAGAACCATCTTTAACTCCAGTTCCAGGGGAATCTGATACCCTCTTCTGACCTCCAAGGCATTGCATGATAGGGGTGCACAAACCTACATGCATACAGTACATTCATACACATAAAAAATAAATAAAATTTAAAAAACCAAACAGAAGGTGGAGAGATGGCTCAGCACTTAAGAGCACTGGCTGTTCTTGCAGAAGACCTGGGTTCGAATCCCAGTACCTACATGGGAGTTAAAAATGTTTGTAACTGGGGCTGGAGAGATAGCCTAGAGGTTAAGAGCACCGACTGCTCTTGCAGAGGACCCGGGTTCAATCCCCAGCACCCACATGGTGGCTGAGAACCGTCTGTAACTCCAATTCCAGGAGAACTCCAGTTCCAGGGGAATCCGAGACCCTCTTCTGACCTCCGAGGCATTGCACGACACAGGTGCACAAACCTGCATGCAGAGAGTACATTCATACACATAGAAAATAAATAAATAAAATAAAAAAAAAGAGTAGTGGTTGCTTTAAAAAAAAATGTTTGTAACTCCAGTTCCAAGGGAATCTGACACCCTCTTCTGACCTCCACGGGCGTTGCACAACATGACTATAGCATACATGTAGCTAATACACACACACACACATGAAATAAAAATAAAAATAAAAATAAACAAGTAGTTTTCTTTTTATCCTTGCTGGGTTCTACAGTAAACAGAGATAGGTGAGTCTATAAAGGGACAGTTTAGACAGGAACAGTGGATTCGCAGCTACTGCGTTTAATGCAAATGCCTCTTTTAATCCTAACATCCTGCAAGACAGAAGTTCTTACTGTTTTTCCAGGTGATTTTAAGTCAGAGATTGTAGCCACTCTCATTTGAAGATCCTATAGGGAGAAAGTTCCTGAGCAATCCCAAAGAGAAGGTCGCCTAGCCCCAGTGTCTCCTCTTCATATTTCACGGAGAGCAGTTGAGACCATAGAAATCAGTTTACGATGGGCAAATTTTCTGTGGGTCATTACAGAATCACTCAGGTAAATTATAGTAAAGAAATATGGGAGAGTGGTTAAAATGATGGCTCTGTAGCAATCCTGTGTGGGTCCCAGTGTGCCCATCTCCACACTGACTAGCCAGGGGCTTTTGCAGTGCTGTGACATTCCTCTGTGGCTCAGTTTCACTAGATAAAAGTAAAAGAGACAGAGACTACAGGGTATAGTGAGGCCTGAGTGAACATTACAGAAACATGCTTAATGCAGAATTTGTCACATGTGAGCATAACATAAAGGTTATTGCTGTTATTATGTTTTATGTATTATGCAACTGTGACCCTTACTGTGGTTATTTCCCACCTGCTGCCAGTCTGCATGGTACTACTAGGATGGCTCTCTCTTTAGTGCAGCTATTAGGATGTCACACTGTTCTTTGCTACAGCATCTTCCAAAAGTCTCAGCCAAGCTCTGATATTATATATCTAATTAGCCAACCAGATGCCATGTTGGTTTACTGTGCCTTTCATGAGGGATTTTGGTGTTGTATGGATGACTGCTGTCATGTTTCAAAGCTGTACTAGGAACACCATAGGAGAAGCAAGGGCTAGTACAGAATTTACAGTCACTTTCAGCCCTTCCTGTGATGGCCAGTCTACATTGTCAAATTGATTGAATTTAGAATCACCTAGGGACACATCTCTGGGTTTCTCTGTGAATATCCAGAAACAGAGAGGATTAGCTAAGGAAGACCCAGCCTGAATGTGGTAGCTCCATCCAGCTGAGCACTGACATTCATTTCTCTCCTCCTGCTCGACATGGTGAATGTGTCAGGCTGTGTCGGGCTCCAGCTCCATGCCTTCCTTGCTGTGATGAATTGCATGTCCTCAAATTGTGAGCCCCAATTAAACATTCCTTCCTTAAGTTGTTTTGTCATTTATTTTTTTACGGTAACAAGAATACTAACTAATACAAGCCATGGGAGGGGGAATAAACTAGGAATGGAGAGGGGGAGGGAACCTGAATATGATAAAATATATTGTATGCAATTCTCAAATCAATATAAATATAAATAAATAATTTTAAGATGTTGCTGGTCACTAATGGCTCTGGTCCGTTTGGCTGTGTTATCAGGTGCTGGGGTACATGCTCTTGAGCAGAGGAATTTGTCCTTCCCAGGAAGACAGTTCATAGTATGAAACTCCCTAAAATCTGAAACAGGTACGCAGGGTGTCCTATGCAAATGCTATACAGTGGGAAATTAAATGTGGGTGGCTGAACTGTCCTTGACCATGCTCCTGAAGTAGAGCAAGAACAAACTGAGCGGGCTTGCTTTGGGGAATTTTGCTATTCTTTAAGCATTTCTAGATTCCCTTGACTCTTTTTCTGGGACTCAAATGACCTTCCTTTACTTAGTCAGAATACTATGAAGGAAGCAACTAAGAGAAACTTCAAATGAGAAACACTTCCTTAGTTTAGGATTTCAGAAGATTCCATCCTTCATGCAGAAGAGGGTGTGGCAGAGAAGAACAGCTCCTCTCCTGACCGACCAGGAAGGAGGAGCGAAGGGGATCCCATTGCTCTGCTGGCTTTCTCCTTGTCCTCTTTTATCTCATCTGGGCCCCCAGCCCATGGGATGCACCACTCACCTCAGGTGGATCTTCCTACTTTATTTAATCATCTCTGGAAATGCCATCACAGAGATGCCCAGAAGGTCTAGATATTAGTCTCTTAGGGTGTTCTAAATCCAGTCAAGTTGGCAATGATGATAAACCATCACACCAATCCTATCTCTTTATTCTTCACATATGCTTATTAGAAAGAAGAAATAAACCCTGTAGATAGACCCATCAGGCTTCAGGGTTCCAATGGTGTAAATCCCAGTCTAAGGGCAGGAGAAGACCAATTTCTTCACTTATTCTCAAAGGCATAAGAGACAGTGATGATTCCTCCTGTTTGTCAATAGAATGGGTAGTGCCCATCCACATGGGAACATCAAGCAACTTTGGGGCAGGGGTGGAGGGAGCTGACCAGCTGAATGTTAGAAGTATTTGTATATTGTGTTTATTGGAGGCATTTGTGATTCAGTCAAGTTTGATACTCAAAAGTTAAACATCACAAGAAAAAAAATGAACAGTTCTGGGAAAGCAAAATAACCAGAAAGAGTATAATGATTCTAAAACAAACGTATTTTTATTTTTTAAATTAATTAATTAATATTTGGTCTTTTTGAGATAGGGTCTCCCTGTAGCTCTGGCTGTCCTGGAACTCACTCTGTAAACCAGGCTGGCCTCGAACTCACAGAGATCCGAGTGCCTCTGCCTCCCATGTGCTAGGATTAAAGGCGTGCGCCACCACGCCCGGCATTTATTTATTTCTGTATGTGTATCAATGTACTGTCTGCATGCAAGTTTGTGCGCCCGTGTCGTGCAATGCCGCGGAGTTCAGAAGAGGGTGTCGGATTCCCCTGGAACTGGAGTTCTCCTGGAATTGGAGTTTCAGACGGTTCTTGGCTGCCATGTGGGTGCTGGGGATCGAACCCGGGTCCTCTGTAAGAGCGGTCGGCGCTCTTAACCGCTAGGCCATCTCTCCAGTCCCAACAAACTTATTTTTATAAAATCCATGGATATTTAGACTAGAAAGATGGCTCAGTGGGTACAGTGCTTGCTCTGCAACTGTTAGGAACTCAGTTCTGATCCCCAGAAGGCACATGGCCGTTAGACCTCAGTTCTGACCCCCAGAAGGCACCCAGCTGGGGCTACAAGGAGACCCTGTCTAAAAAGTGGAGAGATGGCCTAGCGGTTAAGAGCGCCGACCGCTCTTACAGAGGACCCGGGTTCGATCCCCAGCACCCACATGGCGGCCGAGAGCCGTCTGAAACTCCAATTCCAGGAGAACTCCAGTTCCAGGGGAATCCGAGACCCTCTTCTGACCTCCGCGGCATTGCACGACACGGGTGCACAAACCTGCATGCAGACAGTACATTGATACACATACCGAAAAAAAAAAAAAAGTGAATAGTAAAATCTATGTATTTCATGATATGAATTTCATATGATAACTAACAAATAGATAAATAGAATGAAATAAAATTGGTACACACATAAATACAAGCAAACCTATCTGATATGCTGAGAGCTTTCTTGAAACACTGTTCTGTGTCTTGTTTTTCTCAATATACATTGAGGATTCTTTTATATGCCATTCATATTATTCTAGGATATTCTTTATAATGTTTCAAGATATTTAATTATATAAATATGTCATGATTTACTTATGTATCATCTACTGTAATATAATGTAAATAAATTATTTCCAGTTTGGAGCATTTAATTTTTCCCCCAGTCTACACTGCAGTGAATCTTCTTGGCCTTACTTATTGAGTACATGTGGGAGTATATTAATAGAAAACCTTTGGAGTGGAATTTCTGAGTTAAGTATTTTCCTTGTATTGACCTTTTGCCAAATTGACCTTCAAAGAAGTAATCCCAGTTTATACTCCTATCAGCAGTATGTGAATATCCGTTTCCCACAAATCTTGCCAAAACCACACTTTGCAACCCCTTTTAATCATTGTCAATCTGATAGGTAAAAAAAGCACAATAGCCTGCTGTTTTAATTTGCACTTATTAAATCAAAGAGTGATGTTAGGTCTCTCTTCATGTAATCCTAAGCAAATTGTATTTTTTTCTGAATCAAGTACTTACTACATATGTAATAAATATTTGGTGGACAGTTATATTTACAGTCTTTGCCATTACTCCTCTTCTTAATCTTGAATGAACTAATTGTAAAGGAACAAACTAACATTCCGTGATACAGTTTTGCATTCATTTTCCTTTTTGCTATTTATCTTTTAATTTTGTGTGTTAATTGGGGGGTTATTATAAGAAATTTGATCTTCAGTTTTTATAATAGCAACATTATCATTTTGAAAATAATATGTACCTTATAAATCTTGCTTGACATTTTCCTTCATTCATCTGTGTAGACACAATGTTTTAAACTAGCCCCTTCTTGGCTCTCAAACATTCCTTGTATGATCCCTAAATTGTCCCATGGCTTACAGATCTCTCTTTGTTTACCAGGTTTCCAGCTCATCTCAGGTTATGTCTGGCATTTGGGGAAACCAGGTGAACGTCTACCAGCTCTACAAAACCTGCCTCTGCTGAGTGCTCGGGACCATTCACCCTTCTTCTTGTGTCCTGAGTTTAGAGGGAGTCTTTGTGCAAAGCACTGTGGGTATAGAGAGGCTGGGAAGTATCCTGAGTGGAAAACTTACAGCAAAGAGGTTCTTAGGAACTTGTTCTGTCTCCTACAGGAGTCAGAGTAGGAGGCACTTGCCTTTGGGTTTTATGTCAGGTGCTAGCTTTAGGTAGGAAGAAAGGATATTAATAGCCCTTGATTCACCCTATAGAGTTTCAAAAGCTCCTGTGTGGACATTTTTTTTATCTGTATAGTTCTTCATTTGGCTTCCATTGTCCATAGTTTGATTCATGAGTCAGAACATGGCCTTTCTGGCCATAGAGGCTTCTCCAGCTCTGATCCCGAGAAACAGGACTGTGGTACACCTCCATTTGGGTAGTATTGAGTCCGGAGTCCTGTGACATCTTAGGCTCAGCCCAGACTGAAGACCCAGAGGTATCAGGACTCTTGATCTGCCCACCATGAGTGCAGTAGCAGGTCCCCGTTCCTGAGCATTTAACTATGTCCTCACTCCTGCCTTCCATGGCTGTTCCCTTGGTCTGGTTTCCTACTTTCCCACAGGCTGACTCTGAATTCGTCCAATAAATGTATATCTCTCCCTTTGATTCAGAGTGAGATTCTTCTGAGAGCTCTGGGATCCGTAGATGTTAGAACTTACCAGGTTTGCCAGGGGATACGAGGCAGGGGTGGGGTGGCAGAGCTCTGCCTTGATTCAGAACATCTTCTTCATTGAGTCTTTCTGTTGTCTGACTACCCAAGTCCATAGCAGGCATTCCATGGGTTCTGAAACACAGTTTGGCAAGATTGGGTTCTTACCCTGCTAACGAATCTAGTCCCATGGATAGATAGTCAGTGTCTGGGAAGTACTAGGAAGTGTCCATGACAGTTTTTATCAGATGCTGATGTTTCCCAAGCCAATTTTGAACTGGTGTTTGGGACACTAACTGGTTTTGGGGAGTCAGAACCAGAAAGCTCTGTCATCTGTCTCTGATTACGAGGCTCTGCTGCCCCACCTAAGGCCCTCTGGCGCCTTTCCTCCTTGGAAACACATTCAGCACATTTTTAGAAACCACACTGAGAAGCCTTCCCTGAGAAAGTGACTAAACACTGCTTAATATTCTGAAAGCATAAACAGCCATTGAAAAGCCAGTCATACCGTGCTTAGGGAAGCTGACTTGGCACTGGGAGGAAGCCAGCTGTTGTAGACTTTTGATTGGTGGAGGTTATAAACTCATATGTTATATCATCAATGAATCCACGTTAAACTTGTTCCTTATATTTCATTCTGGAGCATTCTAAATACGTCTGAGTCCTTCTGGATACTGTAGAGAGATAAGATATGCAGAGCAATTTTCCCTTTCCATATAGGACTCCCAGGATCACAGACAATGGGTTGAATTATGACCCTTCCAAAGACAGGATGAAGTCTCAACCCTCTGTAACTAAGAATGTGACTTAATAAAAAATATTGTCATTACGAATATTAGTTATGATGAGGTTAGAAAGGACTATGGTGGGTTCTTTATCCTATAGGAGTTGTATGATCAGAAGAGGAGAAAGGAGAATCATGTCATGATGATGAAGAGATTAGTGCAATGTAGATACAAGACCTGGCATGTCAAGGACTGGGGGCCGTTGCCAGCATCACCAAAGAACAGGATGTCCTCAGACAACTACGCTGCCACTAGGTATATTAGTAACTTTTCTTGTTGATGTGATGAAACACACCTAAGCAAGGCAACTTAAGTATGAGTTTTTTTGTGGCTCACATTGTACAGTGAGGCTCGGTGGGGACACAGCTCCAGCTATAGCTCAGAAGCATTGAGGTGGCTGATGACGTTCCCTCAGCATTTGGAAGCAGAGATGGATGACTGCTGCTCTCACCTGGCTTCTTCCTTTTTTCCCTTTTTTATTCAATGTAGGATCCTAGTCCATGAGATGGAGACATCTACATTCAGGGTGACGTCCCAGCTTCAATCAATCACCTCTGGAAAAGCCCTCATAGATACCCAGAGAAGTATCTCCTAGGTGGTTCTAGATCCTGTCAACCTAGCAATAAGGATTACCCAGAAGACTAGCCATACAAATGTTCAGTTTTCATGGCATTGTGAGACATGGAGCCTGCTTGGGGTCTTACTGTGAATAAAGAATAGTAAGGCACCCACTATATCTAGGTATAACCATCAAAGAAGAGCACAGTGCTCAGGTGGAGACAGGCAGACATTTGATTATCAGGCCATGCGGGTGTGAAATGCAATCTGAGTGTGTTGGGAAGCTAGTGAAAGAATTTATTCCATTGTTTTCATTCTAGTGGGAAAGTGTTTTTGCCCATTAGGGAAAGATTCTAGTAGCAACAATATGGATCAACAATAGGCACAGCTTAGGCTCAGGCTCTACATGTGGAGATTTTATGTGATTATATCTGAGGTATGTTTGAAGCTATATCAAGATTTAGTAATAGCACATAGGAAAGTAGAGGAATGGGGCAATAGCAGAAGTTTTGTGTTGAACACCTCTTATAGATGATGTATTTTCTCTCCAGTTCACATTTTGAAGTCCTCACACTAGTAACTGGGGCTGTGACAGTATTTAGAGAAAAGCTCTTCTGATAGGTATTCAGGTTAAAGTTTTTTCAGTGGGCTTTAGTCCAGTATAACTGGTGCTCTTCTATGAAGAGGAAAATTTGAAGCATGAAAAGATACCATGTGAGCACATGTACCTAGGTGTGATCATGTACAGACACAGAAAGATGGCAGTTATGGGCAGCTCTGCAGAGAGACCCGGAAACAGACTTCCCAATGCTTGATCTTAGATGTCTAGCCTCAAGAATCATGAGAAAATAAATATCTCTTGTTTAATCTACCCAATCCAGTCAGTGGTATTTTTTTTTTTTTGAATAGCAAAGTAATAAAGAAATTGAGTGTTTGGTGTGCTGTATAGGTTTGAGTGCATTTGGTGGTAGTGTTTAGATGGTAATGGCTCAAAATCAGGAGTTGGGGGCTGTGTTTAGATGAGATGCATATTGGACATCTAGCTGAAGCCTCCTGGTGTTTTGCAATATACAACATGCAGATACTATTTGTTATCATGGGGCAGAGGAAGACTCCCACGGGCAGTGGAGAAAGTGTCTGTCCTCAGACACTTCAAAGTAAGTGCTGCAAAAGAGAATGAGGGAACATCTGGGTGACAGAGGGGAGTTAGGAAAAGTGGTACCCAGAAAACCTCAAGAGAGAAGTGATTATGAGAGACAAAGGCATTTCGAGTAAGACGAGTAGCCACTAAAGTTGACACAATGGAGGCCGTTATTGACCTTAAAGAGCATTTTGGGTGGCAAAATGGGAGAAGTTTTATTCAATCTAAAATTAGTAAACAGAAAATAAAACTATGAATCTTGAATATTTATTTATTTATTTATTTATTTATTTATTTATTTATTTATTTGGTCTTTTTGAGGCAGGTTCTGCTTGTAGCACCAGCTGGCCTAGAACTCACTATGTCGATCAGGCCGGCCTTGATCTTATAGTGATCCACCCACCTCTGCCTCCCAAGAGCTGGAATTAAAGGCATGCACCATGGCACCAACTTGGAATCATATTTGTGAGAATATGTGTTTTTAAAGGCAACAAAAAATGAAGGAGGTAACTATAACCAGGAATGAATAGAAACATTTTTGGTGAGTTTTATTATGCAAATTTGAGAGTTATTAGGAATAGTGTAAGAGACAGGAACGTCTAAAGATTTAAATGATGAGAAGAAACATAATTGAAGAAGAAACATCCTTCAGTAGGTGAGAACAGATAGAATCCATATCAAAGATGTGTGGCTTCAGATGGTGCTGTGGTTCAGTGTTCCCTGCAAGACACACTTTGAATTAAATTTCCATTGTGATAGTATTGAGACATGAGACTTTAAATGGTAGTAGTTCACAAAGGCTCTGGTCATGTGAATAGATGGAGCCATTATGCGGACAGTCTCTGGTGAGGACTGAGCTCCCCTGCATCATTCCTTCTTTGTCTCCCATGTTCCTTTGCATCCTACCATGCAGGCCCACATTGGATACTAGTGAATTGCACTTCTAGAAACGTCTATTACTAGATGCCACACATTCTGTTACAGCAGGTAAGGTTCTGCATGGTGGCAAAGGAAAGGGTAAAAGTAACCAGTTGGGAGTAGATGGGCCTGGAAAGCCAGAGTGTGACATGAAAATGTTGAAGTCACAGAAAAACCATCTAAAACTGACTTCTAGACTTAAGTGCTACCCACTATCACCTGAGGTGTCTGTCTCTAATTTTCACAATAGCTTATCAGCTACATGGATCCTCTGCTCCAAACAAGTAGTGGCTCACAGTCATCTGAAGTAGTCACAGCAGTTTTTCTACACTCTTCCTATATCTTTCTGGTCCACTCTTCTCTCTTTCTTCTCACCCTGCTCCAGCCACAATGGCCTTCTTACCTTCTTGAATAGCTGATGTATTCACTGATGTGGTGATCGGGCCTGGAATTCTCTTTCTGAATACACAAGTATAATTTTCTTTGACTCCTACTGAAGGATGTTTCTTCTTCAATTATGTTTCTTCTCATCATTTAAATTTTTAGATGTTCCTGTCTCTTACACTATTCCTAACAGCTCTCAAATTTGCATAATAAGACTCACCAAAAATGTTTCTATTCATTCCTGGTTATAGTTAGCTACTTCATTTTTTGTTGCCTTTAAAAACACATATTCTCACAAATATGATTCCAAGTTGGTGCCGTGGTGCATGCCTTTAAATTCAGCACTTGGGAGGCAGAGGTGGGTGGATCACTATAAGTTACCAGGTTAGTACAGCCTTTCTTCAATATTTCATCAAAAATTAAAATAATTCTTTCACCCCCTCAAATAACCAGAAGAACCATTTGTGGCTTACTTCCCCCTTATTTCTTTGTGTTTGTATATGTCTGCACATGTCTCTATGTGCATATGCAGAATGCCAAAATTCATAATGAAAGAGGACTGGAAACTTTCTTTTCTCTCCCGCTTCAGTCCACTGCTATAAACAAGTAGCTTGAACTGTGCCTAACTGAAAGTAGGACTTCTAAACATAACTGTAGAATGAAAGCACATGTGTGATGGAAGGAATAATGCCAGACAAAGACAAGGATTGGGCACAAACATTCCCAGCAAGCAAAGGGCTCTGGTCAGGTGAGTGCTGGGTAAGGGCAACAGAGACATGTTTTATAAGGGTTATTTGGTGGCCTGAGTCTCAGAAGGAGCTGGAGTCTGGGGAGGACACAGAGAAGAAATTGTCTGAAAGTAAATGGGAAGCAAATAAAATTTCTTACCCAGATTTTTGGCCCAGCATCATTTAACCCAAATGCCCCTCAACTGACCAGTGGATAACAAAAATGTGGTACATCTACACAATGGAGTTCTATGCAGTGGTAAAGAAAGATGATATCATGAACTTTGCAGGTAAATGGATGGAACTCAGAGTCATTATACTAAGTGAAGTAACACAGTCCCAAAGAAACAAATAGGGAATGGTTTCCCTCATTTGTGGATGCTGTTACCAAATCTGCCAATTGAAAGGCAAGCTGAGCAGCGTTTTTATGTTTCTTTGTATCTTAAAGCAACTGTGATATTATAATGTGAATCCCTTAATGACCACTTACTTTCAGACGTGGTAATTAATGTATATGGGCAAAAGGTATATATTCATATTTTAGAGTAATATAAAATTAAAGGGAAAAAATGTGAACTCCTAAGCATACATCAGAATTAACATACAGTTTATTCCTGCAGGACACAATTATGGTACATATATGACATTTATATAGGCATATTTTGGAGCAATACAATTGGGAGGGAACCACAACGACATAAGGACTGGGTCAAAGAACAGACTGATATAGTTAAATTCTGCCCCAAACAATAGCCTTTTGTAGAGAAAATCTTTAAAAAGACTGAGAGAAAGATGCAGGACATGTATGGCAGAATGTATGAACTGGGATGGGCTGGGGGGAAGGGAAAGGGGAATATGTCTAAATTGAACTGAAAAATGATGTCTGAAATACACAAACCAATAAAACCATTATAAAAAATAAAATAAAATAATTTAGAGCCTAAAAAAAAGAAAAGAAAAAAAGGGACTGGAAATTAGAAAGGGTTGAGGATTAGGGGAAGGGTTTGGCTGATGGACAGCAGACAGGTCCAGAGGTTGGAATGCAGAGGGAAACTCAGAATTCCAGAGTCACTTTGGGAAAAACTTAGAATTTCAATAATATACATTTTATGCACCACTGATTTCACTTGTAAGAATTTGCCTGAGATAAATGGAAACATATGCCTACACTAAAATTTGTCTATTCATATCATCTTTGTTCAAAATAACTAAACATTGGATACAACCCAAATCTGCATTAGCTGGTGGTGGAGAAACAATTTGTGGCCTACTTCTTAATGGATAATGTTCATAAATGAAGATAGTAGTAATATATGTAACACCATGGGTAGATCTCAAAGCCATGTGTGAAGAGAAGGAAGCAATTTTACATCGTGTGATTGATTCTACTTATCCAAAATTGTTCCCCAAAAGGTGGGAGGACCACCTGCCCTGGTCGTTAGGAGCTGGGGTTAGAGTAGGCAATGACTGAGTGCAGAGGGTTGTGGGGTTGTCGTGAGGGCAGTGAAGTTCTAAGTCACAAGGAAAGTGGCGTTTGCATGACTGTACTTACTTGCCAAAACATTTAATTTCACATTTGTAGTGTTTTTAAATTTCATTTTAAACTGTATCTAACAGTGAACACAGTTGTGCATTTATATTTTATCTTAATGTGCCCTTTGTTGGAATGGAAGATAGAAACTTCTTGAAGGAAATGCTTAGAATCAGTATCCTTGACATATAGCAAATTGTAAATATTTACTAATAAATATATGTTCCATGCCTCTGACAAAGCTTTGTACTTGACGTATTTCTGGGATTGAATTTTGCCTTCATCTTTTTTTTTTTTTTTTTTTTTTTTTTTTTGTGTATGAACGTACTGTCTGCATGTAGGTTTGTGCACCTGTGTCATGCAATCCGGCAGAGGTCAGAAGAGGGTCTCAGATATCCCTGTAGCCCCAGCTGTCCTGGAACTCACTCTGTAGACCAGGTTGGCTTTGAACTTACAAAGATCCACCTGCCTCTGCCTCCCAAGTGCTAGGATTAAAGGTGTGCACCACCACACCCAGCTTTTGCCTTCATCTATCACTGGTCACAACTTGCACAGTATCTTGCACAGTATACTTCATGCCCCCTAACGTTGGTATTATACCTATCAGGGTCAGATTAAAAGTAGAACTAAATTTATCCAATTGTGGAAATGAAACGATATACTGATTTAGTATGTGCTATATAGCATATAGTGAGAGCATAGCAAATCACACCAATTTGTTTTCATTACACCATCATTATCATTACTTTATATGACCATTTCCAGCTTAAATTGACCATTTCCAGCTTAAATTGTGTGTATGTATGTGTAATTATATACTTTATTCTCTGGCAGGTATATAATGAATTCTGGTTATCTTCATCCCTGTCTTCTCTTATTTCTCTCCAATCCCTGCCAGCTCCTCTTATTCCTTACAAATATCTTTCTTTTGTTTTGTTTTATGTTCCACAGAGTTTAACTAAGACCCTTTGTGTGACCCTGGGTTTCGAACTATCCACTGGGGTCTGTTGTTCTCAGTTCTGTGCCTGCTTCCCCATCTCCCAGAAATCTGTTAGATGCAGTAAGTGGCAGGGCTCCAGGACCCCTTCCCTATCCATAGCTGACTGCTGGGATGGCCTGACTTATGTGGGCCCAGTGCCACTAGGCACAGTTAGTTCATGATTACCATGATTTGGTTGTACTTAGATGGCATTCAAAGCCTTCTATCTTCCAGCACTTAAATTCTTTTTGTCCTCTTCCCCAAAGTCTCCTGAGGTTTAGGTGAGGTAGTATTAGGTTCCTGTGAGGACATAATTCCTGTTCAGTCATGGGTTTTGGACTAGGTTTACTATCCTACCACTTGATTCCCTCATGTAGAGCAAGTTTCAAATTCAATCAGGGAGCACTTGGTTACCCTCATAACGGCTATGCCATTATAGCAACAATGGACACCATGTAGTATACAGTAAGTGCTTATTAAATATTTGTTGAAGAGTGTTTGATTCTATATGTATTCAGGAGCCATCTTCATGTCTTTCCTGGAAATGTTACTGAAACCTTCATTTATGTTTATGATTGGATACACACAACACACACATACATACACACCCCACATACACACACATTTTATACTTATACAGGCCCTGATTTTTCAGATAAGATTGCTTTGTGTTCTTGTAGTGCTCATATTTTCCCTATCCTTACTAAAGCTTGAACTGGCAGCCTCAAAGGGCTATGTGGGGAGGGGAAACTGCATGGAAGCTGTACCCACAGCGGAGTTTACTATATTCCCACTACTGAAGAGTGGTTCATATTTTTCTACAAGAAGAAGGTAGGGGGAAGGAATGCAGTTAAACATTGGTTTCAACGTGGGAAAGCAGCCTAGTTTTAGAAGGAAATCATTTATTTTATTACATTTGTTTACTTAAAACCTTTATTTTATGTTGAAACCCTATTCGGGAAAGTTCTGTGGCTCAGGACCAACTCTTGGATAGGAAAATGATGTAGGCCAGCCTCCTCAGTGAAACAAAGGGGCATCCAGGAGAGCCATTCCTACAGCATCACCAGCAGCCGCGTCAAATAATAAGTGATTTGGGGCACTGGTTGCGCTTGAGGTAGGTGCCTGGCAAGGATGTGGGAAGCCTTGCCAGACACACTGTATGGACTATAGACCAGCTTGTTAGCCTGGGCCTCCAAGCCTTCATGGTGTAGCTGTTGCGAGCATGTCCTGCTTTGCATCTAGTGTTATCCCTCTCCTGGTGTGGAGGTCTTTTCTGTATGTCCACTTTCTGAGAATCAACTCTTTATGAAACAAATGTTCTGTCATCCTCTGTAAGTGAGCTTCCTTCTCCTTGCTTAACAGCCCATAAAAATCCATTCAGAGTCTGCAGAGATAGATATTTGATGAATAATTAGGGCCAAGAAATTGTTTGAAGTTAATGCACAATCACACATTCTGTTTGTCATAGTGGACATGGAGGCATAAGCATGTTAGTGTAGTTCATTTTTCCACTCTATTTTTGCCAGCAATGTTTACGATCATGAGCTAGATGACGAGGATGGTCCTGAGAGGATAATGGTAAGCCAAATGCCATCACTTTCTTTAAACAACTTTCAATAGAGTCGAGGAGGTGACCCAGTAACACTTTGTACACTAGTTGGGCAGTTCTGTGCCCAGAGAAGCTCAGTGTGTGAAATCCATGCTTCCTGGGCAACTGGAGGGTCAGGGAGGATACATGAGGAGAATACACATGGAGGATGCTTGGGGAGGATGCACGGGGAGGACACATGGGGAGAAGACACGGGGAGGACACACAGGGAGGATGGAGGCCCTGTTGACCTTTCTTACTCCTGTTGACCGTCCTTCAAAGTGACTGCTCTGTTCCTGTAGACAATACCAGCAAAGCTTTTCTGTAAGGTGCAGGGCAATATGCACTAAAGAAACAGCTGTACATGCTTAGCACTGTTTTTTGAAGTAGAGAATGTCATTGTGCTCATTATACATGTGAGAAAAATGGAGACTAATGGACAAGCATGTCTTGTCAGCTTGATCCCAGCGCAGTGCTCTTTCCTGATGAATGATCTGCAGGTGTCCCCTAAGCTTCAAGTGTTGGAACCATTTTTTTGATATTTTATTTTTATTTTTTACACTATTTTATTGAAGTTTTGTGCATTCCATACATCATTTCTCAGTCCAATTTAGACTCATTTCCCTTTCCATGCCCCCCACCCCACCTGAGTTCATGCATTCTGCCATACATGTCTTGTATCTTTTCCTGAGTCTCTTTAAAGTTTTTCAAAGCAGAGGATTACTGTTTGGGGAGAACGTAATTGTTTCAGTCAATTCTTTGTCTATTTCTTTTGTTGCTGTTCCCTCCCATTTGTATTACTTCAACATCCATCACTCCTATACTACCATTATGTCCTCTGAAAATAAACTGTATGTTATTTCCAAATCATATTTTGGGATTCACATTTGTGTTGGGATCTTAATTCCTGTTGCAGTGGTATAGGGGGCTAGACTTGATGAAAGGTGGTTATGGCCTAAGAACTTGGGGCTCATAAATGGATTTTAAACAGCTTGCCAATCTGTCTTCACTCTTTCAACAGAGGAGGACCATTCTTCTCCTATCAAAGTATCATCTCTGAAGTGGCGAGCAGGCTGTTAAGTGACACCCACGCTTCCAGCACTCTTGATCCTGAACTTCCCAGCCTTGTAACTATATGTAATAAATTTCTATACTTTACAGATTACCTAGACTCTGGTGACACAGGCACAAATAGACTGAGAAATCAATTACAGCAAAAATGAAACAAACCCCAAGCTCCTGCTTTTGATAACACAAACGCTAAGACAATTGTCGCCCGTCAGACCCTTCTTATATTTAACAAAATTGTGCTGGATAACTTCAGTCGTCAGCTTGGCAAACCTGAGTCAAGGCAACCTAAACTGAGGAATTTCCTCCACTGGATTAGACAATGGCCATGTCTGTGAGGCATTTTCTTGAGTGTCAAGTCATGTGGGAAGGCCCAGCCCATTGCAGGTGTTGTATAAGAAAGTAAGCTGAGCACAGGCCAGGGAGCAAGCCAGCAAGCTGCTCCTCCGTGGTCTGTCCTTGGGCTGCTTTCCTGAGCTCTTGGCTTCCTCCCATGATGGACTACAAGCTGAAGGTGACATAAACCCTCCCCAAGTTGGTTTCGGTTCATGTTTTTATCATGGAAATTGAAAGCTAACTCAGACAGAATTTGGTACCAGAGAGTGGGATATTGCTGTGATGCACCTGTCCATATATGTTGGGGAGAATTGTAGATGTGTTTGAAGCTTTCAACTGGAAAAGTACCTGGAGCTTAGTGAGTTGTCTGCAAGAATTCAGAAGATAATGCTAAAGGACGTGTAGACAATGGAGGCCTGGCTTGTAAAGCTTCACAGGGTAGCAAAGACTCTGTAAGGCTTTTTTTTTTTTTTTTTGGTCTTTTTGAGACAGGGTCTCCGTGTAGCCCCAGCTGTCCTGGAACTCACTCTGTAAACCAGGCTGGCCTTTAACTCACAAAGATCTGCCTGCCTCTGCCTCCTGAGTGCTAGGATTAAAGGTGTGCGCCATCACGCCCAGCTTCTGTAAGGCTTTTTACATGATATAGTTTGAATTAAGAATTTTTGCAAATGAAACCCTTTTTGCTTTGCTGGGACAGCTGTGAGCAACAAGAGACTGGCATCACTGAGGTGAATCTTCTGGGAAGTACTTCCCCAGGGTCCAGAGGAGGACTGAGGCTCCATCTCAGGCTGAAAACAGGACTTGGTAATGTGTGAGAGCCTCTCACATGGTACTGGATTTGGAGACATGAAGGTGTCAGGTTGCAGCTGATGCTTGTCACTATGAGAAGCCAGGAAAGACCACTGGAGAAACTGGGACTTTAGTTGTGAAGAGCCCCAGGCTTGAAGGATTCATGGAGAGAATCTGACTGGAGATCCCATTGGTAAGACACAGCCTCAGTTTCAGTGACAGGTGTGGAGAGGAGACAATCCAAGCCTCTGTGACAAGCTGGGGAGTGTTTGGGACAGCAGAGCCAGAGAAGCCCTTTGGAGCCCGGAAGATCCTGACTTAATCTCAGATGTTCAACAGGGAGCTACATTTCTGGACTTTGCTTTAACTGTGCTGTGCCCAGTTCTTTCCTACTGTAATAAGACAGTATTTAACTTGTGTTGGGTTTTATGGGGGCTCACAGTTCAAAAACTTTTTAAAGAGATATTGAACTTTGAAAGTATTGGAATTATTAAAAAGTGTAGGACTTTTAAAAAGTTGCACTATATTTTATAATGTAATGTTAATATTTACATGCAATTTGGGGGATTAAGGAATGGTAAAGTTATGTTTAATAATGATGTTTTGTGTGTCACTTTGACAAGGATCAATTGTGCTGAGTAGATTCAGTTGTAAATACACCTGGGTAGAGGGAGCCTCAACTAAGGAGGAATTTTCTCCATTGGATTGGACTGTGCCCATATCTATGGGCTACTTTCTTGATTGTTGAGTACTGTGGGAGGCCCAGTCGACCATGGGTGGTGCTATCCTTGGGCAGGAGGTCCTGTGCTATATGAGAAAGGAGATGAGCACAGGTCAAGGAGCAGCGCTCGTCCATGCTTGTACTTTGGTTCCTCTCTCTAGCTCTTGCCCTGGCCTCTCTCTATGGTGAACTATAAGCTGAGGGTGAGATAAACACTCCCCCACAATTTAGTTCTTGTCCATGTTTTTATCATAGCAATAGACAGTAACTCAGACACTGACCGTGTACAGTGAGTGCAGTAAGAGGTTGTATTAACTCCTGCTCTGGTTGCCTGCTTCCTGGCTTGACAGAAAACATCATTGACTCTGTTCATGCAGCCCACAAGAGCTCAGAGATATCACACAGCTTGTGTAATATAATCCCACCAGCCAGGACCAGGGGTAGGTGGAAATGGAAGCCTTTAATCTGCCTTTCTATGCAGGCCCTCTCAAGTTTAGCAATTTATTCTACATTCTTTTTTAAAAAAGGTTTATTCATTTATTTATTTGTATGTATATGTGCTTGTATGAGATTATGGGTATCATATGTGTTCTAGAGCCTATAGAGGCCAAAAGAAGGTGCTGAGTGCCCTGGAACTGCAGTTACAGGCAGTTGTAAGCTCCTGTGTTGGTTTTGGAATGGAACGTTGGTCCTCTGAAAGACCAGTGAGCCCTCTTAACCACAGAGCTGCCTTCTAACCCCAGCACTTCATTCTTAAAAATATTTTATTTATTATGTTTATTAACATGAGTTTATTGCCTGCATGTGCATAAATGCACCTGTGTCATGCAATTCCCATGGAGATCAGAAGAGGGCAGAAGATTCCCTAGAACTGGAGTTAGGAAAGCTTGTTAGCTGCCATGTAGGTGCTGGGAACTGAACCTGTGTCCTCTGCAAGAGCAGCCAGTGCTTTTAACTGGTGAGCCATCTGCCAGCCCCCAATGCTACATTCATAATCTTTGGCTTTCTTCTCTTATTTTTACAACAAGTGTTATCTTTTAGTGCTATGCAAATGTAGCCAGATTAATGCAACTAAACAGCCTGTAGTAGTCACTTTTCTCTTGCTGTGATAAAACACCATGACCAAAGGAACTTATAAAAGGAAGAGTTTATTTGAGCTTACGATTGACGGTTCCAGGGAATTAGAGTCCATTGTGGCGGGAGGCATGGCGGCTGGAGCTGGAGCAGCAAGCCGAGGGTCACATCTTACAATGAGCACAGGAAGCAGAGAGAGCGACTGGAGATGGCAAGCCTTGTAAAACTCACTAAGCCTGCCCCCAATAACGTACTTCCTCTAGCATGGCCACACCTTCTAAGACCTCCAAGAACAGTGCCACCAACTGGAGACAAATGTCTGAATACTTAAAGCCTATGGGGGACACTCATTCAAACCACCACACAGCCATATTAATTTGCTAAGAATATAATTTGGAAAGGGTGGTAGTTCAACATGCACTGTTAGAAGCCTGGAAGAAAAGATGGAAATCATAGATAAGACCTATTTTGTACACACGAACTGGCATATAGTAAATGATTAACAGCCTAAAAAATGAGAATGTCAGGTTTATCATGGAAATATTAGCCAGTGGACTTCAATTTGTTTTGGATAAGGATCAACAGTCATGCATGAGTGCCTTTGACACCCCAAATCCCCTCTAAATTTCAAGATCTCTTTAAACGAGATATCCCGAAACACAGGCAGGCTAATTAATCACCCATTAGAGAGGGAGAATTTGCTTGTTTAAATTTCTGGAAAAATCAGTTGAGTCTCTTTCATTGTGAAACAAAACAAAACAAGCATCCCAAGCCTGTTTCTCAGGTAATGGCTTGTGGCTGCTGTTCTTAGAAATCCTGGTACCTGGCAGTGACCCAGTGCTCAAGTAGAGAGAAGCCAGGAAGAGAACAGACCTGGCCGGCCACTCCTATCACAAAGGAGGGGCAGCTATCGTCTAGCAAGTTCAGGTGCTAAAATGAAACCGGAACTCCATGCTCCACTGCAGTCCGCCTCAGTCCTTCTACTTGCTTATGTTTGCTCTTAGAGAAGTGTTCAGACTGATTGTTATTGTCTATCAAGTTTCTACCCTCAGGGCCTCCCCTTGCCTCTTCAGAGGCCTCTGTCACCTCTCCCTGAGGCTTCCTTACACTTCAGACATGTGAAGTTCCCTAGGTTGTCATGACATCCCCTGCTCCGGGTTGCCTTCAGGCTTCTGTCCATGTTTATTCTTTCTGAAAGTCTCTTCATCTGTTCTTGCCTAGTAACTCAACTCATTATTCAGGGCTGGCTTCAGGATGCCTGCCAGAGAAACCTCTTCTAACTTCCCACTCCCTTGTCTGCCACACCCAGCTGTCTGTCTGGGGTTGACAGTGACCTCTCCTCCAGGTAGCACAGACACTTGTTTGACAAGATACCTGTATCTGGAAGAATAACTCCTTCCTGGTTTCTCTCCTAACTTGGGCAGATAATGTCTGTATTTTGTGATCTCAGGAAGATAAAGAAGTCACATAAATCAAAAAGTAAAACAAATGAAAATAAGTTTCAAATTTATTTTCAATTGGCCTAGTAACACTTAGGGGCTGGTCAGTGGAACAGATGGTTGTACCCTGACCTTTGTTGCTCATAACTCACTACAGACATAGAGTCTGGAGGGAAGTAGACATTGCCCTTCTAATTTTAGAACAGCCTGTGGCTAGAGTGGGGAATAGCAGCTGTGCAGATATCATTGCTGTCAGAAGAATGTCCTTTCTTGCTTAGGATAACTTTAGATGGCCTTGTATTTGAGAAAGGATGCTGATCCCGGAAGGCATGGGAGATTGTATCTTCATTTATTATCTGCTCATCCTATGATTATCATAAATGAGGGACTGTCTTTATCTGTTTGTGTTTTATAATCATATCATACCCTTGAGGGTTATAAATAACAGAAACTTCTCATATTTCTGAAGACCAGGATGTCCAGGACAGGAGTCAGCTGCTTTATTTCCTGAGAATCCACTTCCTGGCCTGAAGACACCTCTATGGCCACACCTCCCTGAAGCATCCTTAAGCTCCAGCCCTGGGAGGTTCCCTGGACTTTCAGAACACTGTGTCCTCTTGCCTGCCTCCAGGCTTCTGCCTATGCTAATTCTGCATGAAATTATTTTCTTGCCTGCAAAGCCAACTGAGTTCTCACACGGGGAGGGTGTACAGGTACTAGTTGAATTTACGCATGCTCCAGTCTCCTGGATCTCATCACCCCCAAATGCTCCACTTTCTAGTGTCTTCACTTGAGGACTACGGTTTCTATAGGAATAACAAATACTCATATCACAACAGGGGACATTTATATACTTTAAGATGACAAATGTAAAGACCAGATCCAGCCCTGCGATACCTTGCTGAACTGTTGGACTGAAAGAGTTCGACTTTGGGAAATGCACTACTGTGCATTGTGGGGAGTGCTGGGGTCCCTGAGGGGTGAGCAAGGCATTGGGCACCTGAAGGTCATGGTTTCTAGACAAAGCCTAGACCAACCCTGTGGGCAAAGATTAGGGGTTATTACTGCAGGTTTGAAGAAGTTGGAATTGTTAGTGGAATGAGAGGCTATGGATTTGTGGCTAGCTTGAGAAATGTCCATAATCAGATTATAGTTCATTTATTTTTAGCTTTGGGAGTTCAACCAAAGATAGAATATCTAAAGGAGCAAGATGCTTTTCCTACTGGGGCTTGGACACTTGATGGAGTAATGTGTACAAATATGACTGCAAAGAGAAATACACAATTATTTAAGGTCAAAATAATAGCTATTCAAGAAGCAAAGTACTTTGCTGGTAAGAACCTCATGAGATCAGAGGTAATTTGGATAGTTATAGAAATGTGGATATTTGGGCTGAAATATTAGATGAAAGCGTGAGTCATTGCCAGGTGGGGTAGCGCTCCCCTTTAATCCTAGCACTTGGGAGGCAGAGGCAGGTGGATATTTGTGAGTTCAAGTCCAGCCTGGTCTACAGAGTAAGTTCCAGGACAGCTGGGGCTACAGGGAGACCCTGTCTCAAAAAGACCAAAAAAAAGTGAGAGTTATGCATAGATATTTGGGCAGTGGATTACCATGTTACAGACAGTAGAGATTGAAAACACACTGAGCATCTTCTAAGCACAGAAAGAGGGTCATGCAGTTTTGCTCTTGAGAGGAATAGAGGAGATAGAAGAGGCCAGCATCTTAAAGTCCACCCACAGAATCTGTGTTTTAAGTGTTAACCAGCATATTGTAAGGCACACACAGTACAGAATATAATCTCATTTTTAGGAAGGTATCTGGCTGTTGAGAATTAACTTTTCCTTTGGGGAAGGGAAGAGTAGACTCTGAGACCATTGCATTGGTCAAGTTAGAAATCATTGTGAGTTGTTGGGGTTAGGGGCCACCTCACTGGTAGTGAAGTGTTTGGATTAGGGCTGTTTAGCAAGTGGATAGAACAGGATGGACCATTTTAATGCATGCATTTATATTCTTGCTGCCCACAGTGGCATCAGATGCAGATGTACAACTTAACTATGTGATGGTGCGGCCTCAAACACCCAGCTGCATCCAGTAGGGTAACAACAGGGTCCTGGAGAGTCAGGGCCCTGAAGATTAAGATGCTCCCAGCAGCAGAAGGACTGTTTAGGAGCATATCAAAGTGCTGAGGCAGTTCTAATCATGTTCTAGTGATTGACTGAGTTGTCAGTGTTGTAGCTCATCAGTTAGGAACACAAGATGGTTGAAGTCAGTGCTAAGCCATATCTACACTTATATCATAGTACATGGTATGGTATTTGGCACCTGGTGCTCAGTAAACACTCTCTGAACCAATCAATGGATGATGGGACTGCTTATTGAAAAGCATTGGCTTGAATACTTAGGACTTTTTGACTAGTTAAACAAGTGTGGAAGAGATCTTATTTGGAGTCAGGAATTCTTCTTTCACTTTATGCCTTAATAACTATCCCTCTGGACTATGTGCATCCCTGGGAAATAGCTGAATCTTCTTAAACAGAGCCCTCTTCAGCTGCTGGCCTTGCACAATGCAATTCATATTGGCTAGGGGGAAGGCATCCACACACGTGAGGTACAAAATGTGAATATGCCTATTAACATTCTCCCGGAGAATGTGGTGTGCCTTAGGAATCAGCTTAGAGGTTCAGCGGGGGCCTCTGGTCAGCACATTCTTAGCGCTCTTGGAAAGGGCAAACACAGAATATCCACAGCCATGAAAAGAAATGGCCTCATAAAAATGCATAAGTGTGTGTGCAGAGTGGATGAAAAGAACAATGTTTACATACTGTTACATGAAAAATATTCACACCTCATCAAATCGTCAGCCTTGTTGTTGGCAACAATGGGCATTTTCCCCCCGTAAGGCAGTAATAGCTCTCAGCAGAGCATTGCACATTATGTCTCATTAATCCTTTCCAGATCCCAGTGAGGTGGGTGGTGACGGTTGGCATTCCTGATGTTTAAGAAGAGCAGAATGTGCTTTGCTTCCCCAGCGGCTGTCACTGTTTCATAGGCTGATGGAGAATGTCTGCTACCACCTGTCTGAGCCTTGTGGCTCTGTCTTTCCTAATGTCATCTGGATCTCTGCCCTTGTGCTCCCAAGGTGCCCTCTATACAGAGTCTCAATTTGCAAGGCCCATCAGTTGCTTGGTGGAAAATCCAAGCCTAGCTCACTACCCTTCTACCTAGAGAAAGGAAGGGTAAATCATAGTGCCAGCCTTATGTATGCACATCCAGAGAGCAAGGATTTTAGCTACTGGGTTCACATCCACATCAACAATCTCATTGCAACTGATTTTACTTATCATTATTATAATTATGATTATGATTGTCCAGATGAGAGTCATGAAAACTGTGGGTTCCCAGATCTTAAACATGAATTTTTTTGATACCAAAGCTGATGAAGATATCACAGTTCTCTCAGCAGTGTACTCACTGGGGAGAGAGGTGCACTGAGGAATGGGTACTTCCTTCTTTATTTAATTTATGCTTTGAAAATTTCACACATGTATGAAATCTCTCTTGATGATGACCATCCTCTCATTGCAGCCCGATGAAGACCTTCCCCCAACAGTGCACCTCCCTCCAACCTCATGTTCCTTATGGCTTGTTGATGTTTGGGTAAAACACTAATTCCAAATCAGTGCTGCCAGTCTGCTCAGGGGTGTGGAGCCATCCACTGGTTCACTGCTGACCTACCAGTCACTACATCTCCAAATAAAAGTGACTTGCCTCCCCCTGCAGCCGTCAACTACCAATAGCTCCCCACCTGGGAGTATGGCCTCAGGAGCTGCCCCTCTCTCCATATTGGAATTTTTAACTGGCTTGACTTTGTTAGGTAATCATAGATGCTGAGTTCATGTGTGTGACAGCCACGCCATGTCTAGAGGACAGCATTTCACAGCACACCTTCTCATCATCCAGGTCTAGAGGACAGCATTTCACAGCACACCTTCTCATCATCCAGGTCTAGAGGACAGCATTTCACAGCACACCTTCTCATCATCCAGGTCTAGAGGACAGCATTTCACAGCACACCTTCTCATCATCCAGGTCTAGAGGACAGCATTTCACAGCACGCCTTCTCATCATCCAGGTCTTTTATTCTTTACTGTTCCTTCTTCCTGGATGTTCCCTGAGTGTGAAGTTTATACATATTGTCTCTAGGTCTGGGTAGTCACTGTCGCTTTTCCCTAGCACATTTAACAGTTAAAAGTCTCAGCATTAGCCTCGACCCACTGCAATAAGAGGCTTCTCTGACTATGGCTTGAAGCAGCACAAGGCAAAACATAAATATTTAGAAGACATTTGACAATGTGACCATTAAATAGAATAACAACAGTAAGTTCTCCTCCTGGGCCTATAACTTTTCTAGCCATGGATTTTGACCATTTAAAAATATTTTATTTAATATTTTTATTGTATGTATATGAGTGTATGCCTGCATGTAAATGCACCATGTCTTGCAATGCTCCTGGAGGTCAGAAGAAGGTGGTGGATCCCCTGGAACTGGAGTTGCAGATGGTTGTTGGCTGACATGTGGGTGCTTGGAATCAAACCTGGGTCCACTCCAAGAGCAGTCAGTGCTCTTAACCATTGAGTCATCTCTCCAGCCCTGGATTTGACCATTTTTTTAAAAATTTTTTTATTAATTTTATTTATTTCTGTATGTGTATGAATGTATTGTCTGCATGCAAGTCTGTGCACCCGTGTCGTGCAATGTCGCGGAAGTCAGAAGAGGGTGTTGGATTCCCCTGGAACTGGAGCTCTCCTGGAATTGGAGTTTCAGACGGTTCTCGGCTGCCATGTGGGTGCTGGGGATCGAACCCGGGTTCTCTGTAAGAGCGGTCGGCGCTCTTAACCGCTAGGCCATCTCTCCAGCCCTGACCATTTTTATAGTACCAGGAATGACTGCCCTCCAGTGATCAGGCGAGAGCAGCAGGCAGGTGGTTATCCCCGTGAACAGTCCTGCACTACAGCACTTGATAGATTGTCAGTGTTATTCCATGCCAGGTCCAGGGTTAGGTAGGTGCTTCCTTCTTGCTTAAAAATTAAGGCCTGCTCTCTCTCATGGTGCATCTCTGGCATCTGCTCCCCCTGCAGCTCCCTGGCCAACCTTGAGCGCACCTTCATCACCAGCAAGCCCAACGGCCAGCAGCGAGGCCTGGTGGGCGAGATCATCAAGCACTTCTAGCAGAAGGGGTTCCACGTGGTGGCCATGAAGTTCCCTCGGGCCTCTGAAGAACACCTGAAGCAGCACTACATTGACCTGAAAGCCCAGCCTTTCTTCCCAGGGCTGGTGAAGTACATGAACTCTGGGCCTGTGGTGGCCGTGGTTTGGGAGGGGCTCAATGTGGTGAAGACAGGCTGAGTTATGCTGGGAAATCCCAATCCAGCTGATTCTAAGCCAGGCACCATTCGAGGGGATTTCTGCATTCAGGTTGTCAGGAAAATTATTCATGGCAGAGATTCAGTGAAAAGTGCAGAGAAAGAGATCAGCCTGTGGTTTAAGCCTGAAGAACTCATTGACTACAAGTCTTGTGCCCATGACTCGGTCTATGAATAGAGGTGGACAAAAGAGAGCGCTTTTCAGCATTACTATTACTGGTGGGCCTCTGGACACAGTCCTTCTTCAGAAGCGATAGGGTGCATCTTTTCTAAAGCATACTTACCAATAAAGCCTTTGGAACTGGGAAAAATTAATTAAGGCTCTCTCTATCCAGTTCCCCTCAATTCATGTACAGATGATATAATTTTAGTATAGGTATGACATATTTAGTATAGGTATGACATAACAGAGTAGAGGGAACAGCAGCAGCAGAGGCACAGGGTCAGGGAACCGACTGAAACAGTAAAGTTGCCCCGAGGACAATAACCCTCTGCTTTGAAAAACTTCGAAAAGAATCAGAAAAAGATACAGGACAGGGATGGCAGGGTGCATGAACTCAGGTGGGGTAGGGGAAGATGAGTCTAGATTAGACTGAGAAACCATGTATGAAATACACATAACTTCAATAAAAATGTTTAAATAAAGATTCCTCAGTGACTCAGAAGAGTGAGCAGTGAATGAAAATGTTTCTAACCTAATTCTACATCAGGAAAAGGAAACTAGGGAGTAAAGCGACTTTCTTTTTTTCTTTTTACTTACTCTCCTATAAGGAATATCAGTCTAGTGTTCATGTTACCAGATTTGCATGAGCTGCATACTGATTAGGGAGCCTGTGTTTCTTGTCCTGAATTCCTGCATCTAATTGCCATTCCTTTAGAATTGAAATTAAATTTTGCATTTCCTGCATTTGAAAATGTCTTTTTCTTTCCTTAGATTACTAGTTTACTTTAGATCCTTATTGCCCTTAATAACTTTTCCTTTTTTAGCACTTGTGGTATCAAATGTTAAATATTCTTTTTTTTTTTAATTGATGCTTTGTGTATTTCATACATCATTTTCCAATTCAGTTCAGGCATATTTCCCTTTCCCTTTCCCCCCCCACCCCATCCCAGATCATGCATTCTGCCATAACTGTCCTGCATCTCTCTCTCAGTTTTTTTTTTCCATTTTTTTAGCAATAAGTGATAATTTATGCATATAAGCATCCTTCATGTAAAACCAATTTGCAGGCAGTTTTGTCCAAACCCACACAGCCCATGGGTCCCACCATCCAGTGGAGGGAGGGGGGGGGCTTGTATGTTCAATCAAGTTGATCAAATGAGTGTCCAGACTATGTTGCTGTAGTTTCACCATTCACCCCAGTCACAGCCCTTACATTCTACCATGCCCCCTCTTCTGCAGATTGTTCCCTAGGCTTAGAAAAGGGGCACAGGTGGATGAGAGGCAAAACAGTCTACTTTCTCTGGAGCTGTTGTCTTGGACCTTGGTCAATTCTGGATGTTTCCTTTCATGGGCTGACAGTTTGTCCAGGAATACCCTTTCAATCCTACTAATGAAGCACAAGCAATTAGATATATAGGTATTTAGACAGTACTAATAGTTATGGTAGGTTACTTTGGTATAGACACAGATGTTTGGATGGTATGTTAATCCATGAATTACATTTTTTTCTGTTAAATATGACAGGGTCTTACTGTGGCTTATAACATCTCCTAATCATTAGAGGATGTAAGCTTGTGGCATCACCCGTGAGTTTTTCCTCCAAGGAGAGAGCCAATAGCCAATTAGATTTGGGATATGCAGGCATATGGCTGCCTCTGCTGCACAGTATTTCCAGGCAGGTGAGGTGTAGCTGGTGCTGACGGAGGAGTCTTGCTTGACTCAAGGAGACCCATATTTGCTTTTTTAGTTTAGTGGCCTTTGGTAACACTCTCTGGTATTCCAGAGGCCAACTGTACACTTGCATGTGTGGTCTCAATACATCTTTCCCATGTTAATGTCAGGTCTTCAACAGCAGGGCCTTATCGCCTCTCTTCTTGCAGGTATCCAAGTTTAGAGGCAAGGAGCCTTTACCAAATGTTATTCTAATGGAAAGATAATCAAGAAATAAACACTGCATTAATAATAAATAAAATAATAAACAGTAAGGATATATTATCTTTCAAAAAATTGATTGAGGCAGATTAAAAATGCCCTTGGGCAAATAAACCTAGATTCAAATGCGGGTCTCATCCTTGGTAAATGAGTGACCTCAGTGAGTCAGAGGTGTACCTGAGTCTCAGTTCTCTCATCCATTAAATAAGGAAGTAAAATAGGGCAGAGTGTGGGTGTGAAAGTAGAATCCAGAGTCCCTTTCCCAACAGCAGCCTGAGTTTTCAATAATCCTATGAGAGAACAAGCCCAAGCATTCAGTACTGCCACAGGTTCCTTGCCTTGAATTGGCATACGTGTAGTAGCCAAGATAATTAACATCCTATCTGTTGATTTTCATTAATTATCAAGGTTTGCTGATAGGGTCATGCTTTCAAATATCACCTTTGAAGGCCATCAAACAGATGATTGGAATTTCTTTGCCACAGGAATCACTTGATGAGCTCGTTGACCACTGAGAGTGTTTTGAATGTTTTACACATTTAGCTACTATACAGGACACTGAGAGATGAGGCCTGATAAGCTCTGGGGAGCAACAGGAACAACCCCACCTGAGGAACCCTGGAAAGTGCTCTTTGAGCTAAGTTTCACCTCTCTTTTGAAGGAATACACATGTAAAGTTTTGAGGAGAGTAAATGAAATAATTAATGTTCACAAACTGCATTCTCAATGCCTGGCACAGATTAAGGATTTCATAAGCATTAGTTATTTGTTATTAATTACTTATTAGTTATGAATACCATTAGTAAAGGAAATTTGTAGGTTCTTGATTTGTGGTACGTAATCAGTTTATTCACAATTTAATCTTTAAATATTTTATATTAAATATTAAATAGAAGATGAACACAGTGTGTAAAGTAACAGTAAAATTAACAGCCACAGATACTCACTGTCCAGTATTTTTCATGTCCACCGAAGGTACACCCTTATCACGTTTCCTTCTTTGTCTTTTCAGAAGCATCTAAATGGTGAATTTTGTGTTGACCTCCCCTTTCTGTTCCCTTAGATGTGCTATTTGCAGGTTTACTTGCAGTGAATCAGGGTAGTGCTTGCCTTATATCCTTGTCAAGATGTGAAATGATCAGTCTTTAATACTGGCAAATTATTGGGTTAAAAATGAAACCACGGGGCTGCAGTTAAGGGCTCAGCACTTAAGAGTACTGATTGCTCCTGCAGAGGACCCAGGTTTGATGCCCAGCACCTATACGGCAGATCACAACTATGCGTAACTCTGGTTCCAGAGGATCCAACACCTCCTTCTGGCCTCCTGCATGTGTGTAAATGTAACATATGAACATGCAATGTCCATTGCATGTTCATGTGTTACATTTACACACATGCAGGCAAAACATTCAGACACACAAAACTGTAAAGAATTTCAGAATTTTGGAAATGATACCTCTGTGTATTCCTTTGCCAGTTAAAGAGTATTTTAATTCTAGGACTTTCACTTTTGTAAGATGCTTATCCAAGACTTTGCCTATATTTTCTTATTGTTTTTAATGTATTAATCAAATTTTACATGTGGTGTGGATACTAATTTCATCATTACATGCTCCTGATGTCTTCACTCATGTTTGGGCTTCTTGTCATTTTCATTCCTCTGTTTTGGAGGAGCAGACGCTCTCAGTATTGCTGAGTACACTCTTCATTTCCTTGTGATTTGTACTTTCTATTTCTTGTTTAGAAACCTTCCCTATCCAGATGGTGAAAAGATAGTCCGGGATTCTCCTATATTATACTCTTAAATCTTTGTAGTATTGCCTTTCACATTTGAATACTTAATCTGCCTACAATTGATTTGTATGTGATGTAGGAGAAGGCCCAAATTTCTTTTTTTTTTTTTTTTTCCTATGAGTAACCAATTGCTCCAGGATTATTTATTGAGCAGTTTATCTTTTTGCCACTGATCTGGAATGCCATAAATCATGTTTCAGTATATGTGTGGGTCTACTTCCCTGGCCTCCTCTTCTTCTCATTTACTTTTTGGCTCTCTGTAGTCCAACATCAGCTTGCTTTAATAACCACCACCTAATAACAATGCGTGGCATTTGGAAAGCTAAATCTTCACATTGTTCTTCCTTGGCTGCTCTTACAGAGGACCCTGGGTTCAGTTCCCAGCACCCACATGGTAGCTAATTACCACCCATAACTTCAGTTCCTGGGCTGACCATAACTCCAGTTCTTCTGACTTCTCTGGGCATCTGACAACATTGGTGCATATATGCACATGAAACAATTCATACACAGAAAATAAAATAAAATGATAAAATATTCTTTAAAAATGTTTGGTCAGGTTGGTAAGTTTCTTTAAAAAACTGTTAAAACATTCTTAGAATGACGGTGTCTTTATTATTCATCAATTTGTAAAGAAATGACATAAATATTGAGTCTTACTAATGAACATGACAGATATTCTTAAATATTATTTTGTAATTTTTTTAAATAAAGTCTTATAAGATTATCCACAAAGCCTTTTTCCAGTCTCTGCTAGATTTATGTATCAGTATTTGATATTTCTTGCCATCCTATATTGCTTCTCTTTATAAACCAGCTTTGGTTTTACTAATTTTCATATTACTTTGTATTAAGAATCTCTGACACTATAGTAAATCCAATGATCAGTTTGGAGATTTGGATTTTACTTGTTCATAATCATAACATCTTTAGATAATGAGAGCTTGATTCTTTCTTTCTTTCTTTCTTTCTTTCTTTCTTTTTTTTTTTTTTTTTTTTTTGTCTTTTCAAGACAGGGTCTCCCTATAGCCCCAGCTGTCCTGGAACTCATTCTGTAGACCAGGCTGGCCTTGAACTAACAAAGATCCACCTGCCTCTGTCTCCCAAGTGCTAGGATTAAAGGTGTGTGTCACCACAGCCAGCCTGATTCTTTCATTTTTAAGAGACTTGTAACTTATGTACTTTTCATGACAATATTCAACCAGAATCTTTAGTAACATCAGATAGAAGGAGCAGTGATATGGTCCAGTTTCTTATTCCTGATATGAATAGTTATTGGAAGCATTATTTGAATGTGTATTCCTTCAGACATAATTTATTATACCAATCCATAACACTTTAAAATTCAAAATTTTCAGCTAGGGGTTTTCAAACTACCCAGTTATTGAGCTTTGGGGAAAAAAATGTTAATGCAACAGTAGATAAGAAGTTTTGGAGAGAGGTGCAGAACTAACAGAGAAATCCAGCTGGTTTTGACCTCAACAACTGCAGAACTTTGGAGTTCCAGAGTTAGAACTGGGAATCTTCTACCAGATTCTCCCTTTGGGGGGATACTGGGTCTTTGTTCACTGTGACCTCAAGAACCTGTGTTCAGCAGGATGCAGTGAACACCCTGTGGAAGGTCAGCTTCAGCTCTCCGACTTTCTGGGGTTTCCTTTTGCATTTAGATCTTGCATGTTATTAATTCATTGTCAGCCTTTTGATGCATATAAGAAAGCTTTTCCTATATTGTGTCAGCATTTTCAATACTAGTTTATCTTGCTTACTGTGTTTTCTTGTATCACAAGCTCCTAAAATGCCTTTTCAGCATACCCTCACATGCCCTGGGTGTGGACCATTGCATCCTGTGACCTGATCCTTGTCCTCCTGGATCCACAGTAGAGCTGGGAGATGGACATGTGACTTCTTATGCAGTTAACCTTGTCAAGGGGTGCTAGGTGTGGGCAGGACCCTCATGACAGGACAGTGAGAGAACTTTGTGCTTCCTACAGAAAACATTGATCTTCATCTTGCCTCTAGTAATTCAGGGAAGGAGACTTCATTATTAATAGATAAGAGATTAAATGTCACTGAGATTTGTTGACTTGCTCATGGTCTCAGCCATGGGTAGCATACAAAATCTTTGATGTTTTTCAGCTAAGTAAGTCCACTGAGTTTTTTTCCATGTCTAATACTATTGGGTCTTAAAGTATGTGCAGTCTAGACTAGTGGCCTAGTAGCTGAATCTATATTATTGGTGCTTATTCTCCACCACAAAAAAGCATTATATTGTGAAACTTATTCATACACTTTCCAAAACTTTCTTATTTTTCTTCTTTATTAAAATTTGTCAGGGGTCTGGACAGATACACCAGGGACTGAAAGCATTGGCTGTTCTTGCAGATGGCCCAGGGTAGGTCCACAACCCTCTGTAGCTCCAGTGCCAGGGGATCTGCACCCTCTTCTGATCTCTGTGGGTATTGCATGCATGTATACATACATGGTGGCAAAATACTCATACAGATAAAATTGGTCAGGTAAAGATAGTATTATGATCATAGCTAAGATGGAGGCTCAATAAGCCTGTGAATGCTATGTAGGGAGCAGAGAACTACTGGAATTGCAGCATGAAGTTCTTCCCTCACAGGGTGCCCAGTGTGCCCGTTTCACTGCTCTGACTTGATTCCATCAACATTTGCTATATTCAGAATTCATTTGCGTACTTTTAATGTCTTATATTTAACCAAAGCTTTGTTTCAACTTTGGTGTCTACTTCTCTGGACATGGCCAATTATTTCTCTGGTTTATTGAGACTCAGAGGGTTGATATGTCCATGTTTAATTCTTACCAGACTGAGCTATATATAAAGATAGTTCTACAGTATGTATATAAAGGAACCTAGGAAAATCAATCTGGCAGGAAATCACAGGTGAAGACTGGTTTTTCAGCTCTATTTTCAGAACTAGCTAACAGTATGAACCTACATTACTTGGCTCTGTTTGTCTCAGTTTTCTCACATAAAATAATGCCACAATACTACTTAAATCCTTGAGTTCCTTTAGAGGTGAAATGGAACAATTTATCCACACAACTTTTAAGATCATGTGATTTGGAGTCTCTCCTTGATAGATAAAAACTAACATAATTTTGACTGTTCCAGTTCTTATTTGGAGTCCTGTAGAGGTGTCCCGAGGGCATTCCTGGGAAGGAGAGCAAGATGTTTCCATTTTGGCTCTTCTAGAACCATCTGCAGTTGCTTTCATAGTTGATTGACACTAGAGTATAATTTAAGGTGGGGAGAATCTTCTTGTTCCAAGTTTCTTTCAAGTATTTATAGTTACTACACCTTTGTCAGTATTTGAAAATCTTTATGATATATTCAGAGTTTTGCAGTATTTAAATATAGTTTCCCCTTGACATGGTTGACAAAACAATAAAAAAGCAACTTGGAGTCAGAAGACTTAGAGTCTTTTATTACTCTGTCTGTTCCCTGTATGACTGTGGGAGTTTAGTTCTCTCCCTCCAGGTTTGTGCAGGAAAATGGCTACTGCTAGTTCTGGACTGAGGACTTGTCAGTGTGAGGTCTTCTACTACTATTTTTCTGTTCAAATAATTATTGAGGTTCACATTAAATGACAGATTCAAAGCAGCAGGTGTCATGAGCGCATGGGGCCAGAAACAGACACAAACACGTTTGTCATTTCCAAAAAGTCAGACTTTATTGACTGGCTGTAACTCCACAATGTTTATAGTTTCACTGATAGCAATTTGTCATACAACCCTCCTAACTTGGTAGCCTGGCCAAGGCAGATGCAGGTTCTTTCATTCTAACCTTAATGATTAGTATTAACTCTCATATCACAAAGAATACAGTCAATATATCTCTATATCTGTATGCATATATATTGGTTACAGAATGAATACAAGATTAAAAGGCTGCAGCATAGTTCAAAAGGTCTTAGAATTGGACCGGGGAAGAGTCTGCTTTGATAAGGTAATTGCAATGGTTTGAATGAGAATGACCGACAGGCTCAAGTAGTTGGGCATTGTGTTCCCAGCCAGAGGTGCTGTTAACTGGGAATTTTGGGAGGTGTGTGGCCTTGCCAGATACCCAGCAGCTCTCTGCTTCTTGTGTCTGCTTGCAGAGGCAAGCCTCTGCTTTCTGCTCTGCCGGCATGCCCCCCTGCCATGATGGGCTCTAGCCCCATGGACCTGTAAGATTAAATAAACTTTCCTATAAGTTTCTTTGGTCAGTGTTTTATCACAGAAACAGAGAAGGAATGGATACAGAAGTCGGTACTAGCAGCGGGGGCATCACCAGGAAGGACCTAATGTGGGTTTTGGGAGGAATGTGCTAGACTTTGAAAGTTTGTACTAGAAAAGCCATTGAATTCTGTAAGCAGAGCTTAATGGGCTGTTCTAGTAGGAGCCTGGCAGAAAGCAGTGCTGAGAGTAAAGTGGTTCCAGAGAGAGATAAGGACTGAAATAGCCGGGATGGGTTGGGAAGAGGTGGCACTCATGTCTTCAATGTCTCCCATCAGCTCCAAGTATTTGTAGCAACTGGGATATTTGGCAAAGGGTCTGGCTGCTCTCTTCCCACAGCCCAAGAGCTTGCCCGAGGCTAAGCTGAAAAGCGAAGGACTAGTTTCTTGGCAGATGAAATTTCAAGACAGCCTAATGTAGCTATCAGTGTTGACTATTATACAGATCTACAGTGAAAATGAACAAACAGGGAGAAAGAAATGCAGAATGAGCAGTTTGGGTGAAAAAAGAGCACTAGGAAGATTAATGTTTAGCCAAGGCATGTGCTGAAGGAGATTATGTCTTTGATAAGGGCATTAAAGTGATTAAGGTGAGACCTAGAGATTTGCACTTGAACAAGGGAAAGAGTACAATACCACAACCAGCTAGGCCTCCAACTTGTGAAAGAAGAATATGGGAGGGGTTTTCTACTTTTAAAAACACCACAATATAGAAAAACTGCTGGTTACGTGGATGAAGTGGCTAGCGTCCACCCTAAGCTAGCTGGCAAGCTCGGCAGTGTCGGTCACGTGGCGCTGGTAGAGGTATGGAAGATGCAAGAGTGAAAGGGTCCTTAGTTCTTCCTCCATGGTTTCAGAGAGCTGCTGCGGTCAGGCAGCATGCAGCAGGGCCTCCCTGTACACAGAAGGCCCCGACAGGCCAGGCCGGATGTGAAGCTGCGAAGGTGAAGCCTGGTTGGCAGTAGAAATGCCAGGAAGACATTTTAGATGCTAAAGCCATGAGACATCTGCCAAGGAGCTGCGTACAGAGTGGGACCAGCCCAAGAAAGAGAGGTCTGTCAAATGCAGCAAAGCTGGAGAGGCTGAGCCATCTCAACTTGGAAGTGAAGTCCCAGAAACGATGTAGAGCTACGGGATTTGGTCTTTGCCTCACTGGTTCTGGGTTTCATTTTGGTTCAGTCTCTCCTCTCAGTGCCCCACTCCTCCCTTTTGGAATAGGAATGCATATTCAGATCCATTGTATGCAATGCATATTCAGATCCATTGTATGCTGGAAGTAGGTAACTTGTCTTGATTCTACAGAGGCTTACAGTTTAGAGCTTGCCTGAGTCTCAGAAAAGACTCTGGACTCTGGACTTTTGAATAGTATTGAGATTGGTAAGGAATATGGGGACTTTTGAAGGTGGATTAAGTGCATTTTGCATTTTATAAGGTCATGAGCCTATGGGGGCCACGGAGTGGAATGTGATGGTTTTTAATGGTAGTGTCTCCCAATAGGCTCCAAGTATTTGGACATTTGGTGGCACTGTTTTTGGAGGTTTTAGGAGTTGTGGCCTTGCTGAAGGAAGTGCATCACTGGGGTTGGCTTTGGGAGCTCTTAAGCCTTTCCAAATTTCCAGTAGCTCTCTGCTTCCTGTGCCTGCTTGGGTATGTCAGTCTTCAGCTTTCTGCTCTGCCACCATGCCTTTGGAAGCATAAGCTCAAATAAACTCTTCCTTCTGTAACTTTCTCTGGTCAGTGTTTTATCACAGCAACAGAAAAGTAACTAATTAGCAACCAGACCATTGCTGGGAGAGGGGGAGTTGTACTAGAGCTGCAGGAGTCAGGTTTGAGAGCAAAATGAAGTTCAGCTGGGAGGTACAAGACTGAACCAGGATCTTAGAACAGGAAATGGATCAGGAACAGGAAGTGGATCAGGAACAGGAAGTGGATCAGGAACAGGAAGTGGTCAGGAACAGGAAGTGGAGGGTCAGGTCTTGTTCAGATGGGCAAATAGGTGGAAAGGCAGGCAGTTAAGTAGGCTGCTGTAGCAGACAGTCACTGAATGAACAGACACTCCAGGAAGAGTCAGGGAGTTCTTGGTCCTTGATGCAGACCACAGATATCAGATGTTGTGTAGGAACATGCCAACACAGCATTAGGTGTCCATCACTTTGTAGGTCTGTGTAAGTTACACACTTCCCTCTGTCTGGAGTGTGACAAATTCTTGGGCCTTGTTTCCCTGGTATGATTTTAAAACATCCATGTACCCCTGCAGTCTCAATTCACTTCCCAGTAAACTGCTAGGGTGGTCCCCTTTACTTCCAGGAATAAGTCGTTTATCAGTCTGTGATGGATGGGTGGTGCCTGACACATGGTACAGTTTCTGAGTCCACACAGGGGCTGGAGTTAAACCTTCATACTTAAAATGGCACCAAAACTACTTGTAAAATAAAGTATAAGTTACTTCATAACCACCCAAACTACTGTTTCATACAGTATGGAATAACAGAGCTGGACTCAGCCTGATCTCAAAAGGAGGTGATAAGCTTTGACTGTCAAGTTATCACACGATGGAAAGATATTTGGAGAGATTTTTTTCCTTAATTTTTTATTGAGCTTTTGTGCATATCATACAATATTGATTGTTCAAGTTTATGCCTGTTCCCCCATCCATGACCCCCCCACATACTCATGCATTCCACCATACATGTTTAGTCCTGTCTTGCATCTTTCTTCTCATTCTTTTTAAACTTTTTTGATGCAGAAATTTACTGTTTTGGTAAGTTCTTTGAACAAGTCTTTTGTTGTTGTTCCCTTGAATTTTATATTAGTACAAAATATGCATATTTAATTATATTCTACATATATACCAAAATTACAAAGTTTGAAAATAAACTATAGATGGAGCTGGAGAGATGGCATAGCAGTTAAGAGCACGGACCACTCTTACAGAGGACCCGGGTTCGATCCCCAGCACTCACATGACTGCTGAGAACTGTCTTTAACTCCAGTTCCAGGGGAATCCAACACCCTCTTCTGACCTCTGTGGCAATGCACAACACGGGTGCACAAACCTACATGCAGACAGTACATTCAAAAATAAATAAAATTAAAAAAAAGAAAATAAACTATAGGTTAATTCCAGAATACATTTTTAGGGATTCACATTTTAACAGTAAAGTTGCATGCAGGTAAAAAGAAATCTAACTTTGCTGAAATTGTTAATTGTTTCTAGGAGCTTTCTGGTAGAATTTTTAGCATCTCTTAGGTATATCATGTCATCTGCAAAAAGGGATAGTTTGACCTCTTCTTTTCCAATGAGTACTCCTTTAATTTCCATCTCTTGTCTTATTGCTCTAGCAAGAGTTTCAAACACTATATTGAAAAGGAGTGGAGATAGCAGGCAGCCTTGCTGGGTTCCTGACTTTAAGGGGAATGCTTCTAGTTTTCCTCCATTTAGAATAATGTTGGTTGTGGGTTTGTTGTATATAGCTTTAATTATGTTGAGATAGGTCCCCTCCAGTCTAATTCTCTCCGGTACTTTAAACATAAAAGGCATGTTGAATTTTATCAAAAGCCTTTTCTGCATTGATTGAGATGATCATCTGGTTTTTGTCTTTGAGTCCATTTATATAATTTATAACATGATTGATATGGCCATGTGGTTTTTGTCTTTGAGTCCATTTTATGATTTATAATATTTATTGATTTATATATGTTAAATCATCCCTACATCTCTGGAATAAATCCGACTTGATCATGGTGGATGACCTTTTTGATGTGTGCTTGTATGCAGTTTGAGAGTATTTTGTTGAGAATTTTTGCATCTATATTCATTAAGGATATAGGTCTAAGCTTTTCTCTTTTGTTTGTCTCTTTGCCTGGTTTTGATATTAGAGTGATGCTGCGTTCATAGAAGGAATCTGGTAGGTTTCCCACTGCTTCCATCCTTTTGAATAACTTGAGTAACAATGGTTGTATGTCCTTTTTAAATGTCTAGGAGAATTCTGCCCTAAGTCCATCTGGGCCTGGGCTTTGTTTTAGTTGGGAGGATTTGTATTACTCTTTCAGTTTTCTTATATGTTATGGGTCTGTTTAAGCTGAGAATCTTTTCTTGGTTAAGTTTTGGTGATTACCATGATTTCAGATATTCATCCATTTCTCTTAGGTTTTCAAAATTTTTTAAATCTTTTTAAAAAATTTTTTATTTATTTTTCTCTATGTGTATGAATGTACTGTCTGCATGCAGGTCTGTGCACCTGTGTTGTGCAATGCCGCGGAGGTCAGAGCGGGTGTCGGATTCCCCTGGAACTGGAGTTCTCCTGGAATTGGAGTTTCAGACAGTTCTCAGCTGCCATGTGGGTGCTGGGGATCGAACCCGGGTCCTCTGCAAGAGCAGTTGGTGCTCTTAACCGCTAGGCCATCTCTCCAGCCCCGTAGGTTTTCAAATGTAATAGAGTATAGTTTTTTATAACTTATTTATTTATTTATTTATTTATTTATTATTTTTTATGTATGAGTGTACTGTCTGCATGTAGGTTGGTGTACCCATCTCATGCAATGCCTCAGAGGTCGGAAGAGGGTGTCAGATTCCCTTGGAACTGAAGTTAAAGACGGTTCTTAGCCATCATGTGGGTGCTGGGAATCGAACCAGGTCCTCTGCAAGAGCAGTCGGTGCTCTTAACCACCGAGCCATCTCTCCAGCCCCAGAATATAGTTTTCTAAAGTAGTCCCATATAATGTCTGGATCTTTTTGTTACCTGCTGTGATGTTTCCCCTTTCCATCTCTAAATTTTTTTTTTTTTTTTTTGGTCTTTTTGAGACAGGGTCTCCCTGCAGCCTCAGCTGTCCTGGAACTCTCTATGTAGACCAGACTGGCCTTTAACTCACAGAGATTCACCTGCCCCTGCCTCCCAAGTGCTGGGATTAAAGGTGTATGCCACTATGTCACAGGGTTTATCTCCAATTTTGTCGATTTGGAATTGCTCTTTGTTTCTTTTTGTTAAATGGGCTAAGGGTCTGTCTCTTTTGTTTATCTTTTCAAAGAACCAACTCTTGGTCTCATTGATTCTTTGTTTTGTTTTCTTTGTTTCTATTTCATTAATCTCTGCTGTGATTTTTGTTATTTTTCCTTGTCTTTTGGTTTCTGGATTCATTTGTTTTTGTCTCTTAAGTGTTTTGAGTTGCAGTGTTAGGTCCTTTATTTGTGCTCTTTTTTTTTTTTTTTTTTTTTTAAATGTAGACTCTTGGAGCTATAAATTTCCCTCTTAGGACTTCTTTTAAAGTGTCCCGTAGATTTTGTTGTGTTGTATTATCCTTTTTGTTTAATTCCAGGAATACTTTTATTTCTTTCTTAATTTTTCTTTTGACCCATTCATTATTCAGAAGTGTGTTGTTTAATTTCCATGAGTTCCTATGGATGGTAGGGCTTCTTCTGGTGTTGATATTAAGCTTTATTGCTTTGTGGTCTAATATAATTAATGTAATTATTTCAATTTTTTTGTATTTATTGAGTTCTTTTTTTTTTTTTTTTTCTGTGTCCCAGTATGTCATCGATTTTGGATAACGTTCCATGAGGTGCTGAGTAGAATGTATACTCTTTGCGGCTTGGGTGGGATACTTGGTAGACGTCTGTTAGCTCCTCTTGGTGTCTCATGTTTTTCAGTTCAGACGTCTCTCTGTTTCTTCTTTGTCTGGTTGACTTGTCTAATGGGCACAGTGAGGTATTAATTTCCCCTACTATTAGTGTGTTGGGATTAATCTGTGCCTTAAAGTCATGTAGAATTATGTTTATGAAGTTTAGTGCACCAAAGTTTAGTGTATATATATTCATGACTGTGTTATCTTCTTAATTGTTCCTTTGATAAGAATGTAGTGACCCTCTTCATCTCTTCTGATTAGTTTTAGTTTGAAGTCTATTTTGTCTGATATTAGAATAGCAACTCCTGCCTTCTTAGTACCACTTGTTTGGAACATTTTTTCTACCCTTTTACCTTATGATAGTGCTTGTCCTTGAAGGTGAGATGGGTTTCTTATAGACAACAAAAAGATGGATTTTGTTTCTTTATCCATTCTATTAGTCTGTGTCTCTTGATTGGGGAGTTCAGTCCGTTGATATTTAAAGCTATTATTGAGATATGTATATTGCTTCCCATCAAGTTAGTTTCTGTTTGCATTTTTGGTCTGGGTTTGTATTTCCGCACTTATGCCTTCTCTAATTTCTGTTGCCACTTGTTTGTAGTCATTCCTTCTTCTGCTCTTTGTATTGCTTCAGGCATTCTCTGAAGGGCTGGTTTTCTGGACATGCATTATTTCAGGTTATTTATATCATTAAAGATTTTCCTTTCTCCTTCAACTATAATTGGAGAGGTTGTTTGGCAAATGGAAGAGAGAGAAGTTTTAAAAAATAAGGAACAATTGGGGCTGGAGAGATGGCCTAGCGGTTAAGAGCGCCGACCGCTCTTACAGAGGACCCAGGTTCGATCCCCAGCACCACATGGCGGCCGAGAACCGCTGAAACTCCAATTCCAGGAGAACTCCAGTTCCAGGGGAATCCGATACCCTCTTCTGACCTCCGCGGCATTGCACGACACGGGTGCACAAACTTGCATGCAGACAGTATATTCATACACATACGGAAATAAATAAAATTAATTTAAAAAAAAAAGGAACAACTACAAAAGAAAAAAAAAGAAAACAAAACAAACAAACAACCACCTCAAACAAACCAAACCTTTGTTATATTCAGCTACTGTGATTTGGGGCTTGTTTGCTAATTTGGAATAAAAGCCCATCTTTATTGATGAATCTTTTAGCTTTTCTGGGCTGTAATTTCTCTATCCTAAAATCACCTCTAATCATAATCCCAAAAATTTGAGATTTTTTTGAAGTTTAAAATTAAACAAGGTAATATTGATAGAGGCCTCAAGTCAGCATCTGGATGTAAAGTGTTTGCTTGCAGAGGACAGTTATTGCTGCTGTGTTTAAGATGCAGTGTGTGGACTTGGAATTCAGGACAAATATAACTATCAAATGTGTGTTCAAGGAGCTCCAGGAATGTGGAGAAATTATAAGGCTTTTGCTGTAAACTGTACCCTTCTGAGTCTCAGCACAAGGGAAGTGTTAAAGGTCTTTCTATCCACTGCCCCACCAGTCTCTCTCAGCTTCTTTCTGCTCATTGTAAAACCAGACACCATTTCTCTATCTGTGCCAGCCTTTTCCTTTTCCAACCAGAAATAAAATAAAGAATCCATTAAATGTTTTTTTTTTCTTTCATGTGTGTGTGTGTGTGTGTGTGTGTCTGAGTGTGAACCTCACTAACTACAATAATGATTCACTTGGAAAGATATGACCACTAGGGCAACAGCAGAAGCACAAATGTTACAGAAGTAACGAAACACATTCTGACTGGATTTAAGGCTTCCTTACGAGATGCAACCCATAGCTCGCACTGATATCAGGGCCAAGATCCTGTGGCTAGGTGGGTCACAAGCCATAGAGGAAACTACTGCTTCTATCCAGCTTAATAGATCCAGTATTAAACTAACTCATAATGACTTATTGCCTTACCCATAGATGGTAGCATTTCTCAACTCTCACCACAGAAGTTTCTTCTTGCAGCAGATGGTGATTAACACAGAGACCCACAACTGGTCAATGTACAGAGAATGAGAGACAGCAGAGTACTCAGCCCAAAATGGGGTACCTGTATCACACCCTCTCCTTACAAGGCTAAGGATCATTGTGGAAGAGAAGGAAGAGAGATCTCGAGAGCCAGAGGTGGTGGGCAATGCAAGGAAACCTCGTCTGGACACAGCAGGCACTTGCACTGTGACAGCAGGCAGGAGATCAAGCCAGACAGAGCAGAGTTCCAGCATGGAGACGGAAGTGGGCAAGGAGCTCTGGCCCTAGCTGAGGGACTACTGGCAGTTGATAGCTACTGGGGGAGAGAGGGAGAGGGAGAGGGAGAGTCAGTTTTCTTTAAGGATGTGATGCGGTGTATGTTGACCAGGCTCCACGAGATGGGCCCACACCTGAGAGTGCTGTGAGGACACAAATTAGACTGCATAGTGCCTAAAAACAATATAACATAAAGCGTGGGGAGGTTGGGGGTGTATCTGAGAGGAAATGGAGAAGGATGTCTGAGTGTGATTACACGCCTTTAATCCTAGCACTTGGGAGGCAGAGGCAGGCGGATCTTTGTGAGTTCAAGGCCAGCCTGGTCTACAGAGTGAGTTCCAGGACAGCTGGGGCTACAGGGAGACCCTGTCTCAAAAAGACCAAAAAAAAAAATATATACTTGCAGTGGAAGCCTCTTAGAATCAATAAAATATTATTTAAAGGAAGTAAAAGGAGTTTCAAACACCAGGAAGGTGTTTTGCACATAGAATGCCCCTTTCCATCCTCCTTTCACATGTGTACCCAGAGAAAATTTGAATTTTTTTTCTATGTTTGTAAAAGAACATATTGTCCTTTAGATGGATGAAAGAAGAAGCTAACATGCACTAAATATACTTTACGCCGTGTCTGTCAGCCAGGTACTAGTGTCTTAGGTCCTGGTGATTTTTAAATTAATGAATATTGTTTGAGATGATTAACTAACTTGGGAGAAGTCATACACAAAAGATTTTAAAAACATTTGTTTCTGTGATATTTCCTTTATTTTGCTTAGTTATCAAATTTCAGTTTTGGTCATACTAATGAAATGATAGTCTTTATTTAAATATAATAAATACATAGATAATTCATAAAAATAATGAAAGCTGCAGTAAGCATTAAGTTTAGGCAACATCAATTTCTCTTTTTAATGGGATGGCAGATGTGTGAGCTGGAAAAAATATCATGATGGCTAAAATGTATCATCTCCATTAAGCTTTCAGTAATATTCAAATTAGCCTAAGGCTTTTCTAATAGTCTTCATGAACTCAAAAGACTCATAGAATCTCAGGAGGCTAACCACTGATAAAGTCTAATCAAATCAAATACATTCAACAACTGCCACAAAACCTATCAAATTCTTTGGTACTGAATTCGATTGTGGACAAGAGGGATGGAGTGGCATTTATATGGACCCTGGGTTCCACTGGGCAGGACAACTGACAAAATGAATAAATAAATTATTCAGTATACTAGAAATGAAAAGCACTAAGGGGAAAATCCAGTAGAAAGGAAAAGGGTGTGTGTAGTGTGTGCGCTTGCCATTTTAAGCAGGTTGAATACAGGGGTCAATGAGATAGCTCGGAAGGTAGAGGTTCTTGCTGCCAAGCCTAACCAATACTGAGCTTTCCAAACAGCATTGCCAGCTGGGGACTAAGTGTTCAAACACATGAGCCTGGAGGGGGCATTTCATATCAACCCACAACACTTCTGTAGGCCAGGATTTATTTTTCAGGATTATATGAGTTTATATAGGGTACTAGGAAGGTCCTCAGTTACTGACTTTGCAGGGTGAGTCTCTCTGAGTACTGAAGACTTGTGATGGGCTCTGAGCTTGCAGTAGGACACTGACAGCACACAGCCCAAGCTGCCCCTGTCTGCCCTGTCTGTCCTGACAAGGACGTGGGCTCCAGTTTTTAGTATCTTGACAGCAGAGGTTAAAGTTCTTCAGTGGGCTGGAATCTAGATTTTACTGAAACATTTTATTTGACTCTGTAATACTTATTTTCTCTACCTTCAAAACAGCAAGAAGGGATTTTTATAATTACTAAGTAAGACCAAGTTTGGAAACTACTTAAAACAGGGCTAAACAAACAGTAAACAGTCAATTATTATTATAGTTAATTATTATTATTATTATTATTACTATTATTAAAGACTTTCATAGAGAGCTGAGTTCCATCTCTGTGATCTCCAATTCCCATTTCTTTTGAATATAACACATTATCTTATTAGGTTAAAGGGAGAAATATCCAAGAACAAACCGATGTTCTGATGTACAACCTTGATAATGATGTCTTTTGCCCTAAGAATGTTCAGGATTCCCTAATCCTGATATTCCTGATATGCAAATGTATTTTATTTATTTGTTTGTTGAGACAGTATTTGTTGAGACATCACCTGGATGGCCTGAAACTCAGTATGTAGACCAGGCTGGCCTTGAACTGATAGACATCCACATGCCATTGCTTCCTGGATGCTGGGATTAAAGTCATGTTTCACCAAATCCTGCATGGAATGCTAAACAAAGATGCAATTTATATTTTAATGTTATAACAGTCAGGGTAGTATTGTTTTGTGTAAATACTGTCCTTTAATGTCATTTTTAATATATTCAAGTTATCGGTGTCATAGAAAAATTAAATACAAATTATAAAAAATTTGAATATTCTTCCATAAAATTACATATGTGTGTGTTTCCTTTTTAACTCAAAATACTGTAAGTTGTGACAAATGTACTTCAGGGTTTCCATATTTGAGAGGGCATCTCATTTGAAATGTCCCTCTTTTTTTCCATCCAGAAATATTACTTCTTTATATCTAAAACTGAAACTTCAAATTCATGAAGGTATTGCCTGCATGGGTATAATTGTTACATAATGCCTGTGGATGTCAGGAGACGCCTTTGGGTTCCCCCGGAATTGGAATTACAGATGTTAGCCAGCGTGTAGTTGCTGGAATCAAACCTGAGTCCTCTGCAAGAGCACCCCGTGCTCTTAACTGCTGATCCATCTCTCCAGCCCCTGATTTTATATTTTAAAAGTAACACTTTTATTCTTTGAGATTTTCATACTATGCATTTTGATCATATTCACACCACCTCACTCATCTCTTGCATTCATTCCACACAAACTTCATGGCCTCTGTTATTTTTTAAGGCCCATCTAATTTGTGCTCCCCAATGATCTTGGATAAGGGCCCCTGCCCAGGAGCTGGTCAATTCACCCAGCATCACACACTTACAGAAAACCAACTCTCCCTCTCTGAGCAGCTACCTGTTGCCAACAGTGCTTGGGCTAGGGGTGGAGGGTACCTCTCACCCACTTCACAGTCCATTCTGGCTTTTTGTCTGGCTTGATTTTTGTGGCAGTCTTGTGTGCGCTGTCACAAGCACTGTGTTTTCATATGTGTAACTGCTCTGTTGTGTCTGGAAAAGTTTTCCTTATATTCAGCCATCACCTCTGGCTCTTTATCTCTGGCCCTCTTTCTCCACAGTCTCAGCCTGGGGAGGAGAGGGTGTGATGTAGGTGTCCCATTTGGGACCAAGGACTCCACTGTCTTTCATTTTCTCCACATTGACCAGTTGTGTGTCTCTGTTTTAATCACCATTTGCTGAAAGAAGCTTCTCTGGTGAGAGCTGAGACATTCATTGATCTATGGGTATAACATTTAATAATATGTCCGTTTAGCAGAAGAAGAGTAGGTATTCCTCCACTATTGCCTGTGACTTATCTAGCTGCAGGTTCTTGTATGGGCTCTATATCCTGCATTAGGCCTGAAATCCCACAGAAAATGCTTGGTTCTTCCCATAACATTCCTATTACTTCTGAAATCAGTGGCCACATCTTGCCAGGCCAGGCTTTACTGTAGGTGGCAGGTTCCACAGCTGGGTGAGGCAGATGATTGCTCTTCTCTTCTGGAAACACACAGCACCTTCTAGCACTTTTGAAAGCTGCTGGGTAGAGATGAAGCTTTGAGCTCGGTACCAAATTGATTTCCCCATGTTTGATCCACAGCTCTTGCACATAGTGCCTTCATCATTCTCAAGTTCTGGAGGTCATTGAGGAAAAGCAGCAACAGCCAACATTGTTTGAAGGTCCATGGTGTGTGTGTGCTTTTGTCAACCTGTGCGTACATGTAACTGTGTGCATGTGTGTGTGCCATGTCAACCTGTGCATACATGTACCTATGTGCATGTGTGTGCGTGCCTGTGTCAATCTGTGTGTACATGTACCTATGTGCATGTGTGCATGCCTGTGTCAACCTGTGTGTACATGTACCCATGTGCCAGTGTATGTTTATGCATATGCTGTGTGTATATTTGTATGTACCTCTATCTGTGTGTGAGCCTATATGTAGCTATGTGTGCCTATTTGTATCCATATTTAAATGTATGCACCTATGTGTGTTGGCCTATGTGTGTGTGCCTGTTTGCGCATATGTGTGTGTATGTATGCCTTTGTGTGTGTGTGTCTGTGGGCCCGGGTGTGCTGTGTGTATTTGTGTATGTTCATGCACATGCATCCTTATGAGTGTCTTATATATCTGTGTGCTTGTCTGTGCGTACTTGTGTGTATCTGTGTGTACCTGTATGCATGTACACATACTCAGAACACATGTGTTCTCTGAGAGGCCTGCTGTGGTGAGGGAATGATCATAAGTGAGAGTTTTTGCATTTATCCCTAAACAAATATGGCTGTCGTGGGATGAGGCTACAATCTCTGGTGGCAGATGTCGGGGACTCTCCCTCAATAGTCTAACTGCAGTCAGGTTAAGTCACAAAAGAGATCCAAGTTTAATGGACTGTGAATTTAACACTATGTGATCTGTACATGCAAAGAATAAGAGACCAACTGAGTTCACAGTTCTCAAGTCAGCAGAAATGTGGACATTTTAAATGAGTCTCTAAATACAAATGTAACCAGGAGGGTAAACCTGGGGTATGAGTGGGCAGAGCAGAGTGAGATGTGCTGGGCACACTGGTGTGGGCCTCACCTCTCAAGTCATAGAGCTTCTGTGGTAACATCATGCACATGATAGAATGTTTAAAATTATAGAACTATTAATAATAATAAAATTTGCAGAAAAATTCTAAATCAAAATCATTATGCATAAGTAAAATACAATAGGTAGTTCATATTCAATGTTCAAAACAATTGAGATCTGTGACTACACTTTCCATATGCTACTAGGACACCCCCTTCACTGAAGCACAAGAAATGTTTTAGGAAAAGAAAGAATCTGAAAAGTGTCTGTCTTCAGTATGCCACTGTGGGCCTGGGAAAACGTCCATGGTCCTTGAGCTCTCCAGTGTTAAATAAAATGACCTCTCTCTGGAAGGCAAAGGCTAGGGGCACTTAACCATCAAAGACAGATGCCTATAGTTATCATACACGCAGCTCAGCCAGGATAGTGACAGGGGCCAGCGCAGCCTCGCTGCAGATGGATAGATCCTAGGATGCCTCCCTGTTCCCCTTCCTCCTGACTGTAAGGAGAGCACTAACCCATACGGTAGAAAGTTGTAGTTTCTGATTTAAATAGAAAAAAAAAAAACCTGAGGTAATGAGTAGACTGACACCTTTGCCTGAATCAAATTTCAGTTTCCCAGGGCAGTTAGAATGGGTTATGGATGAATCTCAATGTGTAGCACATCCCCATTGGTATTGTTTTTTATAGGTGACAGTTGAGCAGATATTTGAAGTGGCATTGAAGCCAATTATCTGTAGTGGAGGACAAGGACACGGATGGGTGTGATAGCACAAGATTCATGCTGGATAATGGCATATACCATCTTTCATAGATGTTTTTATGAAATTTTGGCTCCCTCTTCTTCTCCAGCTACTGTAATAGAGCCTTTCACATGAAGTGGGGAATTGAGGAAAGTCGTACATGAGACCCATATTGTGTACCTTTCATTTCCTGGCACCCGGGGTGAAAGGCCCATAGTAAACCTCTCAGCCCTTACATATCTGCAGCCTGGAAAAGTGGGAGACTTATCACACATTGGCTGAATCTTTCAATATCTGGAGGCATTAACTAATAGATAAATGCTTCTCTCTTTTTGTCTAGGAAAAAGATTCCAAGACATATTTTTTGAATATTTTTATTGTTATTAAACTTTTTCTACATCATTTCTCAGTCCAATTTAGACTCATTTCCCTTTCCATGACCCCCCCACACCCGAGTTCATGCGTTCTGCCATACATGTCTTGCTTCTTTTTCTGAGTCTTTCCAAAGTTTTTACAAAGCGGAAGATAATTGTTTTGGGGAGAACTTCACTGTTTCAGTCGGTTCTTTGTCCCAGTTCTTTTGTTGTTGTTGTTCACTCCAACTTGTATTGCTTCAACATATGCATATATCTATGTTTCACCTATACTTAAATTATGTCATCTGAAAACAAACTGTATGTCATTTCCAAATCATATTTTAGGATTCATATTTTTCCCTTTTAATTTTATATTACTCTAAAATATGCATACACACCTTCCACCTATATACCAAGGTTCCAAAGTCTGAAAATAAGTGGTAGTTAATTCTAGAAAGTATTAAGGGATTCACATTATAAGACCACAGTTGATTTCAGGTAAAGAGATGCTACAAGTGGTGCTAGCATCGACAGATGAGGGATACCATTCATCATTTGTTTTTCTGGGACTGTGTTACTTCACTTAGTATAATATCTTCTAGTTCCATCTATTTGCCTGTAAATTTCATGATGTCATCTTTCTTTACGTCTGTGTAGAACTCCATTGTATAGATGTACCACATTTTCTCTATACACTCCTTGGTTGAGGGGCACTTGGGTTGGTTCAAGTTTTTCACTATTGTGAAGAGAGCTGCAATAAACATGGATGTGCATGGGTCTCTACAGTAGGGTGAGTCTTGTGGGTATATACCCAGGAGTGGGATGACTGGGTCAGGGGGTAGGATTATTTTGAGTTTTTAAGAGTTCTCCACACTGATTCCCATAGTGGTTGTACAAGTTTACATTCCTACCAGCAGTGGATGAGTTGTTCCCCTTTCCCCACAACCTCTCCAGCATTTGTTATCATTTGTTTTCTTGATCCTAGCCAGTCTTATTGGAGTGAGATGATATCTTAAGGTGGTTTTAATTTGCATTTCCTTAATTATTAACGATGTCGAACACTTCTTAAGATGTTTCTCAGCCATCTTTATTTCCTCACTTGTGAAGACTCTGTTCATCTCTTTACTCCATCTTTTGAGTGAGTCATTTATTTCTTACTTCTTTGTTTTTTAAGTAGTTTATATATTCTGGAAATTAATGCTCTGTCAGATGTATCATCTGTGAAAGTTTCTTCCCACTATGTGGGTTTTCTCTTCACTTCCCTGATTGTTTCTTTTGCTGTACAGGATGTTTTGAGTTTAATGAGGTCCCACTTGTCAATTGTCAACCTATTTCCTGCACAGCTGCTGTCTGATTTACAAAGTCTTTTCCTATACCTATGTCTTGTACATTGCTGCCAACATTTTCTTCTATCACTTTCAGAGTTGCAGGTTTCACATTGAGGTCTTTGACCCATTTGGAGTTGATTTTTGTAGAGGGTGAGAAGTATAGGTTTAATTTTATTCTTCTACAAGTGGTGATCCAGTTTTGACAACACCATTTGCTGAAGATACTGTCTTTCCTCCATTGGGTCTTCTTGGCCCTTTTGTCAAATTTTGTCAATGAAGTGGCTGAAATTGTATGTGCTCAAGTTTGGATCTTCAGTTTTGTTCCATTGGTCAACAGGTTTGTTTTTGTGCCAGTACCAGGCTGTTTTTATGACTATAGCCCTGTAGTATAGTTTGAAGTCTGGTATAGAGATTCCTTCCTGTATTGCTCTTTTTGCTCGGGGTTGCTTTGGCTATTCAGGGTCTTTTGTTTTTTCATATGAATTTAAGGATTTTTTTTCCCAAGCCTGTGAAGAAACTCATGGGGATTTTAATTGGGATTACATTGAATCTGTATATTAATTTGGGTAGAATGGACATGTTTACTATATTAATTTTTCCAATCCACGAGCATGGGAAATCTTTCCATCTTCTAATATCTTCTTCAATCTCTTCTTCAGGGGTTTAAAATTTTGTTGTAGAGATCTTTGGTGTCTTTGGTTAGGTTTTTTATTATTTTTGAGGCTATTGTGAGTGGGAAGGTCTCCTTATATTCCTTCTTCTGGTGCTTGTTTTCTTGTAAAGAAAGGCTACTGATTTTTCTAAGTTAATTTTGTATCCTGCCACTTTACTGAAACTTTTAATCATTTCTAGGAGTTTTCTGGTGGAGTTTTTAGCATTCCTTAGGTAAACTATCATATCATCTGCAAAAAGTGATAGCTTGAAGGTGGGTTTGGTGGTGCATGCCTTTAATCCTAGCACTTGGGAGGCAGAAGCAGGCAGATCTTTGTGAGTTCAAGGCCAGCCTGGTCTACAGAGTGAGTTCCAGGACAGCTGGGACTACAGGGAGACCCTGTCTGGAAAAGACCGAAAAAAAAAAAGTGATAGCTTGAGTTCTTCTTTTCCAATTAGTAATTAGTATTCCTTTAATTTCCCTTTCTTGCCTTATTGCCCTAGCAAGTGTTCCAAGCAATATATCGAAGAGGGCAGGCTTTCTGGGTTCCTGCCTTTAAGGCAATGCTTTTGACTTTTCTTCATTTAGGATGATGTTGGCTGTGGGTTTCCTGTATATGGCTTTGATTACATTGAAGAATGATCCCTCTAATCCAGTTCCCTCTAGGACTTTAAGCATGAAGGGATGCTGGATTTTGTTGAAGGCTTTTTCTGTGTCAATTGAGATGATCATGTTGTTTTTTATCTTTCAGTTTATTTATGTAGTTCATGATATTTATTGATTTTTAATTATATTTATTTTTATGATATTTTATATTTATTTTATGATTATTTATTGATTTTTTTATGTTGAACTATTGCTACATCTCTCATATGAATCTCATTATGGATGATCTTTCTGATGTGGTCTATACATGGTTTGTGAGTATTTTGTTGAGAATTTTTGCATTTATGTTCATTAATGAGATGGGTCTATAGTTCTCTTTTTTTGGTTGTATCTTTGCCTGGTTTTGGTATTAGAGTGATGCTGGCTTCATAGAAGGAATTTTGGAGATTTACCTCTGCTTGTATCCTTCTGAACAGTTTGAGTAATAATGGTTTTAAGACCTCTTTAAACGTTTTATAGAGGGCTGGAGAGATGGCCTAGTGGTTAAGAGCACTGACTGCTCTTGCAGAGGACCCGGGTTCGATCCCCAGCACCCACATGGCGGCTGAGAACCATCTGTAACTCCAATTCCAGGAGAATTCCAGTTCCAGGGGAATCCGAGACCCTCTTCTGACCTCCGCAGCATTGCACGACACGGGTGCACAAACCTACATGTGGACAGTACATTCATACACATAAAATAAATAAATAAATAATAAATAAATAAATAAATAAATAAATAAATAAAATAAAAGTTTAAAAACAATTTGAAAAAAAAGTTTTATAGAATTCTGCTGTGAAACCATCTGGGCCTGGGCTTTTTTTAGTTGGGAGATTTATTATATTTTTCAATTTCTTCATATATTATGGGTCTACTTAAGCTGTCAATCTCTTCTTGGTTACACTTTCGTGATTCCCAGAATTTCAGATATTCATCCATTTCATTTAGGTTTTCAAAGTTAGTAAAGTATAGATTTTTGGAATATTCCCATATGATTGTCTGGATCTTTTCATTGTCTGTTGTGATGTTTCTTATTTAATCATGAAGTCTATTGATTTGGAGTTGCTCTTTCATTCTTTTGGTTAACTAGGCTAGAAGTCTGTCTATCTTGTTTATCTTTTCAAAGAATCAACTTTTGGATTAATTGATTCTTTGTATTCTTTTCTTTGTTTCTATTTCATTGATTTCTGCTTTGATTTTTGTTATTTCTTCCTGTCTGTTGGGTTTAGGGTTCATTTGTTGTTGTCTCTTAAGTGTTTTAAGCTGCACTGTTAGATCATTTATATAAGTCTAGAAGAACTTGGTTAAGTGTCATTAAACAGTAAATGTCCTATGAAGGTGAGCTTGTGGGAGTTGGCATGGTTGTTTGTATGTCAAACAACCTCTCCCTCCCCCTCCCCATAGGTTCCAAGTATTTAAACATTCTTTTCCCCAGTTGGTGGCACTGTTTTGGGAGATTTGAGGAAGTGTGGCTTTACTGGAGGACATACATATGCCACTGGCAATGGGTTTTGAGAGTTCTTAGCCTTGCTGGATTTACAGTCACTCTCTGTGTCCTGTGCCTGCTTGAAGATGTGAGCACCTCACTTTCTGTTCCTGCTCTGGGAACCTCACCTTGCCTCTCCATCATGATGGACTCTAATCCCTCTGCAACCATTTGTTCAAATAAACTCTTCTTCCTATAAATGTCTTTGGCTATGGTGTTTTAGCAACAGAAAAGTAAGGAATACAGTTGCCTCTCTTCTTCCATCATGTTCTCCTCAGATAACTCACACTGTCAGGCTTGTCCCTTGGTGCCTTTACTTACTCCCTTAGCCACCTTTCCAGCCAGCCTGTGGACTTTGGCCTTGACCATTTGGATCATAAATTCTGGTACTGACTGCTGCCAGTTCTGTTATTATCCCATCTGTTGGTGGTTTGAATAAGAATGGCCCCTATAGGCTTCAAGTATTCAGAAATTTTGTCCCCAGTTGGTGGCACTGTTTTGGGAGATCTTGGAAGGTGTGGTCATGCTGGAGGAAGTACGTCACTGAGGGCAGGCTTAGTGACTTTAACAAGCCTTGCAGGCTCCAGCTGCCTGCTTTCTAGGCTTCCTGTGCTCATTGGAAGATGTGAACCTCAGCTTTCTATTCCAGCTCCTGCTACAATGCCTCTCTGTCACAATGGACTCTAATTCCCTGGAACTGTCAATCATAAGCTCAATTAAACTCTTCCTTTATAAGTTCCCTTGGTCATGGTGGCTTTATCACAGCAACATAAAGGTGACTAATACTGTTTTTGGTACTAGAAGTGGGGTGTTGGCTGTGAAGAACCTGACCATGTGGGTGCTTGGAGAAGTGGAAGAATTTGGAACTTTGGGCTAGAAAAGCTGTTGACTACTGTAAGCAGAGCTTAATGGGCCCTTTTAGTAGAAGCCTAGAACAAAGCAGTGCTGCTGAGAAAAATGAATTTCTAGAGGGAAATAAAGACAAGCAGCAACTGGGATATTTTGTCAAAGAGTCTAGCTAGAGTTTGCCCACAGCCCAAATGCTTGCCTGAGGCTAAGTTGAAAAGCAATGTTCTAAATTCTTTGGTGGAGGATATTTCAAGACAGCCTAAGTAGAAATGGTGACATGGCTATTAATGGTGAATATTATACAGATCTACAGTGAACAAGAGCAAATGGGGAAGAAAGAAATGCAGAATGTACAGTTTGGATTGGAAAAGTGCACTAGGAAGATTAAAGGTGGGGCCAAGGCATGTGAAAGAGAGGATCCCATTGATAAAGAGATTAAAGTGATTAAGGAGAGGCCTAGATATTTACAAATAAACAATGGAAAAAGTGAGATTTGAGTGATTAAGGAGAGGCCTCAAGATTTACAAGGAAACAATGGGAAGAATACCTCAGGGCAAGACCACACCCAGCTAAGCCTCCAACTTTTGAAAGGAAAATACTGAATGGGTTTTCTACTCCAAAAAGTCCAGGGCAGAGAAAAGTTGCAAATGTGGTTGAAATAGGCCAGGGTCCATCCCAAACTTACAGCCAAACTCAGCAGTTTCATTCACGTGGTGCTGGCTTTAGAGGCATGAAGGGTGCAAGAGTGAAGGGGTCATCAGTTCTTCCTCTGTGGCTTCAGAGTGCTGCCGAGGCCACGCACCAGGGGTGTCCCTGCATAAAGAAGGCCCTGATAGGCCATTGCATGAAGCTGTGAAGGTGAAGCCTGGTTGGCAGCAGAGACCCCCATTTGAGATGCCAAAGCTGTGAGATATTTGCCATGGAGAGCTGCATACAGGGATTGGTACCAGCCTAAGGAAGAGATGTATGTTGCATGCAAAGCTGGAAGAGCTGAGCCATCTAAACCCTTTGGAAGTAAAGTCCCAGAAGTTCCACATGGAGCTACTGGACTTGGTGTTTGCCCTGCTGGTTTTTGGTCTTGTTTTGTTCCAGTATTTCCTCACTATGCCTCTATCCTTCCCTTTTGGAATGGGAATGTGTATTCAGTTCCACTGTATGTTGGGAGTATGTAATTTATCTTTTGATTTTACAGGAGCTTACAGTTAAGAGATTGGCCTGAGACTCAGAAGAGACTTTGGACTGTAGACTTTTGAATGGCATTGAGACTGGTAAAGACTATGGGGACTTTTAAGGTTGGACTAAATGCATTTTGCATTTTGTATAGTAATGAGCCTATTGGGGCCAGGGAGTGGAATGTGGTGGTTTGAATGAGAATGTCTCCCATAGGCTTCAAGTATTCAGACATTTTGTCCCCAGTTGGTAGCGATGTTTTGGGAGATCTTGGAAGGTGCAGCCTTACTGGAGGACGTATGTCACTGGGGGCAGGCTTAGTGAGTTTAACAAGCCTTGCGGGCTCCAGCTGCCCTCTCTCTAGGCTTCCTGTGCTCATTGGAAGATGTGAACCTCAGCTTTCTGCTCCAGCTCCTGCTACAATGCCTCCCCACCACAATGGACTCTAATTCCCTGGAACCATCAATCCTAAGCTCAACTAAACTCTTCCTTTTATGAGTTCCCTTGGTCAGGTGGTTTTATCACAGCAACAGAAAAGTGACTAATACACCATGCTTCCTGAAATCATATTCATAAATCAACTATCTCAGGCAAGTTTCTATGATGAGTTCAACTTCTATTGAACCCATAGTAAGGCATGTGATCCTTTTCATTATTTGAATATGTTCTTTCACAATTTCATACATGTATTTAGTACATTCTGATCACTTTAACACTCACTGTCATTTATGGCCCTCCTACCTCAGTCAATTTCTTCCCCCACCTCCCAACCTAAGTGTTTTGTTCTGTTTTGTAGACCACTGAGTTTACTCAGGGTACTTGTGTCCATGGGTATGGAAATACCCAATGAAGCCTGGTCAGTTCACCAGCACACATCTGAAGATGCCTTCCCCACTTGCTCTCCCAGAATCTATAATTAGTTAATAGTTATTCTGGGAGTGGTAGGGCCCCATGAGCCAGCAAAGAGGGAGATTTCATTTCAGTTCCAGCTTGATTCTGTACATCTTGCAAGCAAGAGATATGGTGTCCTCAGTAGTAGAGCCTTATCATCTAGTTTTGGTTGGAAAAAAAAGAGCTTAAGTTGTTGGGGGCCTCTGAGTCCTCCCTGACCAACAACTCATAAGGAAGTGTTCCTAACCTGTTGAGATTTTAATAACCTATGGTTTCTAGTGGTAATATTATCCTGCCAAATAGGATACTGCCTTTTTAGCTCTAATTTTGTTTGTTTTTAACTTATGATTTTTAAATTGAGTTCCCAAAGAGTGGGTTTCCATATGTTTTATTTGTATGCTTAATTTGGGTAACTCTACTTCCCCCGCCCCTCATCCATGCAGTTCCTCTCTTTACTTTCATGTCACCTACATCCTGCTATCCTCTCTACCTGAAGGTACCTCCAGTGGCCCTTTTCTACTTTCCTGGCTTTGACAGGTACTTTTAGTTAAAACACAAACCTAAAGAGTCAAAGGTAGGATCCATGAGGGCACTTGTGGTTTTGGACATAGAGTATCTCACTTAGTGTAAGTTTTTTCCAGTTCTACCCATTTTCTTGTAAATTTCATTTTTTATAGGATGAGTAATAGTCTCTGTACATACCATTAATTCATCTGTTGATGGGCATGCAGATTGATTCTCTTTTAAAAACATATTTATTATTTTTCATTTTGTATATGAATGTATTACCTGCATGTATGTAAGTACACCTGTGTCATGGAATACCCACAGAGATCAGAGGGCATTGGATTGCTCAGGAACTAGAGTTATAAATGTTAGACACCATGTGGGTGCTGGGAATCAAACCCAGGCCCTCTGCAAAAACATCCATGCTCTTAGGCATGGAGCCATCTCTCCAGCCCCTGATTTTATTACCTATCCATTGTAAATAGAGCAAAAATGATCGTGAATGGCCACATACCTCTACAGTCCTTTGGGTATATGCTCAGGAGTGGAATAGCTGGGCCACGAGGCAATTCTATTTTAAGGCTTTTTTTTTTCTTTTTCTTTTCTTTTTTTTTATGAAACATCCACTCTGAGTTCCTTAGTGTTTGCACAAGTTTATGCTTTCAGCACAGTGAATAAGGGCTCCTCTTTCTCCACATCCTGACCAGGACTTGTCATTTGTACTCTTAATTATGATAATTTTCATTGGAGTGAAGTGGAACCTGTAAGTAGTTTTAGTCTACATTTCCCTGAAAGCTAAGGATGTTGAATAGTTTTAAAAATGTTTAGTAGACATTTGCATTTCTACTTTTAAGAATTCTGTTTAGATCTGTATTGTATTTTTGATTGAGTTGTTTGTTTTCTTGATGTTTAGGGTTTTATTGTTCTTTGTACATTCTGTATATGACATCACTATTAGATGTATAGCTGGCACAGATGGTTCTCCCATATGTGGGCTGCCTCATCACTCCATCAGCCATTTTTCTTTGCTGTACAGAACTTTTTAGTTTGATGAGGTACCGTTTGTCAATTGTCCTTGTGTCCTAAACATCCAAAGTCCCATCATGAGGTTCTAACCTGTGTCTGTGCCTTGTAACACAATCGTTCTAGCAATTTCAGAGTTTCAGGCTTTACATTGTGGCCTTTGATCCATTTGGAGTTGGTGTTTGTGTAGGGTGAGGTACTGTAAGGCTCTGGTTTCTTTCTGCTATAGACATCCACTTTCCCCAGCAATATTTGCTGAGGATGGCTTCTTGTCTCCAGTTCATATTTTTGCATCTTTATAAAAAATCAGATGGTTCTAATTGCATAGACATATCTAGGTATTCTATTCTATCCTGTTGACCCATGTGTCTGTCTGTCCCAGTATCATACTTTTTGTAATACTACGCCTATGTATAACTTAAGAAGAGTGTTGGTGAAATGCCTATAACAGAATTCTTTTGGCTCTGATTTCTTCAAGCTATCCAGGGTCTTTTGTGTTTTTATATGAATTTTAAGATTATTCTTATATTTCTATGTAAAATGGCATAGAAGATTTTGATTGAGGCGACATTGATTCTGTAAATTGCTTTTGGTAACATGATCAGTTAAATAATGTTAACTTTTGTAATCCATGAGCATTGAGGGTTTTTCATCTTCTAGAATCTCCCTTAATTTCTTCAGGATCTCAAAATTTTCATTGTAGAGACCTTTTGCTTCCTTGGCTAGATTTATTCCAATGTATTTTTCTGAGGTTATTGTGATGGATTGTCTCCTTATTTCTATCCTTGTGTGTTTGTCACTGGTATATATAAAGGCTATGGATGTATTATGTTAATTTTGTATCATTCCACTTTACTGAAAGTATTTATCAATTCTAGGAAAGTACCAATGGAGATTTTAGGATTTCTCATATATAGAACCCTCTCATTTGCAAACAGATATATTTGATTAATTTGTTTACTATTTGAATTTCTTTTGTTTACCTTCTCATTTCTTACTGCTTTCTCTAGGACCTCAAGAACTATATTGATGAGGAGTAGAGAGAGTGAGCACTTTTGCCTTGTTCTTGATTTTAATGAAATTACTTTTGAGTGTTTCTCCATTTATGATGATGTTGGCTATGGGTTTTCCATGTATATCTTTTAGCATGTTGAGATATTTTCCCTCTATCTACACTCTCTTTAGAGCTTTGATCATGAAGAGACTTCTATTGAGATGATTATGTGATTCCTGTTTTTTTAAATTAAAAAAAAATTTTTTTTTTGTCTTTTTGAGACAGGGTCTCCCTGTAGCCCCAGCTGTCCTGGAACTCACTCTGTAGACCAGGCTGACCTTGAACTCACAAAGATCCGCCTGCCTCTGCCTCCCAAGTGCTAGGATTAAAGGCATGCGCCATCACGCCCGGCTAAATTTCACAACAGGGGTGCACAAACCTACATGCAGACAGTACATTCACACACATAAATAATAAATACATGCAGACAGTACATTCACACACATAAACAATAAATAAATAAAATTAAAAAAAAATTTATGTGTGTGAATGTACTGTCTGCATGTAGGTTTGTGCACCCCTGTCGTGCAATGCCGCGGAGGTCAGAAGAGGGTGTCGGATTCCCCTGGAACTGGAGTTCTCCTGGAATTGGAGTTACAGACAGTTCTCAGCTGTCCTGTGGGCGCTGGAGATCGAACCAGGGTCCTCTGCAAGAGCAGTTGGAGCTCTTAACCGCTAGGCCATCTCTTCAGCCTGTGATTCCTGTTTTTAAGAACATTTATATTACTTATCACATTTTTGATTTTCATATTTTTACATCAACCCTGCATTTCTGAAATAAAGCCAATTTGATTATGATGAATGATCTTTTTTATGTGTGTCTGAATTTGGTTTGAAAATATTTTCTTGAGAATTTTCATCGACATTTATCAGGAATATCAATCTATGGCTTTCCTTTTGTGTTTGTGTGCCTTTATCTGGTTTTGGTAGTAGAGTAATACTGATTTGATGAAAAAAAATGTAGTTTCCCTTCTATTTCTTTTTCATGAAATAAAATGAGAAGCATTAGTTGTAGATGTTCCTCAGAGGTCTGGTACAGTTCTGCTGCAAATCCATCTGGACCTGTGCTTTGCTTTGGTTGGGAGACATTTTATTGCTAGTTCAATCTCTTGGTTATTATGGGTGTTTTTAAACTATTAATCTCATCTTACTTTTACTTCGTTGGGTCAAATGCATCTGGAAAATTCATGCACTTCTTTTATGTTTTCTAACAGTGAATCATTGGTTTTTAAATATTTCCTTATGATTTGCTGAAAAGTTTGTTTGTTTGTTTGTTTGTTTGCTTTGAATTGGGTGCTGTAATTTCAGGTGGTCTGACGCTTGCTCTGTAGACCAGGCTGGCCTTCGATCTCACAGAGATTTGCTGACCTCTGTATCAAGTGCTGGAATCAAAGCCATGTATCATGGTGCCCAGGGTTCTCAGAGATCAAACTTCCCTCTTAGAACTATTTTCATTTTATCTGAGAGGTTTTTGTCTACTATGTTTTGATTTTCTTTTATTTCTAGGAAATTTTGGTTTCTTATTTGATTTTTTTTCAGTCATACTTCCAGGGCATGCTTTTCATTCTGTATGAGTCTGTGCTAACTGGGTCTTTTCATTCTGTATGAGTCTGTGCTAGCTGGGTCTTTTTTTGCTTTTTATGTCAAGCCATTATATTGTGGTCAGAATACAAGGAATTATTTTAAAATTCCTGTATTTGTTGGAATTTGCTTTGCTTCCTAGTATGTGGTCTGTTTTGCTGAGGAGTATGTATAGTGGAGATTTGGGTAGAATATTCTGTAGCTGTTATGTCTGTTTGATCTGTGATGCCTTATTTAACACCTATGTTTCTCTGCTATTTTTTTGTATGATCTGTCTATTGGTTAAAGTTATGTGTTGAAGCCACCTATTCTTACTGTGTTGAGGTTAATCTGTAGCCTCTAAATGGGTCCTGTGTTACGAGGTTGGTAAGGTGCAGTCTCAGGCCTAGGGAGCAGATGGGTGCTCTGTAGTAGAAGGACTGAAACATTAGGGGTTTGGTCCATGTTGACCCATGTGGCAATAGTGTCTGACCTGAGGCATTCCATGCCAGTAGTGGGATAGCAGAGATACAGTAGCTGGGGTAGCAGAGTTAAGGCCCCATTTGGGGGCAACTGGCAGGGGCTCCATAAGAATCCTGGCACTAACAGGTTTGAGTACCAGTGGGCATGAGTGGAGGTGGTCTTTGGCTTTGGAAGGTGAGCAGGTAATCTGTACATCCCTTCCTGACACAATAGGCTTAGGGTGTCAGGAAGAGAGCAGGTGAAGCTACTTCTTATGGATCGAGAAGTTTCCATTCAGGTCCTTAGATGGCAAGATTAGAGTATCAGGGGGACAGGGGAGCGAGGAGTCTGCCTGATGGCTGAAATATGCTTGAAGGAAATCTTAGGATGGAAAAGGTGCTGGAGGGCAGGATAGGCAGGGGACATGTGGAGCAAGAACGTTTGGCTACAGGGTATTGGGATGGCTGGCTCAAGAGCCTGAAGGGATTGGGTAAGCCCTCTACCTGAGGGGTGAATAGACAGTTAAAAGTCCTCTGAAGATGGGTTGTGTTGACTAAGTAGAGGCTCTACCTGCAAAGCAAGCAGCAGGAAGTCCTAGGATACAGGCATAACACTCATGCACATGAAATAAAAATAAATAAATAAAATATTTAAAAAGTATTCCTAAGATTTGAGTGACAAACTTAGATTTTATTATTATATATAGGCCAAAAGGAGATAGCATTTTTCTACAGCTGCCCATCAGATACTCTTTAAGGTATTAAAATATATGTGAAGGAATACAGGTAAATGAATTTAACCATCAGCCATAAAGTTAGGTTAAAAAGACAGGCAATAGAAGCTGTGTACACCCATGTACATGGGGGAAGTAGAAAACTCTTCCTCATGTAGCAAGAATGAATGGACACCGAGTGTGCCGCCATTTTTCCATAACTCTTCTACAGTCCCAGTGTGCCTTCAGCTATACCCTATGAACGTGTAAAACACCCAGCTTAATTTCTAGAGATAAACATCATAGTCTGAGGGCTAGAGAGATGGCTCAGGGGTTATGAGCACTGGTTGCTCTTACAGAAGACCCAGGTTCAAATCCCAGCACCCACACAGCATCTAACAACCTCTGTAACTCTAGTTCCAGGGGATCTGATGTCCTCTTCTGTCCTCTGTGGGCATTACACAACAAAGGAACACTTACACACATGCAGGCATAACACTCATACACATAAAATAAAAATAAATAAATAAAAATAAAATCACAGTCTGAAAGGTTAAAAAAACAGAAAGTACTTAGATAACTAAACTTATATAATTCTCAAATTAAAAATAAGTAATTGTATTTTTGGTGTAAATTATTGAATTACACTAGTTTTGAATATTATTGACAAATTCGTACTATCAAGCTTCAACAATAATGTGAAATTTGTCACTATTCCTGTAGCATTAGTTTGTTATTCTGTCTTTCCAAATTCTTCAACTTAAACAGTTTTCCAATCTAATATTCTTAAAAAAAGTAATGCTCATAAAATATTTTAAAGTTTAAAAAAGGAAAAAAAAAACATGACTGGATAAAGGGAAAGCCTTAAACATGACTGTTCTGGGCTCTACATTCAACCTGGAGGTTGGCGTTCAGGTAGGGGGAGAAGTAGTAGAGAGGCAGAAGGAATTCCTGATTAATTAAAATGCTTTTACTTTTGCTTTCAAACCAACAATGCTACAACTACAGATGGCACAAGTTGCAGTGGGCAATGTGATGGTTAATACTATCAAGATCATTGTATCTAAAATCACTATAAATAAAAGACCTCTGGCCTTGGTTGTGAGGGATTTTCTAGACTGGGTGGGAACACCCATCCTAAATGTAAAATGGGACATCCCTTGGGCTCCAGCATCTGTCACTCTCTGCTTCCTGACTGTGGGTACAGTGTGACTGGCTGCCTCACATTCTTTCCACATGACTTCGCTGTCATGATCGTACTTTAAACAGTTAGGTAAAATATACCTGCCCTTCCTTAGGTTGCTTTTGTCAAGTATTTTGTCACAAAAGCAAGGATAGTAACTAATAAAGATAGACAGGGAAGAGAGAAATAGGTCCTGAGATAGATCTTTCTTGGGTTCCTGAAATGGATTCTAACATTTCCACATTGTAGGGTGCTGGGCACTGTTGAAAGCCAGCTTGCCAGCCAAGGGATGTGCATAGTTTCAGAGGGCTGGACATCGTAGCCGACCCTGGGTAAGTGGGGAGCCCAAAGCAATGTACGATATTTATTTCAGAACTTTACAGATGACAGCAAGATGAGTCTTGAAAGCTCAGTGATGTCATATGTGAAGTGAGGTATGACTCCCAGTTAGCAGGGAGATAAAGCTAACTTGCCCATGCCACCCTTGAGCCTTACACAGATAGAAACATCACCATTTGCAGCAACTGCCACGGTGCCAATAGAAGATGGGATGAAGTACCGATTGGTTGCCAAGACCCAAAAAGATGTAGCATGCATCCTCTGGATGAGTTCCCTGAAAGAATCCAGCTTACAGCTTCATCTGATCCAGAACCATGTCCTAAAGGAGTGTTTTTACCTACGAAGGCCTACAGCACTTACCCAAAGGGTCAGATACTAGAAAATAAAAGCAGGCTTTCTGTCTTTTTTTTTTTTTTTTTTTTTTTGTCTTTTCGAGACAGGTCTATGTGTTTTTTATAAATTAAAAATTAATATTTTTAGTTTACTTAAGTACTATATTTATATCATTCTCATCCCTCTCTCTCTCTTCTCGAACTCTTTCCATGCCTCCACCTCCTCAGTTTCATGACCTCTTCTTTATATATCTACACACACACACACACACACACACACACGTGTGTGTGTGTGTGTGTGTGTGTGTATAAACTACTTAAACTACCTCTCGAGGAGGTTTATATATACATGTGTTTAGAGATGACCACTTGAGATTGGATAACCTAGTAAAGAGCCCGTCATTGGAGAAAACCAAGTTTCCTTCTTTTAGCACTCATGATTGCCTATAGCACTTCACCTAGCGATGGAGCCTTATGAAATTCTCCCTCCATTTTTCCATTCAAAGTTGTGTTGTCATTATTCAGGCATTGCTGAGGCAAACATACTGAGATTTCATGGGTATAGATTCCCCTTCATGTCTGGTAGGCAGACACCATACTGGCATTGATGATGTTGCAAGAATAAATTAAGTGCATAAACATGGAAGAGACTTTGTAAAACTTTGCTATTCCAGATATAATCCTATTGCTCATATTTGTGGTTCCTCCCAGACCTGTAGACAGGTTGGTGACCTGCCAAATCCAGGCAAAAGTCTTTAGGTCACTGCTTTTGTTGCTGTAACAAAAGACTTGATGTTAGGTAATCTTAAAGAAGAAAAGTGCACTTAACTCCTAGTTGTAGAGACCCAGGATCGTGGCCCTAGGACCTGCTGGGTGCTGTACAGACTTTCAGGGGGCATCACATCCTGGAAGATGATTTCATTGCAGCCTTGTGTGCAAGAGGCAGAGATTCTGTGTGAGACAGGAAGTCAGGGGATGGAGAGGAGACAGTGCTGTTCTTCCATTAAGTGCTCTCCACTCTCAAGAACAATACCTGTGTCCTTTCTTAGGCCAGCTCTCCTAATGACCTAATCACTCTTCACTGGGCTCCACCTCTTAAATGTTTTATGAGTTCCCAGTGTCACAAGACTGAGGAATGAGCTTCAACTATGTGAATCCTTCAAGGACACAGGTCATATAACATAAGCACAGTGCCAAGCAGGAGAAACCTCTCTTTGAGTTGTTGGTCAGGGTAGTCCATGAGACTCTCAAAATAACACAGGCTATGGCAACAGCCTTGATCACAGAACTTGAGGGTAAGACTCTATTGCTGAAAACAGAACATACTTTGAACACAGGACCTGGAGCAATAGAGCTAGAAATAACCAGGAAGCCTCCTCCATAAAAAGTAGCTCTCTTGGTATCAGAGGATACTATATAAGCTGCTGAAGAAGAAAACCAATCAATGGTCCTACCCAGCTGTAAAGCCTAATAACAACAAGGACTAGCTCACCAGAATACTGCTATTGATGCAGTAGTGGCACTTTAATCTTGGGGATAATCAACAAGGATCTAATTGGCAGTATGCCCCTCTCAATAGCAGGGAACTCGTGTGTGATACTGTAAACAGCCAAGTACACATGGTTGTAGAAGTCCTAGATTCTAGAGAAAAACCTACTTTGGCACATATATAAATCAACATAATTTCTTAATTTACATATTTTTCACTCCTGATCAAAGACTTTTTTTTTTAACAGATAGAGACTATTAAGGAGTTCTAGAACTGGTCAAGTACAGAGAATATGTGTCTATGTGAAGTTTAACCCTAAGTGACACATCTTCAATGTAACCTCTACATACAGGATTAATGCATCTCTCAACCCTCACCACAGAAGCTTCTTTACACAGCAAATGGTGATTAACACAGAAATCCACAACTGACCAATGTGCAGAGAAGAAGAAGCTACAGCGTGCTAATCCTTGATTTCAACCTCTGTCCCAAACACTCAGTGATCATTCTGGAAGAAGAGGAGGAAAGGTTGTAAGATCCAGAGGTGGTAGATGACCACAAGGAAGCAGAGCTTTCCAGACAGCTGGCCAGTTACTCATATGAACTCACAGCAATAGTGACAGCATGCACAAGTCTTATGTAAGATCAAACCAGACAGAATCCCAACATAGACATGGGGATGTAGATAAGAATTCCAACCCAACCTAAGGAACTTTGGGCAATTGATGGCTGCTGGGAGGGGGAGAGAGAGAGTCTTACAGGGATGAGAATCTTGGTGTGTCCAGTGGATGGACCTACACTGAAAGACATTTGGAACCACAAATTAGACTCTCTAGGCTGTGTTACATATCTATATATAAAAGACGACATTAAATTGAGCAGGGGGCAGTGGAGGAAGGCATGGATAGGGGAAGGGACCATAAACTACATTGTATAAAATTGCAAAAATTAAAACAAACAACTACCACCACCACCAAAACCTTACCAAAACTACAGTAATCACATAGTATGCTCCTTGTGGAGCCAGCTATTCTAATCATGGAAGCTTCTAGAACAGTAGATAGTCATCTTATGTACTTTTGATAGTTAAGATATATTTCCAATTTAATAAGTGTCATAAACTTCAAACACTTCATGTGAATAATTGAATGTAGAATATTCATAATTTATGATAATTTGAAATTATATTTTGGATGTATTATGTTCAATAGGATATTTGTTATTTTGACTGTATTCCTCTCTTTATTTTTCTCATTTTAAAATGTGGCCACTAGAAGCCATTGAAGCATGTGGCTAGCTTGAGTCTATGGCCTGTATTATATTTTTGTCTGAACTATGACAAAGGACAAGGGGGAAAGAATGGATACTCCAACTGTCTAGGATACCACATCCTTATCTTTAAGCCATATATTTGGAAGGTGACGAGGGGCACTGATAGACAAGGATGAGGGAACACGAGAACACATGACCATGGCAAGTGAGGATATAAGATATCCTTCCAGTGAATAATGTGAGCATGAATCCCTCAAGGGTGAGGGGAGGACGGCAAAAGAAGAATGTGTTTGGGGGAGATCTTTTCCCATTGTGTCAAACAATAAAAACAAATAGTTTCTTTCCACCTGTTTCATGATCTTTCTACCCATAGAGCAAACCCACAGCTTCTTATTTTGGGGGAAATATTAAGCAAAAAAAATAAAAAAGAATCCAAGCTCTAGAGAACTTCTTGAGTGGCATAAATGATTATGAAGCAGTTTGGATGTAGTAAACATAAGTATATTGTGAACATATGGATTACATTTCTTCTTAAAACACATGCATGATTAAAACTTAATGGGAAAAGTAGTTGGAAGTGTGTTGCCTTTGGTCTTCAAATCCCTAGTGTTTTCCTGCACGCACAGTCACATATCATTTAGAGGATGCTTTTCCCACAGAAAACCAGGCAGGCTTTCTTCTGTCTGAAGAGCTAAGGCTGTTTTCCCAGTTGTCCACTCACTTATGGGTAGGGGTTAAAAGAGCCTATTTAGGCAGAAATTTAGAGTTCAAAGGATGATAAAAAGAATCTGAGATATGAGGGGAGAGGGGGTCTTTTTCCTCAAAACAGAGGCATGAGCCAAGGAGGCTGGGAATGAAGAATATGAATATTCTATATCTACTCACTGGTCTTCTTCAGCATGATAAAGAACCTTGAGGAAGAACTTGTTCAAAGTCTCTTTCCTCTGCTTCGCTCCCTGTGGTGGTTTGAATGAGAATGTCCTCCATAGGCTCCAAGTATTTGGACGTTTTTGTCCCCAGTTGGTGGCACTGTTTTGGGAGGTCTTAGAAGGTGTGGCTGTGCTGGAGGGAGCATGGCACTCGGGGTGGGCTCAGAGAGTTCAAAAAGCTTTGCCAATCTCCAGTCACTCTGCCTGCTTGAAGATGTGAGCCACCGCTTTTTTTGCTCCAACACCTCCTGCCACCATGCCTCCCCACCATCATGGACTCTAATCCCCTGGAACTGGCAATGGAAAACTCAAATAAACTCTTCCTTTTTTAAGCTCCCTTGGTTGTAGTTGTTCTATTATAGCAACAGAAAAGTGAAACTTCCCTAGCTCTAAAATGCCCTGAAGTGTGCTGCTTAATCCAAGACTCACTGCAGCAACAAGGTAAATCCTTGTCCCCACAGCAGCAGGCTGAGCTGAAGTGTTCAGCAACTCTCACCACACCTTTCCTTTGTAAACTTCCTCTTCCCAGCTGGCTCCTCCTGCTGGCCTGGGAGGTTGCTTTCCGACAATTCCCTCAGGAAGCTTTGCCTTATGATCTCAGATGGGATGGATTCTTTCCCTGGGAGTCCTCTGGAAGCCTTTATTAGAATCCTTCATCCTCAGGACTGCGGCCATTAGTGCCCACTGTCACCTTCCCTCTGTGACACACAAACTCTGTGAGAGAGTGAAGCACCCCAGTGCCCTTGGCAGGGCAGATCTGGGGCTGCCATGTCACAGCAGATCTGGGGCTGCCATGTCACAGCCAGCACTGCTTTCTCATATTTACATAGTCATCCCCATCGCCGGACAGTCACTGTGCTATGCAACAAATGTAACATGACAAAAGCCTGTAGAGGGTGGCAGGCGACCAGGAAACAGGAAATCCCCTTCATATTCCTGAAACTCTTGAAACACCCTAGCTTCATTCAGCTCAGATTGCAGAAGCAGATAGAATCCAAGTGTTTGCACCAGGAACCAGGCGTTTTTTTTCTTCACTAAGCATGCCTGTTGAGTTGAGTTTAATAAACACAGATGCTTCAGGCCATAGACAGACACATTTTGAATTTGGGATCCAATGTTATCTTGAAAAAGGATTTGATTCCAGTGAAAGCTGATGGTAAGAAAATGTAAAAAATATTGAGACTTTTAGCAAAAATTTCTCATAGAAATAATACCATATGTTATAAGGATGAGGCTCAAGGGTTGTGCACAGGGTACACAAGCCCCAAGCACCCTAAAACTTGTAGAAAAACCATGTGTCTGTATCGCTATCTATCTGATGGAAGATTGCAAGTCTTTATCATACTTTCAAAGGGAATTGTGACCTCATGAGTTAATGAAAAGTAGACAAGGCCTCCTTCTCCATTGAGCAGAGGGGATGTCTTGTACCTCCTTGAAGAGCTAACTTTGGCCTGTGGTCCAGCTTCATCCTGCAGGATCCCTTCCAGTGCAGTCGATGGCCAGGCCTCCAAGGAGGGTCCCTGTGGCCCAGGGGCATGCTGTGTATTAACACTTAGGCACTGTGGGAGAGCTAATCCCTCTCATAAGCCTCTTGCCTGAGCTCCTTTGCCAGATCTGATAGGAGGATTTAACCTTTCCTTTTTCCCACTTGGCACACAGTCAACGGAATCCAAATAAAGAATTAAAAAGACTTGAAAGGGACTTTCCATCACTAAACAATTCAACTTAAAATTTCAACCTTTCCTCTTCCTTTCTTCCCATTTTCTTCTTTCTTCCTTCTTAATGTTTGGGACTCATGGCTGCCATAAATGCCCCTAGGGATATCAGGAGAGCCAGAGACCAGGACCTGGGTGGAATTTTCCAAATTAAGGCAGCTTATTGGTTTTTGTTGCCAAGCAAACTGTGGACGCCTGGATTTGGGGGATGCCTGGGAGCAGGAGGGAGTGCTCAGACATCTGGAACAGGGTTTGGTTTTCATGGCTAGAGCCTCACATGCTCTGGCTTCCTTGAACACTATTTCCCTCAATCTACATTACATCCTCCTATTTCCAAGCCCTGGCTCCTATTGCTTCTAGAACACAAATTCAAAAAATCTTAACTGAAAAACGATGGGCAGAGAAACTGTCTGGAGATCCCAGGGTATTAATAGTAGTGAGAATTCATAGGGAACTTCTCTGTTCTGGCCCAACAACACAACAGAAGGGCCAGTGTTGATAGATAAGGACACTGCAACAGAGTGAGTTAAATGCAACTTTATTTTAAGTTCTTATAGAAAAGACATCAAGCAAGCAGATAGAAACGGCAGAGTGAAACAAAAAACAAAAAACAAAAAACAAAAAAAAAAACGTGGTGGCTGCACACACCTTTATTCCAGGCAGAGGCAGAGGCAGGGGCAGGGGCAGGGGCAGGGGCAGGGGCAGGGGCAGAGGCAGGGGCAGAGGCAGAGGCAGAGGCAGAGGCAGACCTCTGTGAATTCAAGGCCAGCCTGGTGTACAGAGTGAGTTCCAGGACAGCCTGGTGCTACAGGGAGACCCTTTCTCAAAAAGATCAAAAAAAAAAAAAAAAAAAAAAGGCAGAGTAAAATCCAAGAAATCTGTATCATAAGTCAGTAAAGAGTAACCAGAGTAAAAAGAAAAGCTTTCATAGGGCTTTTGATATGCAAACGCAGAACAAACAACAATTGTTCACCCCTGGTAAAGATGAGGAATTGAATAGGAAAATCAGCGTGAAGTACACAACCTAGTCTTCAAAATAGTACTTGTTCCTGTTTCTTCTAATTATAAGACAATAATTCAGGTTTATTGTCAACTTGACAAGACATAGAATCACCTAGGAGACGAACTTCTGGCTTGTCTGTAAGGGAGATTCTATACTTAGTTAACTGAGCTGGCAAAACCCACCCTGAGTGTGAGCTTCACATTCCAGACCTGGGGACTCAGAGGGAATGAGAAGGAGGGGGTAGCTGAGGGGAAAGGAGAAGAGGAGGGGGAGCTGAGGGGAACCAAGAAGGAGGAGAGGGGGAACTGAGGGGTACCCAGGAGGAGAGGGGGAGCTGAGGGGAACCGAGAAGAGAGAGAGGGGAGGCTGAGGGGAACCGAGAAAGAGAGGGGGAGCTGAGGGGAACCGAGGAGGAGGAGAGGGGGGCTGAGCGGAACCGAGAAGGAGGAGAGGGGGGCTGAGTGGAACCGAGGAGGAGGAGAGGGGGGCTGAGGGGAACCGAGGAGGAGGAGGGGGGAGGGGACTGAGGGGGACCGAGAAGGAGAGAGGGAGCTGAGGGGAACCGAGAAGGAGGAGAGGGGGGCTGAGGGGAGCCGAGGGGGAGGAGGGGGGTGGCTGAGGGGAACCGAGAAGGAGAGAGGGAGCTGAGGGGAACCGAGGAGGAGGAGAGGGGGGCTGAGGGGAACCGAGGGGGAGGAGTTGGGGAGCTGAGGGGAACCGAGAAGGTGGGGGGAAGCTGAGGGGAACCGCGCCGAGCAGCACCTCTCTCTGAGTCCCGCCTGTGGATGCGGTGTGAGCAGCCGTCCCATGCTCCTGTAGCTACCATTCCTAAACACCAAGGACTGTCCCTGGGACTGTGAGATCCTTGAGTTGCTTCTTGCTAGGTATTTGGTCATTGTGATGAGTAAAGTAAAAAGTTAGAACTTTGAAATTACTCTCCTCAAAAGTCACAAGATATGGAAGGTTTTATCAGCTTGTTCTTTAAAATATACCAGAAGAGTACATTCACATGCTGTATACAGAAATAAGGAATCTGGACAGAGATATTTGATATCCTTTATAATAACAAGAGCTAAGATTTATTGACTATTTAGCACATGTCACTTATTATTTGAAGCTCTCTAGCTATGTCATCCTAATAGTCATATGACTTAATTGTTACTGTTATTCTACTATTATGGATGATGCAAAGTAACTTACCAAGGATGAGGAACACAGAGTGTGTGGCAGAGCCAGGCTTCAAATCCATGAAGCTTTCCTCCAGAGCCCATCGTCCTTATCACTCATCCACGTGGCCACTTTGCCTTGCCACCATTTCCAGTCCCCAGATCCAGGTTGCTCCTCGGGCATTGTAGCCAGAGATAGGAATTCCTATACTAGCTTTGAAAATGGAATGTTTCTTTCTTTGTTTTGCTTGCAAACTACAACAGAAGTTAAAAGCAATTTACAGGAGGGACAGAGTGAGAAACGAGGGATCTATATACTACATAAAGGGAAGTAATTAAGAGTAATTCGTGCCTAGTGGTAATCAATTGAATTCTGGCTGTGCCTCCAAGAAAGAAGTGCTCTGTCAACATTTGTTGCACAAGTGAATAAATGTCCAATATATGTAGCTGGTTGCAAGTACTGGGGGGAATATGGGCTAAGTCTTAAAATCAATTGTGTGTTTTTCTATTGTTCAATTTTAATAGCTTTCTGAGAAGGTATATTTGGAAGGCATCTCCCTGTGCACTGTTTCTTGGTAGATTTGTACCATAGCGAACAAACAAACAAACCAACCAAAAACAAAAACAAAAAAAAAACAGGAGTGGAGGGCCAGTCTGAAAATTATTGAATGGTGATTAGGTAATTAATCAAGTGCTTCTTTGCTGCATTGTCTGGAACCTTAAGAACTTTCAACTGGGGTTGAATCACCTTTGTGAACTTATCTGCTATTTCCAAAGCCCTTCAGACTGCAGGTATCATCCATCTTTTGGAACTAATTCATACCGAACTATAGTCCCATGGTGTCGCACCATATATCATTATAACATAACAAAGTCGGGCTGGAGAGATGGCCTAGCGGTTAAGAGCGCTGACCGCTCTTACAGAGGACCCGGGTTCGATCCGCAGCACCCACATGGCGGCCGAGAACCGTCTGAAACTCCAATTCCAGGAGAACTCCAGTTCCAGGGGAATCCGAGACCCTCTTCTGACCTCCGCGGCATTGCACGACACGGGTGCACAAACTTGCATGCAGACAGTACATTCATACACATACATAAATAAATAAAATTAATAAAAAAAAATAACAAAGTCAAAGCTGTGTGGCTACAGCACATAGCAGGGATTGCACGGAGGAGCTCACCCTGAACGTGCTCTCTGAGAGCATGCACTGGCTGGCTCATTACACCTCCTTGGATTGCTCTGTGCTTATTTCTGTGGCATTGGACAGTGACTCACTGACTTCCTTGCTGGAAGAATGGATGAGCTGATCAAAAGGCTTTATTTTTCTCTCAGGTTTGACTCAACAAAACAAGTAAATAAGCCAAATGCAAGGCTGAGCATTGAAAGGCAAAGTTGAGCAAACTGACTTACACTGCGTGCAACTGCCAAGAAGAGGTGTGTGGTTTGCCATTCATACTTCTTGACGCTGTGTTTATGGTCCTGTTGCCCACTGCTGTGCACCTGGACTGTCCACTGGGGAGCAGCGACACACCAGTAGCCGGTAAGAAGGAGCCACCTGGCACATTCAGAAGGCCTTTACTTTCCACTCCTGGAATAGCTGCCAGATTAAAGCCAGGCTCATTTCTGCTTAATAACCTGCAAAGCAGGTTATAAAAGACCTGTTTATGAATTCATCTTGGGCTGAATACCAACCAGCTGTCAGAGAGCTTTAGAAAAAAACATGTGCAGATTTTATCATGGCTGTTGGGTTGAATATTTAAGCTGCTAAAAATCATCATTTAATTTAGTACTATGAGAAAAATCTAAAAATAAATTATAGAACTTATTATACAATGTTTGTTTTTACCTACCCACTCCACAGACTCCATTCTTTTCTGGCCTCTCATAGTCTAGTTACATGGTTGAATCTTAGATACCTACAGCCTACCTGAGATCTGCTATAATACAGTGGTGTGCATCTGCAATGAGATCTGTAGCTCTATACCTTACCAAGAGATGTTAAGTACTAATACTAAAAAAATCTTCCTAACTCTATAAAAGACACATCTAATAACTACATCAGTCATTTGCAGAAAAGTGTTAGGTAAAGATGTCTTTAAACATTTGTGTACACAAACACACATATGCACATGCACGCACATGTGTGCATCCACGCGATAGCAAATATTTTTTAAGGTCCTTACATAAAAGACGTTCTTACAAATGCTTTATTTGTCATCTTCTGCTACATACTAAATTACTACAACTAGCCAGCTTAAAGCAGATGGCATCAGTACTTGCTGTTTCCTATGGCTGAGGGTCTATGCTGAGTCCTCTGGTTCAGGACACACAAGGCTTCTCAACTGGAATGCATTCCCACCTGGAGACTCAAGCAAGGAAATCACTGCCTCCAGGGACTCTCAGGCTATTTCCTCTGGCTGTATGACTGAGGGCTCTGGCTTACTACTGACCACCAACTGGAGGCCACTCTTCATGGGTGTTAGGACTGCCTGTCGTTCTGGGACCTCTTCATGTGCAGTTGATGGCATGTCTGTTCACTTCCTCAAGGTCAGCAGGGGACTCTCTTTCTCTGCTATACCAAAACAAAGTATTCTTTAATGAAAATGACAGGAGCTTTTTGAAATATATACCGATTAGAAGAGAGTTACAAATGTCAAACATACTGAGTGGTGGGCACATATATTATGAGAGTGTAGAGACAGCATAGACAGCTAAGACGACCCATCTGGGTGAATATGGCATAGCAAGAACTTGAACTTTTGGGTATTTGACTATAAAACCTGAGACTTGAACCACCTGCTTTAAAGCTATATCTATGTATCTGCTTTAAGAAAGAGTGGGTAGCTGCTATTTGCTGGATGCTGGACTCTGCTCCAATGTTTTCTTTTTCTTTCTTTCTATCCTGATGGCAATCCATCACAGCAAGCTCTCACGATCCAGCTGTTATGAAGATGAGGCAACTTATCATGAGACAAGTTACTGCTTTGCAATTTTGGATAAGTTATTTAACTTCTCTCAGCTTAAAATGACTCTTTATAAAAGGAAATGCTGTACAGATTAGATGAAGGTAGTATCACAACATGTATAAAAATTCATAATTCAATACATGTGAGGTAGTATTGATTAACAGGTTAGCATATTTTGCCTAAAAATCTATGCTTAAATAGGTGAACTGCAGATTAAGCAAGCATGGCAGGTCACTCTTGAGGAATTCCCTTACCTCAGTCTCCGACAGATAACTGAGAAGTGTTTTGCTCTTTTGTTCTTAGTGGTTTATTATTTTACATTTATTCTTCACATTTACTATTATAAGCATCTTTTAAAGGTCAACCAAACCCTTTGTGGGTTTCACAGACATCTCCTGTCGCCAGTATTCTTTGAGGGAACTCTTGGTCCTTTCTACCCATCCACAGTCTCCACTCTTTCCTGTTTCCTTTTTACTTTGGTTTACCTCACTGGAACCCATAACCTTGACTATAGGCCTTATTTTTGTTTCCTACTCCCCCCCCCCACAGTAGGACTCAATATAGGTTAATCAGGGGGACTCAATATGTTTAGAATATCATGTGGGACTCAATATGTATAGGTAAAAGAGAGAACACACACACACACACACACGTGAGTGCACACAAGGGGGTACACAATCCTTCTGCCAAAGCTCCAAAAGTGTTTTCATAGCTAAGCACAGCATTGGTATAACTCATTAGGAATTCTAGGTACAAAGAATAATCAGAACAGGGCTTCTGTCCTCCAAGTCTATGGAAGATAAAACCCAGAATCTTAATTAAGCATGGTGAATTTTCCAGGAGATTTTCTAAGGGTGACAAGGAGATGAAAATCAAGAACTAATGATAACACAGAGCTCTGGAAAAGCTATGCAGTTTCGCATTGGACCAGTCTGGGGTCCATCCCCAGTTCTGCCTCTTGCTAGTTGCATGACCTTGTTCAAGAATCTGCTTAGCCTTCTGCTACTTTTCTTACCAGTAAGAGAGGGCTGAGGATAATAACTCCTGCTTCAAATATTATTGTGATACTCAACTGGTGAAACCTTACAACAAGAGCAAATCATGAGTGAAGAGGGCACTGCCAATGGCACCATCGGAACCAAGGTGAGTTACAAAAAATAAGGTTCATATTTACTTTTACTAAGTCCTAAAACACCATGTATCCTGTAGACAGTGTCTAGGCAAAACTGGGTACTTGTTGAATTCACGTCAATTAAATATGCATTAATCGAATATACACCCATGTCCCTCACCCACCCCTCCCCCCTTCCCAATTCACCATTTCGGTCCATTTTCTGATGCAGTCTTTCTGTTGTTGTTCTTTTATTCATCCCTCTCCATGAGAAATATTTATATCTGGGTTATTGGTACTAGCATCCACATATGAGGGACACCATATTTCGTTTGTTTTTCTGGGACTGTGTTACTTCACTTAACATAATGTCTTCTAGCTCCATCCATTTACCTGCAAAGTATATTAAACAACATTGGTTTACAGACTCTGATAAAAACGGTAATGCATCCGAGTTAAATGGAGATATAAATCGCTGTTGTCCACATTAGTTTTACATAAAATTTGTAGAGCAATAACTCTGGGATTGGCACATACAAATGTTCTCTATAGTTTCTCTGTTGTACAGTATCAACTTGTAGCATTCTCTTTAAGATGATTTAACATAAAAATTAAGTTTGGTCCCCAAGTTAATCATATATAGTCACCCAAAACAACATGGATAAATTTGATGAAACTTGAGCCTTGATTCCACTCTATAGTTATGTATAATACAACTGTCTTCTGGAGACTCATGGATAAAAAAAAAAGGGGGGGTACAGATAGACATGAAACCTTCTCGTCAAAAACCTTGCAGTTCAAATCTTGAAACTAACTATGGGAAGGGATTTGTGTGTTCCAATAGGACAGGATGTCACCAGCTTGATGGCTGGGAGAGAGGAGATACAGCTTTGCATTGAGTAGGATGTGCCAGAGGGTGCCAACTGGGGGGTTGACCCGTCTGAACATCGAAAGGAGGGGATGCCTCAGATTGCCATGGACATTGGGCCCCTCTGTGGCCCCTACATGTGACAGCTATTTGTGATGAGTCCTGGTGAAGCTTGCCTTCTAGGTGCCGCAGGGGTTTTGATGTGAGAGACTTTCTTGCCTCCCCCCCAGAACAAGAAGAAATATGACGATGATGAGGTCGCTCTCCAACTGTAAATTGGAGACAACTATTATAGAGGTAATCTCTTATAAAACTGGTAACACTGCCTTCTTTAATTGACTAATAGACATAAGAACTGTGAAAAGGATTATTCTCTGTTCAGAACCAAATATAAGACTAAAGTCCTTAAACTATGCACTTAAGCAAAATATATCAATACAGGAGCTCTGACATCAGTAATGGATTATTCTACCAGGGAGATGTTGGCCAGGGGATCTAAGGCCCCACAAAAGGTAAAGGCTCCTTGCCTCTAAACTGGGATATCTGCAAGAAGAGAGGCGATAAGGCCCTGCTGCTGAAGACCTGACGTTAACATGGGGAAGATGTATTGAGACCACACATGCAAATGTACAGATGGCCTCTGGAACACCAGAGAGTGTTACCAAAGGCCACTAAACCAAAACCAATAAAGCAAATACGGGTCTCCTTGAGTCAAGCAAGACTCCACCGTCAACACCAGCTACACCTCACCTGCCTGGAAATACTGTGCAGCAGAGGCAGCCATATGCCTGTATATCCCAAATCCAATTGGCTATTGGCTCTCTCCATGGAGGAATAACCCATGGCTGATGCCACAAGCTTACATCCTCTACAGGTTAGGAAATGTCATAAGCCACAGTAAGACCCTGTCATATTTAACAGGAAAAAATGTAACTCATGAATCAACATATTATCTAAACATATGTGTCTATACCAAAGTAACCTACCATAACTATTAATGCTGTTTAAATACCTATATATCTAATTGCTTGTGCTTCATTAGTAGGATCGAAAGGTTATTCCTGGACAAACTATCAGCCCATGAAAGGAAACAGCCAGAATTGACCAGAGTCCGAGACAACAGCTCCAGAGAGAGTGGACTGTTCTGCTTCTCATCCACCTATGCCCCTTTTCTAAGCCCAGGGAATAATCTGCGGAAGAGGGGGCATGGTAGAATGTAAGGGCTGCTATTGGGGTGAATGGTGAAACAACAGCAATGTAGTCTGGACCCTCATTTGATCAACCTGACCCCCTGCTGGAAGGTGGGGCTGTGGGGGTTTGGGCACAACAGCCTGCAAATTGGTTTTACATGAAGGATGCTTGTACTCATGGATTATCACTTATAGCTAAAAAATGGGAAAAAAAACTGAGAGAAATATGCAGGACAGTTATGGCAGAATGCATGATCTCGGTTGGGGGGGGTGGGGGGGAAGGGGAAGGGAAAGGGAAATATGCCTGAACTGAATTGGAAAATGATGTATGAAATGCACAAAGCATCAATAAAAAAAAAAAAGAAATATTGTATGAAATGTACAATCGCTCAATAAAAATTAAGAAAAAAAAAGAAATATTGTATGAAATGTATAATCGCTCAATAAAAATTAAGAAAAAAACCAAAAAATAAGGTTCAGAAAATCCTAACCTTCAACAAACATAGAACTTATATTTTATCTCATGCCTCCTACTATTTCATCAGCTTTTTGCTTCCAATGCAGATTTTTTTTTTTTATATTTTCGAGACAGGGTCTCTCTGTAGATTTTTAGAAATTTTGGTTATACAAACCACATGTGATATGTAAGCAAGAAAAATTTGCTTTGAAACATGCAACTCTGTTGTTATTGTTATCATTATTGTTTAGATTCTGGGGTAGAAGAATGAGCTGAGATGCCAAGCACTGCCTCCTTCCAGAAGCAACATTGAGTCACTAAGCTCCGAATGTGCTAAGAGCATCCCTGGGGCAGCAAGACAGCGCAAAACATTTGAAGCATTTCTCATTTTTAATTCTAAAAGCCGTGCTAAAAGTTCAGTCTCCATGGAAGATGAGACTAAAATAAAATGGTAATGTGATTTGTATGAAGAATTTAATGTGTAGCAATCATTAATTTAGGAAAACTCGACCTTATTTTCTATACCCCAGTGATAAATGGCCCAAATTTATGTTTTGTTTTGTATCAGTCTTTTTTAAAAATAGAATCTTTAAAATATATAATAATATAGATTTCCTTGTGGCTTTGAAAAACATTCTTTTAAAAATATTCTTTTTTTTTTAGGGGAGGAAAGGCAGTTTAATCCCACGGTAGTGGGCTTACCCCGAATAGCGGGATAATAATCATGGATTATTCCATATGAGAATCAGTAGTTTGACTGAGTCTCTGGGGTCCTTTTTGCCCCTGTGACAAATGCAAGAGAAGAGCATGTAACACATTAGTGGTAAAATAAGTGGTTCCCAGGCAACATGCAATCACGAGGGCCACAGGAGTGTGGCATCCTGGTTACACAAAGAAGGCTGCTCTCCTGGTGACCACAGGGGCAGAGGGGAAGGCCCCAGACTGCCCCTCTCCATCTAGCTCCATTACCATAAGACTGCAAGGTGTTTTCCCATTCTTATTTTCTATTTTTATATTATGTGTATGTGTGTCTTGCTTGTATGTAAGTAAGTACACCCGTGTTATGCAATACCCACAGAGGTCAGAAGAGGCCCTGGAACTAGAGCTGAGGGTGGATGGTTGTTAGCTGCTATGTGAGTGTTAGGAACTGAACTTGGATCTTCTACAAGGGCAGCCATTGCTCTTAACTGGTGACCCATCTCTCCAGCCCCTTAAAAAGTATTAGTGTTAGTTATCTCTCTCTTTCTTTCCTCTACTCTCCCCTCCCATCCCTCTCTGTTTAAACCTCCTCCCAATCAGAGTCTTTAGTTTGCTTAAATTCATACAATTTTTTTTTTTTTTTTGTATTTTCAAGACAAGGTCTCCCTGTAGCCCCAGCTGTCCTGGAACTCACTCTGTAGCTCAGGCTGGCCTTGAACTCACAAAGATCCACCTGCCTCTGCCTCCCGAGTGCTAGGATTAAAGGCGTGAGCCACCATGCCAGGCAAATTCATATCATAAGTCAAAATCATAAGTCACTGTCCATTACGTCAGTAGAATAAAAGTTCCTTTCACCTTTTGCACAAATATCAAAGAAGTAATTTTATTTAAATGCTATTTCTCTGACTTGGATTTGACTTGTGTCAGGACAGCCTTGAAGAAGTCTCCCAAGAAAAGTTGGATTTGAGTCTTAAGTAGAAAAGACCTTCAAAGTTAGTAAAGGATTCTACAGTAATCTGGTCTCAGGAGAAAGGCTGAGCACAGTTAAGACTGAGGAAGGTATAGGAAGAGACCAAGAAGGAACTTAGCTCCTTTGAGAAACTTCAGTGACAGATGGCCTTCCATAAAGGTGTCTAGAACTGTGTCTTAGTCACTCTCTTGTTGCTGTGATAAAATGCTCTCATAAAGGCGACTTAAAGAAGAAAGATGTACTGGGGCTTACAGAACCAGGAGGGCACAGTGCATCATGGCCTGGAGGACATGGCAGCAGGGACAAGAGGCTGACTGGCCACATTCCATACACAGTCAGCAAGTGGAAGGTGAACAGGAAGTAGAGCTGGTCCGTGCACCTCAGCGCCCACTTTCTCCAACAAGGCTCCACCTCCTGAACCTGTATAACCTTCCCAAACAGCACCACTAGCCGGGGGCCAAGTGGAGGACATTCCACATTCAAGCCACAACAGATGGCAGTGCAGGGGAAGGCAGGGTGTGGGCACTGGCAGAAGCAAGCACTGGTACTTGCAGTGTGGCCAGGGCAGGTAGTAACATTCCAACAACATATTTTATCTGTTCCTCAAAAATTTCCCTGTCTCACAGGCAGTCCGAGGGAGGTAGCTTTGTGTCTCAGTCATAAAAATTGGGAAACAAAACCACTGTGCAAGGTAGAAGGCAACAGCAGGATCCCAACAGCAGGCATTTCTCAGGTCAGATGCTCCACTCTCAAGCAGCACCCCATGCTCCCGCCTATAAGGTTTACATCTAATGTGTCTCACCAGGAAAAGAACAACTTTTCCCCAAGTCTCTTATGTGTAGATTGCTTTTTTATGTAGACACTTAATCTATGTCATAAGCACATTTTAATTTTCTCAAATCCAGTGTCTTCCATTTGGGTCTCTCGCTACTGGCTCTGAAAGCCACTGTAACGTTACAAAATTAACTTTCCTTCCAGGGCTCTCATTTGCATTTTGCTTATTTGGTGGCTGTTCTGCCAGATCTCAGTGTTATTAAAGAATATTTTGCTATTCTACTGCAAGCAGCTGAAATTTTAGGGAACAATATTCTCATATTTATGTCTCACTAAGCTACCAACTCAGTCTCCCAGCCCTGACTCCACCATCTGTAGCTTCCTATTAGTGCTAGGGCTGAAATCTATGTACTATGTATCTGCATTGCCAGGGGCTGGTGTCCACCCATGGAGAGTCCAGGAAAACAGTCCACAGCTGGGTAGGACAAGGGGCTGGTTCTTCTGTTTCCCTGTTATTCCTTTTATGAAGCCCAACAATGTATTTCTACCCTCACAGTAGCATCAGGCATCTCTTACCCCAGCCCTGTGGATGACAGCTGCCTCATGCAGGTGCTGTTTGGGTGTCCTAATTGCCTCTGCTTTCAGGTCCTTAACACCTGTTTCACTAATTCCATAAATTTAAAAAAAAATTGAATTTTTGAGATTTTTCATACATTATATCTCCTCTTACTGCCCAATTTAATATTATCTATCATTTATCTATCTATCTATCTATCTATCTATCTATCTATCTATCTATCATCTATCTATCTACCATCTATCTATCTATCATCTATCTATCTATCTATCTCTATCTTCTATCATCTACCATCTATCTGTCTATCTACATATCATCTATATCTATCATCTATCATCTATCTATCTATCATCTGTCTATCTATCTATCTATCTATCTATCTATCTATCTATCTATCTATCTATCTATCTATCATCTATATCTATCTATCATCTATCTATCTACATATCATCTATATCTATCTATCTATCATCTATCTATCTATCATCATTGCCTCTCTCTGTCTGTCTGTGTGTATAGCCTATAGAGTCTAATTTTTGTCCCTTAAATATCTTGAAGTATGAATAAATTCCCTCTATTAAAATACCCAATGGATTTTCAATTTACCTGACTGATTCTAACCAAAATATCTCTGAGACTTACTTCTCCTACTGTCTGTTAAGAGCAGTAATGAATTGCAGAATTTCTGAAGTTGAAATGATTTTAGAGATGGTCAAGTCAAAATTTTAACACACTAGAGATGTGATCTATTTTTAATGGCTAGATAATTCATTTCTGGACAGTTTTAATTGCAGTAATCTTCCAGAGCTCTGAATTTCAGAGAAGCATGGGTTGTGTGGGATTTTTATGAGGGAGAAGCCTGTGTTTACTCAATAGTATCTACTATTGATCTTGTCTCACAGATGCTCTGCATCTCTGTCCAGAACATAGACTCCTTGTGTAGACATAGGAGAGGGAGGTCCAAAGCCCTTTGTGGTTCTTGTTTCTGGATGACTTGTGTTTGTAATGATATCCTTGAGATTTAGCCTAGTGACCAGTGAAACGAGGCTGGTGGTTTGCCCCCATCTCCCTGCCATTCTATATTCAATTGGCAGATTATTTCACCTAGCCACACATCTTTCTATCCATTCATTCATTTTATTACTTACTTTAATTTTTCCAATTTTTTTTGAGATTTGTGTTTGTCCTGGATATAATAAGAAATTGCTAGATAGAGAACTAGGAATAAACAAGTTTGCAGAGAATTAGAGAAATTCTAGTTGGATTAAATCTAGAGGTTAAGAGAAAGAAATATGATGAAATTAAAAAAAAGAGGGACTTCCAGGGAGAGAATCCTGATTGGAAGATGTACAGCTGCATGTGGGTAGAAAGGTGTAAAGTGATTAGGAAACTACTTGGCTTAAAGCTAAGGCATGCTGGGAATTGAAAATGCCAAATTAACTTAGATGAATTGCAATGAGTCCCTTTGAAGGAAAGAGAAGTGTCCCTATTTATGTTTATGAATGGGTGTGTATTTAAAACTGTAGATTCTGTGATGAAAATGCAGACTATTAAAATTAATCAATATCTACTATGTAGTATAGATTTAGAGAATAGGACCCATGTCCAATAATAAATGTAAACCTATGTAAACTACTATTCTGTTCAAGAACGTCTCATCTTCATTCCCAGGTGATTTAAGCAACTCATGAAATACCATCTATTCAGTTACCCCATGTATATTTTTTCCTAACCACAGTTACTGGGAATCTCTGACTCCAGAATTCTAACAATAAACAAGACTTCCTTCTTTCTGAGCTCACAGTCTTGGTGGAGAAAGAATTAAATATGGATTTCCAATGAAGTGCTATGAGTATTATTTCAGATTGCACATTCATGGTCTGGGAGGATACCAGCAATATTATTAAACATTCAGGTCTGGCTTTTAGAAAAGGCAACTCTGACCTAGACCAAACGTTTACTAATAGGTCATCAGACAAGGCAGAGGGACAAGACAGAGTGTCCTAGGCCAACACATGTCAATTTCAGAGCCTGGGGACAAGCTCATTGTTTGGAGAAATGGGGTTTATCATGACCATATTATGGGTGTGGGAGGAAGACTACAGAAAAGCATGTTCATATGTGTCTGTCTCTGGTTTAGCAGCATGAGGGGAACAAAGTTACAGCGAGAAGACAGTGAGGACAGGCAATTCTAAGATTGTAGATACTATAGGGTAAATAGGTTGGCAGGATAGGAACCAGAAGTAGGTTTTAGGTGAGCAAAATGGAGGCCATTTACCTTTAGATGAAGAGAAATAAAGTAATATATTAATTCAGGCTAGAGGTTGTTGATTAAATAGTTTCCTAAGACAGTTGAAGAAGAGTCAAACTTCAGATAAAAATATCACAAACCACTTCCAGTTTTGCAGAGAAGAAAATGTAGATGAATAGGGTTTATTTCTAGGGTTTTTATTGTGGGTTAAATTTTTTTTTTTTTTTTTGGTTTTCAACATTTCTCCTTTATTTACATTGTTTCCACTGTATTTCTGCATTTTTTTAAAAGCTTATTGTTTGTTCTCTGACAATTTCATTCAGCTATTGCATGCATTCTGATTATATAACCCACTTCCCTAATCTCTCACTTCTAGTAAGCCCCCTCTCCTCCCTACAAGTCCTTTTGGGAATTCACTATTTTTTGTTGTTGGTTTTATTTGTTTTGTTCAAGACCCATTGGGTTTAACCAGGATTACCTGTGTGACCATGAGTTTGGAACTATCCTTTGGAGCCTGGTGCGCACTCCTCAGGGTGCAGAAATGAAATCAGTAACTAACTGGCCTCAGACTCCATCAGTAGCAATAGTTCAGCAGGGAGGGGAAGGTCCTTACAAGCTTCTTCCAAGCCATGGCTGACTGTTATTGATAGGCGATGTCTTGGTGCTGGAAGGTCATGACTGACTGGCTGTGCTGTGCAGAGAAATGAGATTTTTTTCAGGCCCTTCTCCCTATTGTTGGTTAAATTCTGTGGCTTGTACTAGTTTGGTGAACTATGACATGAAGAAATGGACTTTATTTTATTTTATTTTTGGTATTTTTTCAAGACACGGTCTCCCTGTAGCCCCAGCTGTCCTGGAACTCACTCTGTAGACCAGGCTGGCCTTGAACTCACAAAGATCCACCTGCCTCTGCCTCCCAAGTGCTAGGATTAAAGGCCTGCAGCACCATGCCCTGCTAAGAAATGGACTTTAAAAAGGGGCAGAATGGGAGTTCTACTGAGGCAAAATATGTTAGGTTTAATGTTATAAAATTTGCCTGTATATGTATAAGATAAAAGGTGAAGATTTGAAAATAATCCTCAATAAATGATTACTTCTAAGCCAAAGAAACTTTCCTTGCAAAGAATTTACTAGTCTCTCCATTTTCCTTCTTCTTTCCTTTTTATGCTTTCATTAGCTAATTATGAATACTATAACTCTCATTACTTGAACCAATATGTTGAGTAAACTTTCAGATTTATGGGTAGCATAATGTGCACTCTTGTACTGTGTCACATGACTTGGATAACAACACATTCCACCAGACAGTCAACTGCTCAGAGGAAGCACAATCTGCTCCATTAATAGGACTGAAATGATAACATGAGTATTTTTATCCTATTGCTAAAATTTGTGCTTCTTTTTATAGGAAAAAACAAGCAAGAATAAATGTATGTCTCTGAGTAGGCCTGGAGATATATATATATATATATATATATATATATATATATATATATATGATTGGTTGTTGATATGGCTGTCTGTGTATCTATCCACTACTTCCTAAGCATCTGTAGGAGGGTTTGTCCCCGGCACTAGGAAGGATACATATATAATCCATTGGATAGCTTCAAGATCTTTTAGTTGAGTTAAGGAAACATTGAATGAGAGTTAAATGACCCAATTAAAATACAATGCGCCATGTGCTATATATGTAGTAGTCTCACAGATGACCAAGAACTCACCTCAAATATTCTGAGAAAGATCCATTCAAAAAACCGGTGACATGCAGTGTTTTTTGGGCCAAGAGATTGTGTCAGCTCACTGTGGAACTGGAGAACACATCTCTGGGCCTGGAGTAGTGGTGAGCAGGTGTTTCCTATCTACTTCACTTCTTGAAAGACACCAAACACATGAAGAGCAGGCCTCCCACATAAGAAGCCCCCACGGGGGTTAGGAGCTCAGTAGACATCAGCCAGCAGCAACTGGAATATTGCCAATGGGGATCTCAGGTTGTTCAAGAGTAATTTGAAAGGGTAACAGAAATCATCACCTATTGAGAAATAACCCCATGAGGACATTGTGACTAGGTGCTTAGGGTTTTTAATTTTTTGTTTTATTTTATGTATGAGTGTTCTGCCTGTATGTACCCATGTCATGCAATGACATCAGAGGCCAGAAGAGGGCATCAGATCCCCTGGAACTGGAGTTACAAATGGTTGTCAGCTACCATGTGGGTGCTGGGAACTAAATTCAGGTCTTCTGAAAGAGCAGCCAGGTTAACCACTGAGCCATCTGTCCATCCCCTAAAGGAAGTTGAAGGACAAGCTTCAATTGTGAGTGCTGGGATGCTTTTAGGGTTTATTTTTGTTTTCACACCACAATAAACTCATTCAGGAAGAACTTTCATGATCAGACTACTTCATGATCATACTACAGAAAGAAATTTGTATATGTATGTATTTTATATACATTTCCCTAGGGCAAAAGGGTAATGGCATGTTGTGTTTTGGTTAAAACTTAGGAGTCTGACCACCTGTAGTCTCAACCACAAATCCATAACTGTCCTCTGATTGATTTTAGTCTTGAATGAAAAGCTCAATCAACAGCAAACTTAGCATCACTAAAATTTGGTCATGGTGAGGATTGGGTTAAAATTAAATCTTTATTTTCCCACCTTCCCTGAGAATTATTGAAGATTTTCATGGTCTGTTGATTATGGTAATAATATTACTGCATTCTTAATAATCTTCTTTCTTTAGAAATTGTACCTTTTTTTTCCTCAGTGAGTTCCAGCCTGTAATCTAGTCTGTATTCATTAAGAATGAAGGAAACAATGTCCAATGGAAGAAGATTAGTTGGAATATTGCAGAGAATCTAAAATAGAATTATTTTTAATATTTCCAGTATTACATTTTTATTACAGTTCTTTATTTTCTTATTAAAGAGTAACCAAATTCACTAAAGAAAGTTGACAAGAGCATTCATAATCTCCAACTTCAAAATTTGCAGAAACTGTTACTCCTGGTCCATTTAGCTTTCCAACAATACAGGAAAAAACACAGATATTTTTATTTGTATATTGAGGATATCTTTGTATATCTGGATCCACACTTTATATATTATAAAGGGATTTTTTTTCTTCATATTACATATATACAGAACCTGTTGCTTCTCAGCTCACATTCAAGTCACTGTAACTGTACCAAGTGGAAAAATCAGAGCACACTATTGTGAGTATGAAACATGCAGTAATGGTATAAGCTTCACACTGGGACAAGGATTTCCAAAGTCTGCTCTGGGGTCAGGCCCTTGATCATCACCTCCACCTCACTGTTTTACAACCCCTGCCCCCAGCCACATTCACGGTTTAACATCTACCATATGCAATATACTAAATGGATACCCATTCTGTTATCAGGTAGTTTGTGTTCTTTTGGTTGTGAGTGACAGTGTTCAAAATGTCTCAGAATAACCTGGGAAAACGACTGGACAGAGTTGACCTTGATAAGATTCAGATGGAGCTATCCAAATGGAAAGATGCGATCAGGATTTTCGCTCCCCTGCTCCCTTACTTCCTCTCTTCTATGAACAAAGGTTCCCAGAAAATGAATCCTACATCTTCAAACCAAATGTTCTGCAAGGCTGATCAACTGATTAGAACTTCAGAGATTGCTGAGAGTTTGGGATGCTGCCGTTCCAGAGCCTAATTTCCATGAATTTGGGCTATCTTTGAGTCACTACTTGCCTATCTCTGATTCTGACTTAACATCTCATGACTAACAGATAAAACCACCTAGAATGTATCAACTTAGAAGACTACCAGCTTCCACCAACTGAAGGCCTAAAAAGCCTGTCAGACAGCATCTGAGGCCTACAGCAGAATTCACTGCACTTTGCTACACCTCCTCTCTCATGTCTCCACCAATGTATTTGAAAATCGAGTTGATTTATGGCTTTCTTTGTTCTGTTACTATAAAAAATCTTAATGAATTTGTTATCATATTGGAACATGGAATTTAGGGTTCTTGGACATGGTCACCCATATTTGGATCCAGAAAACCGTCTCTCATCCTTTGAGGTGAGAGGTGTGCTTCTGCATCCACACTCCCTGCCTTCCTCCTGCCTCCCACTTCCTATCTTTGTCTCCCCAGAATTTGCTTGTCCTGTCTTGGTTTGGATTTATTTTTCAAGGTGACTTTCCCTCATGTGAAAGGAGAAATCTAAGGCCAACATGCTGTGGAGAACTGACTCTCTGGAAGGGTTTTCTTCCCAATGGTTTAAGCAGAAGTCACAGAAAAGCCTGTTATTGGCTGTTTAGTTCATGTGGAGATCTTCGAACAAGTCATCTTGCTTCGGGAAAGGAGCAGAGCATTTGACTCACCTGCACTAGGAAAGAGGTTATTGTTAGATAATGGATATATATTCTTTTTTATTAATTTTATTTCTGTATGTGTATGAATGTACTGTCTGCATGCGAGTCTGTGCACCCGTGTCGTGCAACGCCGCGGAGGTCAGAAGAGGGTCTCGGATTCCCCTGGAACTGGAGTTCTCCTGGAATTGGAGTTTCAGACGGCTCTCAGCCGCCATGTGGGTGCTGGGGATCGAACCCGGGTCCTCTGTAAGAGCGGTCAGCGCTCTTAACCGCTAGGCCATCTCTCCAGCCCGATGGATATATATTCATTCCAAGGGTTGGTGAGTAAGCACAAAGTTTTCAAAAACTATCAATAATAATAGGGGGATTTCATCATAAATCACTTCTTTTTATCGTTTCACATAGTTTACAGATCATGTTTAGTCATTATCAAATATTCTTATAATAGAAAAAGAAAAGAAAAAAAGTAGCTCTTGAAAGTTGAGTGGACTGGTATTCCCAAGAAATGCTGTGAGGATAGGAACCTGGGGCAGAGGACTCAGGGCTCAGCTGGCCTCAGACCAGATATGTGGACCTCTCACAGTCCTGACCAGAAGCAAAGGCTATTGGGTGCATCCTGCCCTTATTTCCTCTCTAATATTCTATTTGTGAGGGGGGAGGAGTGGGATTTTTGATGATCAGCCTTCCAGAAGTTGGTGGTCCTGGAAGAATCCTGAATCAGCAGCTGGGGCCTGCTTCGCAGCCCACTCTGGCTGTAACAGCTGTGTCAGTTGTTGTTCAGACACCACTAGGTTGCAAGTCCCCCATCTATAATCAAAAAGTTTATTTTCAGCTTTAACAATCTGTGATTATTATTTCCGTTTGCTGATGGAGTAACTAATTACTTCATTATAGGCTTTTTCAAGACCAGTTACCTCCTGTTTGGTTCAATTAGCAAAATGCCAACATGATTGTCATTTATTTTGATGGTTGGGCTGCCAGGGAAGAGCCCAATAGGGAATATTTCAGGATTATAAGCTGAGTTTGTATTTATTACTCTGAGATGGATGAAGCAGAGCTTGTCCTGTTCTTTTCAAAAACCCTGTTGAGAAAATACGCTCTCCCATCACTGTCCTGTGTGTCACAGGTGCCCGGGGACGTCTTTACTTCTGCCCTCAGTTTAGAGCCAGGGAAGAAAGGCCGGCCACAGCTGGCACTGGCTACATCTACCTTTACTTTTGTCTCTGAGCAGAAAAACATGGAATATCAGATGGAAGGCGAGCTTCACAGTTCAGGCCAACCTTTTGGGTTGCAAGCTTTACTGAGTGTCTAGCTTGTGTTCTCAGGACACACATGGTGTGGGGTCCACACGTTCATTCATCCTTGCTCTTCCACATATGTATGACCTCTGGGAGATTTCTTAGTTTGCCCATGTCTTATTTTTTTATTATTGCTTTTTAACTTTTAAAGTGGGAATGATGATAATCTCAACTTTGTGGCTTGTGTGGGCATAGCGACTGGAATAAAAGTCCATGCATGTTCCAGTCCCCAGAGCATGCACCTCTGTTACCTTCTGAGACAGAAGACACTTGGAAGATGTGATTAGCGATTTTGCAATGGGGAGTTTTGTTCTAGAATATTCAGGAAGATCCCAGATATTCATAAAAATCTTAGAGGTGAGGACAGGACAAGAGCAAGAGTGTCGGGCCCTCAGGAAGAGGGAAGAACAGCAGGGTGTGCAGCCAGGAAACATTAAGGACCCAGCCTCTCCCCTGGAACCTATGCGGGAGTAGCTCTGGTGACCTAGCTCAGACCTTGTACCATGAGAACCATCCAGTAGTAAATTGGTATTGTTTTAAAGCATCATCTGTGTGGTAGTTTGTTACAGCAGCAATGAAGGTAGCGGGTTGCATGCAAAGGACTTGGACATCAGAGCAGGGAGCAGGCTGGAGGCTGTGTTTTTGGGCTGCAGTCACTCACATTCCTCTTGTCTTTTCCCCTTCTCTCCTTTTCCTTTATCCTTCTTTCTCATTCTCTTCTTCTTCATCTAACGTTCTTTATCCTTCATACGTCATCAAACAACAAACCTGAAAGGGAGGGATCTTGCATTCCATGATCACCTCCTGCTGTCAGAACCATCCTGGGAGATTTTACATCCATAGCCTAAATTCATCTTCACGACCTCTTTGAATAAGGCTGCAGCATATGCATTTCATAGATAAAAAGCTGAAGTCTACTGATGCCAGCTTATTACCGCATGCCTTCCCAATCACTAAGGGACTCATTTCTGTTCCACACAATCACTTGTTGACCTGAGTCCTACATATCCTGGCTGTCCAGAGCTGGGCTGGCCTAGACCTCTGTTGTTCTGGCAATGGCATTGCCCGGCTGGGTCGTGATGCTCTATTTCTCTGAAGCGATTTGGTTTCCTCCATTTGTAGGAGGAAACAGACTTAAGAGAAGGCCATGCCCCCACGAAATCACAGAACAGAGTGGAGCAAAAAAATATCAAACCTGGGGACAAAGGCGGGGCTTTCTCAGGCTCCATGAAACTCCCACAACCAAGTCACAAGATGGTTATGATCCACGTGTCAAAGGCCTTTGATCTCAGTGGGCTCTGTGAGAACGTCCTCATTTTCCTTTTCCTTCTTCCTCCTTCCCTTGTCTTCATCATGCTCCATCTATAGATCAACATTTCTCATGGATGCACCATGCCTGGTGGACTATGGTGCCCCTCTGATGTAATGAAAAATCTGCACAGCTGAGCAGGGGCAAAGGAGCAAGCTCACTCAGAGATCTGACCCCAAGAACAGCAGACCATCCTCATCTCTGGCATCAGTCTGTTTCGGAACTGGGACCTCAGTGTTCAGGGTGTCCGCAGAACATGGTTAGACATTGCTGCTCAGAAAATCTGAATAGGAGGTAGCTCGTCTGGACGAGCAATGGCCTAGCTTAGGAACTGGCCTGGGACTTGGAATTCACTCTGCCACTCAGGATCTCTGCCACTTTAGGAAAGTTATATCCCATCTCTGAGCCTCAGATCTTACATTCACAAAATGAATATGCCATTACAAACTTGACTATGTTAAGAGCTGTGGGTCTTACATACCCGGAAGAGGCCATGGGGATGTAAAGCTTAGACTTATAGCTTCTTTTCTCTTTCTGTATTCTCCAGCATGTGTACGTGTGGCCTCCAGCATGCCCTAGGCATTGTGAGTCATATAATTTTTATTTCCATCTTCTGTCTCTCTCAATAAGGGGAAGGCAGACTCTGAGAGATTCAAAGTCAAACTGCAAATTACTCCTGATTTTCAAGGGTCTACATTCTTGAGTAGAGAGATTGACAGTTCTAAACAAGTCAACACCACGTTATGTAACATCAAGCAAAGTGCTGTGGAAAGCATTTAAAATAAGATCATCAGGCCGCAGCATGGAGGTTCCGGGGCTCTGGGGCTCTGGGAGATGGTGGTGGTAGACAGCTAGTTCTCAGAGTACCCACAGCTGGATCATGGAACAAGACTTGCAAAATTCTAGCATACCAAATCACATGAGGGACATGCACATGCCAAGGTAGAGGCATTGTGACTGACACTGTTGCTAGTGCCCCTCGGCAGCTGAATTCAAGGTTGCCCTTTGTGGAAACCTACCCCAGAACCACTTCTGAATGTTACTTCATCATGTACCCTCCTCTCAGGATGGAACTTGTGTGATCTCCAGTGTGTGACAGCCAGTACATACATCTATTTCAAGGTTTTCTCTACAGGAAGAAAATTGGGGTCAAGATTATAATAGTCCTGTGGAGACTCAAAATCAACATTTCCAAAATTGAACCCATTAACATTTTCTGTGGAAATTGGCTCCTCTTTCTACAGCGTCCTTCAGAGAGAATGCCTGTGTGATTCATCCTGGCAATAATAGGGACTGGGACTAACCTGTTCTATTCTCCAGTCAAATCGACCCTGGCCCTTGCCTTTTTCATAGCACACATGCAGCAGCTGAGAAGGGCTCCTCCAGGAGTAACTCTGTAGCCCTGGGGACTGTGGGAACTGCTGAGCCATGTTCAACCTTGCTTACTCAAATAGAACTTAACAGAAACTCAGAGCCATTCCTTTGGGATTCCTTTCCCCCTTTGACAGTCCTTTTCCAATGTTGCCCATGCACACACACTATCAAAGGCATGCAGATTTTAAGTGAAAGTGGAAAGAGGGGCTCTGGACCAAGGCCTGGATGAATGTTGCAGAAAGTAAGAAATTGCAAATTTATTGTCCTTCAGGCTCTGAAGAGACAAATATCATCTGTGAGGGAACTGCATTAGTAAGCTCAACAAAGAGCAAAGACGAGAGCTGAGATTTCAGAAGGGAAATTAATTAAGTCAAACTGAAATTAATGGTTTGGATTTTAGGATCTCAGGGGAGAGAGGCTATGAAGAATTAGAACAGAGAAGGAGGCATCTTAGCAGGGAGCTGATTCAGGGTCTAAGATGAACTATCAGCCACCATCTAATTATGCATTCTGAAATATCTCACTGCCAGTGCCTCCAACACAGAACAGGGAAGCCTCTGCTCTGGAGCTGGGGGTCTTGCTTCCAGCGTTCACTTAAAGCCAATAATGCAAGGTCTCCCCTCTGTCCTTTTTGATTGCTATTTGTTAGTTGTGATTTTTTCCAAGGGCTGTTGTTTTCCAGGCTGCTTCCTATTTCCTTGTCTAATAATCTGTTTATTACCTTGTACTCTCTCTATAAAATGGTAGTGTATTCCCACTGGCTACACGATTTAGACCAGGTGGAACACAACTTGACATGTCTTTATTCAGTTCACTCACAGATGACCACTTAGGCACAGTACAGATCTCAAGATACTTTAGTTTTTTTTTTTTTAATTAAAAAAAATTTTTTTTATTAATTTTATTTATTTCTGTATGTGTATGAATGTACTGTCTGCATGCAAGTCTGTGCACCCGTGTCGTGCAATGCCTCGGAGGTCAGAAGAGGGTCTCGGATTCCCCTGGAACTGGAGTTCTCCTGGAATTGGAGCTTCAGACGGTTCTCAGCCGCCATGTGGGTGCTGGGGATTGAACTCGAGTCCTCTGCAAGAGCGGTCGGCGCTCTTAACCGCTAGGCCATCGCTCCAGCCCAAGATACTTTAGTTTTTCTCCAGGGTTCAGTGAAGGGTGATGTGACACGGTTTGAAGCCATTTACTTTTCTGGTAATCCTTAGAGCAGAAAATTAACATTAGCTCCATTTCATAGATGTTAACACTCTAGTTACAAGATTTCAACATTTCTAGAGGTTCTTGACTTATGAATGAATGGAACAAAATCAAAGCCTGGTTTATGTGCCCTTTTGACTAACGTACCATGTGAGAGGGTCCTCCCCCACGTCTAGATCTGTCCAGCACAAACATGGAAATATCAATTTCCTCAAGAATTGGAACAGAAAAGAAATGAGAAGCTTTTCTTCTGGGTTCCTTAGCTTCTAGTAACAATTGTTTATACTTCCTTTGGGTGTGTCCGAATTACTTCCAACTGTTTCGGCAGAGGTCCTTTGTGGTGCATGCATCTCTGACTGCATCATTTACCTGTCCTCATTCAGCATCACCTTCTATGCTTCAAAATTTAACTAAATCAAATGTACTTAATTGTAAATATTGACAACTGTAATGAGGATTTCAGAGATGTTAATAAGAGGCAAGAAGAAATGTTGGATGCAAAAGTAAGCGGGGAACATGAATTAGTTCCCACTGTGGCCCTGTACTATACAGGCTGAGAGAAGGTGGGCAGTTTATTTACCTCTGTGATTCAGTTTCCTTAATTAAAGAATAGAGGAATGTAATAATATCTTCAGTTTAAGAGAAATAGCATACAAAACTTGTCATTTGTAATAATTGAAACATATGTTCTTGTTATTTTTATTGATAATTATTAATTATAATCATACTGACCTAGCTTATAATTTTCTTTCAAATCATCTTTTCAAGTAGGAGGTAGTCATTACATCCACTGTTTGCTTCATGTGGAAAAAAAGCATGATAATTTATGCAAATGCAAAGCGTATTCTTTGGCACATATGTGAGCTACAAGGTGCAAGTCCCAAGTCAGGTCTGGTTCCCTGCAGTCCGTCCTTTCTCTTCACTTGTGACCTCTGAGCTTTCCTCGGACTTGCTGAGGTCCCCTCTCCTCTAGAAGCTGCTTGTGCACTAATCCCACCTCACTCCTTCCTCACCCTAATCCTCCTTTCACTGTGGCTGGATTCTGTTTACTGGGCATTGTCCTTCAGTAGCTGACATGTGCTAATGGTGACATGTAGGTAGACAAGGCTCATTAATTCTTAGATGACACTAAATATTCAGACGGTCACAAAACTTTTTCCTCAGAGACTGTGACAAATGAACCATTCCTAGGCTTATAGAACATAGCTAGAGGTTGTTGGAATATTCTTTGGTATTAATAGAATCTATGGTGATGTAAGCTCTGAAGGACAAGGCACTGGGACAAGCGCAGGGAAGCAATCTGACGTTGCTCATTATGTTCGTTTTTACTTACAATTTTGTGGTGTTCAAACTGAATACTACATGTATTTTTTAATATTATTGAATATTAACTAATCATAGAAGTTCCATTTCTACATTTTATCTGTCCTAGTTTTCTTTCTATTCTTATGATAAAACACTCTGACCAAGACAACTTAGGGAGGAAAGACTCGAGGGTTAAGTTTTCATTTAAAACTTAGACATGCATGACTAGTTATAAGTTAATTCTAGAGCCTGTTGAGAGATTCACATTATAACAGCACAGTTGCCTTCAGATAAAAGGAAATTTAACCTTGGGCTGGAGAGATAGCCTAGCGGTTAAGAGCACTGACTGCTCTTGCAGAGGACCTGGGTTCGATCTCCAACACCCACGTGGTAGCTGAGAACCATCTGTAACTCCAATTCCAGGAGAACTCCAGTTCCAGGGGAATCCGACACCCTCTTCTGACCTCTGTGGCATTGCACGACACAGATGCACAAACCTGCATGCAGACAGTACATTCATCCACATAGAAAATAAATAAATAAATAAATTAAAAATACATTAAAAAAAGAAATTTAACCTTAACTTTGCTCAGCTTGCCTTTCAACTAGGGATTTGGTGCTAGCATCCACAGATGAGGGATACCATTCATCGTTTGTTTTTCTGGGACTGTTCCTTCACTCACATGATATCTTCTAGCTCCAGCCATTTACCTGCAAAGTTCATAATGTCATCTTTCTATACTGCTGGATAGAACTCCATTGTGTAGATGTACCACATTTTCTCTATCCACTTGTTGGTTGAGGGACACTTGGGTTGCATCCAGCTCTCTGCTATTGTGAAGAGAGCTGCAATAGACGTGGATGTGCATGTATCTCTGCCATAGGATGAGTCTTATGGGTATATACCCAGGAGTGGTATGACTGGGTCAGGTGGTAGGCTCATTTTCAGTTTCTTAAGAGTTCTCCACATTGCTTTCCATAGTGGTTGCATGAGTTTGCATTCCCACCAGTAGTGGATGAGTGTTCCCCTTTCCAGCATTTGGTATCCTTTGTTTTCTGGATCATACTAGTCTTACTGGAGTAAGATGAAATCTTAAGGTGGTCTTAATTTGCACTTACTTAATTATCAGTGACGTTGAACACTTTCTAAGATGTTTCTCAGCCATCTTCTTCATCTGTGAAGTCTCTGTTCAGCTCTTTACTTCATCTTTTGAGTGGATCATTTGTTTTCTTCCTCCATTGTTTTCAGAGTAGTTTATACACTCTGGATGTTAATGCTCTATCAGATGTTTCACTGGTGAAGGTTTCCTCCCACCATGTGGATTTTCACTTCTTTAATTGTTTCTTTTGCTGTACAGAAGTGCTTGAGTTTAATGAGGTCCCATTAGTTAATTGTTGACCTTATTTTTTGTGCAGGTGCTATCCAATTTAGAAAGTCTTTTCCTATGCCTATGTCTTGTAGGTTACTACCAACGTTTTCTTCTATCATTTTCAGAGTTTTAGGTTTCACATTGAAGTCTTTGATCCTTTTGGAGTTGATTTTTACCTGACCACTTATTTTCAGACATTGTAATTGTGGTATATGTGTGGAGGATATGTATTCATATTTTAGAGTAATTTAAAATTAAACGGGAAAATGTGACCTCCTAAACATGTTTTGGAATTAACATACAGTTTATTTTCAGAAGTCATAATTTGGGTATATATGTGAGATATATATATATATTTATATACATATTTTGGAACAATACAGATGGGAGGGAACAACAACAACAACAAAAGGACTGGGTCAAAACAGTTAATTGAAACAGTTAATTTCTGCCCAAACAATAAACCTTTGCAGAGAGAAAAAAAGACTGAGAAAAAGATGCAAGACATGTATAGCAGAATGCAGGAACTGGGGCGTGGTGGATGACATGGAAAAGGGAATGCATCTAAATTGGACTGAGAAATGATGTATGAAACACACGAAACACCAAATAAATAAATAAATAAATAAATAAATAAATAAATAAATAAATGCAAGATAATAAATGCCTAGTTATTGAAACCAGGCCCCAAAATGGCAAATCTTCAAATTTTAAATGAATATGTTGGTAGTTATAGGACTGTGGCAGGAGTGTTAACTCCAGGAATGGCCATTAACATTTTAAAAAGTCAGTTATAACAGGCTGGTATTTTATTTTAATAATTCTGTAACATTTGCCCAACATCAAATGCTCTTAAATAAACCTTTAGAAGACATACATTTAATTTTGAGCCAACCTTTGTAATAGTTAGAAAGATTAGAATAATAACTCTACTAGTTTAAATAGAGATTTGCATAAACTTATATATCTATAAATTTTAAGTCTCATATTTTTACACATCTAAAATACGTTACCCAAACCATCATAACATACACAAAACTTTTGTATTTCTCTATTACACCCAGTCATCTTAATCTTCATCCCTAAATACTTCTTTACTAAAATTTTCTGTTCTTATACCATTCTAAAATGTTCTCTTACTTAATAATTATCTTAATACTATGAAACAAAAAGAATATTAATAAATTTACTGTCTGTTTTGAGAAATTTTACTATATCTATCTTCTTATCAGTTTATAATGATAAACTAATATTTGATTTTACAAAAGTGAACAATAAACCAATTGCACCGAATGAGCTAAAACCCAAATTTCTTGGAGTAGCTAAAAATAAACCATAGTATTTAGCCAGTATAATCTGAATCAATAACACACGGTTATTGATTAAATAAAAATACTTTTAAAGAGATCTTTGTTTATAAAAGTGAGCAATAAGCCAATTGTACCAATTTAGGTAAAAGCTGAAGTTTTCTTTGAATAACTTAAAGTAAACCATAGTAAAAACTTTACCAATATAATCTGATTCAGTAACACCTGAGAAAATAAAACTTTTTTTAAATTTATTTTTCAATCTTTATTTATTCTTGTATGTGTATGAATGTACTGTCTGCATGCAGGTCTGTGCACCTGTGTCATGCAATGCCGTGGAGGTCAGAAGAGGGCGTTGGACCCCCATGGAACTGGGGTCAAAGACGGCTCTCAGCCGCCATTGGGTGCTGGGGATCAAACCCGGGTCCTCTGCAAGAGCAGTCGATGCACTTAACCCCTAGGCCATCTCTCCAGCCCCGAGAAAATAAAACTTTTTAATGATCCAATTTGAACTGGACTTAAAATAATTTGAATTATGTTCCCAAAGTTTGTAGAGGTCTTCAATTTTTTAGTATATCTAAAATTATAAGCATATTCTCTACCTTAGGACTAAGCATGGAGTTGGCTAGCCACTTACTTTTTTAAGGTGTAGGAACCCTAAGATGCTCCCATAATTCTGTGGAGATTTTTAAATTTTACTATATCTAAAATGATAGTAAATTTTTTATTACCTTAGAGATAAGCAGAGAACTAGCTTTCTTCTTATTATTTAAATTTTTTTTAAATTTTATTTATTTCTGTATGTGTATGAATGTACTGTCTGCATGTAGGTTTGTGCACCCGTGTCGTGCAATGCTGCGGAGGTCAGAAGAGGGTGTTGGATTCCCCTGGAACTGGTGTTCTCCTGGAATTGGAATTTCAGACGGTTCTCGGCCGCCAAGTGGGTGCTGGGGATCGCACCCGGGTCCTCTGTAAGAGCAGTCCACGCTCTTAACGTCTAGGCCATCTTTCCAGCCCCTCTTCCTATTATTTTTAAAGAATGGCAAGCTTAATGGTCGTCCCCCTAAGTTTGTGGAGATTTTAAAATTTTAGTTTATTTAAGTAGTAAAGAAATTCTCTATTTTCTTAGGGCTAAGGAGGGATCTGGCCTGCCTTTTAATGTGTTTTAGGGAGAAGGAAGATAGAGATCTCTTAAGTTGATTTTACCATGAAATCTTTATGTAAAAAAAGTAATGATCTTTGTTGGGAATATTATATTTCTCAGTTGTTCTCAAAGGTATATTGTTTTTATTATAGAGTTGTTTTTGTCTTCCTCTTGGTCTCAGAGTCAGGGGGACAGCCTACCTCACGATCATTCAGAAAACATTTATAGATAAACAAGCTGGAGTCTGATATGGTGGGGAGGGTGTCAAATCCCACCTCCAGAGCTAACTTCTCCCCTGAGTTCAAAATAGAACATGACAATGCATTAATATTGAAAATAAGGCATTTAATTCTTTTAAAGCCAATTCTGTTAAGTGTTGCATCAGGAGCAGGAAGGGAGACGAGTCAGAACACTTGATTTTGAAGGGTCACTCTTTGATGTCTCTAAATTTCAATTAATTAATTAATTATTTATTTTTTATGTGTATGAATGTACTGTCAGTGTGTAGGTTGGTGCACCCGTGTCGTGCAATGCTTCAGAGGTCAGAAGAGGGTGTCGGATTCCCCTGGAACTGGAGTTAAAGATGGTTCTTAGTTGCCATGTGGGTGCTGGAAATCGAACCCAGGTTTTCTGCAAAAGCAGTTGGAGCTCTTCACTGCTGAGCCATCTCTCCAGCCCCCTGATGTCTCTAAATTTTTATAAACTCAAAATTATGTGGCAGTTGGCACTCATAGTCAAAGATAATCAGGCCAACAATAGTATCTCCTTTTAATATCACCTAACTGGAGTTTCTCCCTGGTTATAATTGTGGTGTTGAAGCATTGGATAGCTTATACTTACAGTTAGTTAGCTTGTGTATATAAACACAAGTATCCTCTTTCCTATAATGATATTTCCTGTTAGGGGCATTTCTCTTCTCCAGTTAAACTTCAGTCCAAGTTTGAAAGTGGACAATCAGAGATGCAGGTCAAATTGCAGGGGGTCTTGTTACCTCTGTCTAACTTTCTCCTGTTTTGCTCTCTAGAGCTTTATACTCCACCTCTCATGAGTGATCATGAAGAGAGAGGCATTCCTGGTGGTGGCAGCTTCTCTGACTGACAAGATCTGATTTTCCTTATCTCATCCTATTTATTAGCAAGCCTAAAGAAGGTAGGGCTTCTCTGGAGTAGCAATGCTCTCTGATGTGGCTCCTAAGCACTGTGATGGTGGTGGATTTTTATTTATATTGCCTTATTAAATTTATTCTGTCAATGTAGAACCCATGATTAATAATGTTATGGAGTAAATATTTGCTTTACATGTATTACAGAAGTCATCCAGCTTCTAATGATTGTAAGTTAAGGACAATCTTGTCTTCCTTGTGTGTGGTTATCCCCCTGTCTGCAAGATCAAAGGGAACAAAAGGGAGGAGGGAACAAGGAAGCCAACAGCAGCTTCCTCATGGGGAATCCCCCCCTCCCCCACAGCTATTTGCCTAACTCAGACCCTTGGCCTTAGGGCATTGGCTGCTGCCCTGCTATGGCCTTATAGATTCCACCTGCTGGGGACTTGCAGACTGGTGGCTAACTGCAAGCCCCTGTCCAGTCTAACCCAGCCAGCTACTTGATACACTCTTCCTAGGCTGGTGGTCTGGCAGACCCACCCCTTTTCCAGCCAAATACTCACTAGCGTTCACCACAAGTTCAAGCCTGATGGGCTTAACTTATACACACATGGCATTAATGGACTGGAGATTCACATATGATTGTAAAGAAGAATCCGTTTATTTGTTCGCAGCACTTTGTTTATATAAGCAGAATGACATCATCTCTCAGGGCCAGCTCTCAGACCCCCTGCCTCATATTTTGTAAATATCATGAGTTCTTGTTATCATGAGCTTGATCTCAGGGGGTTGTCTCACATAAGGTTTGTTGATACAAGTAAATCTTACCTAGGGGCAGATTCTGGTGTAAATGACAGGCATGCAATTACCCACAATGCAGCCACAAGTGGCCTTTCTCTACCTACACTTGTGGGTTATGTTATTTACATCCCCTTTGTGATGGTTAATCCTGGGCCTCAACTTGACTGGACTAAGGAACAAATAAGAGAAAAAGGATCTTTGGATTGGACTACCTCAACACAGATGGCCCACCCCAAATGTGGGCATTACCTTCTGCCTGCAGGCAGTATAAAAGGTCATGGCAGAGTGAGCTGGTCCCTTTTTTCCTGTGGCTTGCCTCTCTCTCACTGGTGAGTTTGTCTTGCTGTTGTGATTAACCCTTCAGATCCCAGTGTGTACTGAGACCGGCAGATCTCCTGGAATCCAGCACCACACTGGGACTACTGAGACATCCAGCCTTGCAGACTGAGCAGTTCCCTGGATTCTCAGCCTCTCCAGTGTGGCACAGCTATTGTTGGACTCCTAGAGCTCTGTCACGTGAGCAAATCAATAAATTGTATATAGCTATATATTTGTCCTGTTGTTTATGTTTCTTCAGAGAACCCTGACTAATACACCCTTTTCCTTTTTTTAAAATTAGAATTTAGAGGTAAACATGATAGCACACACACATTGAATTTGGTTTTTAAAAATGCAGCATTGTGATACAAACACAGTGAGCTTCAAATCTCAGAGAAAGATAGGCTTTGAGATACAGGACAGAAAGCACCTGCAGCTTCACTAAAGCACATGCAAAATCAGGGGCATAACTTTTTCTTGCCTTTATTTGTTTATTTTTTAAGGGATTCTACAATACAAGAGCACAGTTGTTTTCAGATCACATTGACATTTCTCAGCTTGCCATACAATTAGGTAATTGGTGCTGGCATCTACAGATGAGGGATACCATTCGTCATTTGTTTTTCTGGGACTGTGTTATTTCACTCAGCATGATATCTTCTAGCTCAAGCCATTTACCTGCAAAGCTCATGATGTCGTCTTTCTTTACCGCTGCATAGAACTCCATTGTGTAGATGTACCACATTTTTTTCTATCCACTTGTCAGTTGAGGGTCACTTGGGTTGGTTCCAGTTCCTTGCAATTGTGAAAAGAGCAGCAATAAACATGACTATGCATGTACCTCTTCGGTAAGATGAGTCTTGTGGGTACATGCCCAGGAGTGCTATGGCTGGGTCAGGTGGCAAGTTCATTCCAAGTCTTCCAAGGGTTCTCCACACTGCTTTCCATAGTGACTGTATGAGTTTACATTCCCACCAGCAGTGGATGAGTGTTCCCCTTTCCCCACAACCTCTCTAGCACTTGGTATCATTTGTTTTCTTGATCCTAGCCAGTCTTATTGGAGTAAGATGATATCTTAAAGTGGTTTTGATTTGCATTTCCTTAATTATAAGTGATGTTGAGCACTTCTTAAGGTGTTTCTCAGCCATCTCTAATTCCTCACTTGTGAAGTCTCTGTTCAGCTCTTTGCTCCATCTATTGAGTAGGTCATTTGTTTTCTTTCTCCTTTGTTTTGTGAGTAGTTTATATATTCTGGAAATCAATGCTTTGTCAGATGTATCTGCAGTGAAGGTTTCCTTCCACTTTGTAGGTTTTCTCTTCACTTCCTTTATTGTTTCTTTTGATGTACAGAAGCTTTTGAGTTTAATGAGGCCCCACTTGTCAATTGTCGACCTTAATTCTTGCACAGCTGCTGTCTGATTTAGGAAGTCTTTTCCTATGCCTATGTCTTGTAGTCTGCTGCCAACTTTTTCTTCTATTCGCCTTCAGAGTTTGGGGTTTCACGTTGAGGTCTTTAATCCATCTGGAGTTGACTTTTGTACAGGGTGAGAGGTAGGGGGTTAATTTCATTCTTCTAGAAGTGGTGATCCAGTTTTACCAACACCACTTGCTGAAGACGTTGTCTTTTCTCCATTGTGTCTTCTTGGCCCCCTTGTCAAATATGAGGTGGTTGAAATTGTATGTGTTCAAGTTTGGATCTTCAGTTTTGTTCCATTGGTCAATGGGTCTGTTTCTGTGCCAGTACCAAGCTGTTTTTATGACTATTGCCCTGTAGTATAGTTTGAAGTCTGGTATAGAGATCCCCCCTGTATTGCTCTTTTCACTCAGGGTTGTTTTGGCTATTTGAGGTCTTTTTTTTCCAAGTCTGTGAAGAAACTCTTGGGGATTTTAATTGGAATTGCATTAAATCTATACAAGAGTTTGGGTAGAATGGACATTTTTACTATATTAATTTGCCCAATCTATGAGCATGGGAGGTCTTTCTATCTTCTGATGTCTTCTTCAATTTCGTTCTTCAGGGCTTTAAAATTTTGTTGTAGAGATCTTTGGTGTGTTTGGTTAGGTTTGTTCCTAGGTATTTTATTGTTTTTGAGGCTGTTGGGAGTGGGAAGATCTCCTTGAACTCCTTCTTCAGTTGCTTGTTGTTGGTGTAAAGAAAGGCTACTGATTTTTCTAGGTTAATTTTGTATGCTGCCACTTTACTGAAGCTCTTAATCATTTCTAAGAGTTTTCTGGTGGAGTTTTTAGTATCCCTTAAGTAAACAATCATATCAGCAAAAAGGGATAGCTTAACTTCCTTTTTTCCAATTAGTACTCCTTTATTTTCCTTTTCTTGCCTTATTGCCCTAGCAAGTGTCTCAAGGAGTATATTGAAGAGGAGTGGTGACAGGGGCCAGCCTTGCTGAGTTCCTACCTTTAAAGGGAATGCTTCTGTTGTTTCCCCATTTAGGATGATATTGGCTGTGGGTTTCCTGTATAGGGCTTTGATTACATTGAGAAATGATCCCTCCAAACCAATTCCCTCTAGGACTTTAAGCATGAAGTGATACTGGATTTTGTCAAAGGCTTTTTCTGTATCAATTGCTGTCTTGAAATGTTTCAGCTATATTTTGGTATAATGGATTTAAAGTTTCAGGTCTCACATTTTTAGACTATTGAGATAATACTGTTATACTTGCCGAATTATACTGGTATTAACTGAGAATGTAGTATCCAAGAATTCTCTCAATCAACACCACTACCAACAAAAATGACCTGTTGTCTATCATTATGAAACTCACAGTGACATGCATGATAGCAGTAAATGGAAAAATATTTGTAGCAGTGAAACATGTAATAAAATGAAAATGCAGTATGGGATGGGCTCCTGGGAATGAGGGATGGGGAGCTGCTGTAGCTTAGGTGAGATAAGAAGGACTCTGAGGAGATGATGTGGCATCTGAGAATCCAGTGCTAAAAAGACAGAGATGGAAGGGAATACTTTTGTAAGAAAAAACACAAGCAGTAAAAGTTACAATGTGAGAACCAGCTTGTACCTTTGTACAAATAATTCTAAATCTAGGAAAGCAAGTGAAGTCAGGGCAGGAAATATTTCCAGAAGATGAAGCCATTGTCTAAAGCAGCAGCCAAGTAACTTTCTGAGAAGGCACAAGTAATAAACATTTTGGTTCTGTGGCCAGACAGTCTGTCACAATTCCTCCCTTCTACTATACCACCCAAAGAGCCACAGATAGTATATGTGAATAGGCATGACTGAATCTCAATAAAGTTTTATTTACAAAATCAGTCAAAAAATTTTATTCACTTACAGCCTATAGTTTGCAACTTTGTCATTTACAGTATTAGACAATGTTCTTATACATGCTCTGGCAAATTGCATGACACATGGTGGCCACATCAAGTCATTTTATGTCATATTTTTGCTGTGACAAAAATATCTGAGATCATAAAGTAACAAGGAGGAGAGATTTATTTTTGACTTACAGTTTGAGAAGCTGCAGTATGTGGTCCTTTGACTGCATTGCTGTGGGCCTGTGATGAGTGGGACACCATATGCAGAGTGTGTAGTGGAAAAAATCTGCTCAACTCATGCTTGTCAGGAAGCTGAGAGGGGGAACAACTTAAATCCCCAGTCTCCTTCAAGGGCATGCCCTCGATGGCTTAATCTGAGCAACAGTAGGCAGAGAGGTCCTGCCATAACTTCAGGGACAGATGAAACAAAGTGAATAATCTTGTTTTAATGTACTGCTTTTGGAGTAGCTTTTTATGTAGTGATAGATAACTAATGCTCAATGTTTTTAACTTCTAGAGTGCAAACAATTCCTTCATTAACTCTAAGAGATGTTCTATATTATTCCCACTTTCCACAGAACATAAATCCAGACTTGGAGAAGAATTCATGAAGTTAAAATTCTAAGAGGTTCTCATTTTTTTTAGATAATTAAGTAGATATTTTCAATTCAGATAATTATTTTGCTCTCTGCCAGTTTTTTGGAAATAAAATGATATTTGCTTCTTCCTCATAGTCTCTATCCTTTTGATTCTTTTGATGCATTTTTATGCTCTTTGAAGAATATTTGTAATTTCTCATTGCAGTTTGTCATTATAGTTCTCTTGTATGATTGTCTGACACTCCAATATCTTTGTCATATCAATGTAGGTATATAATTGTATTTTCTCTTTCCACTTGAGATTTTTCCTATTGCTTAGTCTAATCTATATCCTGAACATTTTGAGTGTTTTGTTATAGTACTCTAGTTTCTATCTAAATCTTCTCTCTAGTATATACCTAATTTGACACAAAACTTAAAATTTTCCTTTTGTGCTGGATAGATTTAGTCATTAATTTGACATACCCGGGAAGAGGGTACCTCAGTTGGGGAATTTCTTCCTTCGAATTGGCTTGTTATCATGTATGTGAGGTGTTTCCTTGATTATTGCATGATGTGGGAGAATACAGTTCAAGGTGGTGGTGCAGCCCTTGAGCAGGTGGTCCTGTGTTGTATAAGAAAGAAGGCTGAGCACAGGCCAGAGGAGCAAGCCTGTAAGCAGTATTCCTCCTTGGTCTGTGCTTTAGCTCCTGTCTTAAGGTTCCTTCAATGATGGACTATGATCAGGATGTGAAAGTCACATAAACCTTTTCCTCTCCAAGTTGGTTTTGGTCAGAGTTTTATAATAGCAATAAAAAGCAAGCTAAAATACCTTTCTTTTGCAGTTGACATTTTAATTTGTGTTTAAGGTCCATGGCATGAAATTCTAGTGCCACAGGGTGACACCATTCTACCACATAGGGTCAGTAGTGACCCCTGGGAAAGGGGATGGTACCCTCAGTTCCCCCAGGGTGGAGTTCAGGTCAGAACAGGGTCCATGGATTTCACAAAGGAATAGCATTTTTCTTCCCTCAGGTCTGGTGGGCCTTGGCCAGGAGTCCTTCATTCTTCTCCCTTTTAGGATCCTCTAACATATGGTACTCATTTTGTCTAGCTTTTAATAGAAGGTGTAATTATTTGAAACAGTAAATAGAATATATTTACCACAACTTCAGGATTAGAAGTCACTTTTTACTCCAAAGAGCACACTTTTCCAATATTTTTGCATTGTTTCTGAGGATTTGAGATCTGAAATAGGGCAGAAATGAATACAACAGAAATCAGAGGAACAGCACAAAGAATTTATCATACAATAGTTGGTTCTTCAGGGCTGGAGAGATAGCTTAGCAGTTAAGAGCACCGACTGCTCTTGCAGAGGACCGGGGTTCGATCCCCAGCACCCACATGGCAGCTAAGAACCATCTGTAACTCCAATTCCAGGAGAACTCCAGTTCCAGGGGAATCCGACACCCTCTTCTGACCTCCACGGCATTGCACGACATGGGTGTGTAAACCTACATGCAGACAGTACATTCATACATATACAAAAATAAATTAAAAAAAATTAAAAAAAAGTTGGTTCTTCAAAAAGATTGAAAAATCCACATATACATTAACCCGAAGAAGGAAAGAGAAGAACCAAATCAATGAAAATAGAGATGAAAGATGGAAGGTATTTCTGCCTCCACGGAAATTATCCCGCTTATTAGGAAACGCCTTTTAAACTTCTATTCTGAACCTGGAGAGGTGGATCAGCAGTTAAGAACATGGCTGTTCTTACAGAGGACTTGGTACCCAGCATCCACGTGGTGGCTTAAAACCATTGGTAACTGGGGCTGGAGCGATGGCCTAGCGGTTAAGAGCGCCGACCGCTCTTACAGAGGACCCGGGTTCGATCCCCAGCACCCACATGGCGGCTGAGAACCGTCTGAAGCTCCAATTCCAGGAGAACTCCAGCTCCAGGGGAATCCGAGACCCTCTTCTGACCTCCGCGGCACTGCACGACACGGGTGCACAGACTTGCATGCAGGCAGTACATTCATACACATACAGACATAAATAAAATTAAAAAAAAAATTGGTAACTCAAGTTTCTGGGGATCTGAGACTTTTTCTCGCCTCCACAGGCATTGTACACATGTAGTAACTCATACACATAACAAATAAAATTTAATTAATTAATTAAACTTATATTCCAAAAAACCCTATAAAATCTAGAAGAAATAGGTAAATTTCTAGACATATTTAATCTAAATACATAAAATAATAAGGATAAAAAATTAAGTATCTGTGAAAATCAATGAGAATGAAGCACTCATTAAAAGTGCCCAAATAAAGAAAAGCCCAGGTCTACATGTATTCAAGGCCTAATTGTAACAAATCTTTAAAAAACAGAGTTAACAGTGATGATCCTCAAATATTTCCAGCAACTATAAAGGTAAGAAACACTACCAAAATAATTCTATGCAGCTAGTATAATCCAATATACTTATACCTTAAAGGACATAATAAAAAATTATAGGCCAGTTTCTGTAATGAACATAGATACCAGAATTCTCATTTGATCACATCCAAGAACACAGAAAGAAGATCATGTACTGTGATCAAGATGGTTTCATCTTAGAGATGTAAGGTTGGTTCAACACATTTAAATCAAGAACTGTAGTACAACTCGTAAGTACACTTAAGAACAGAATCCACAAGATCATCTCAATAAACACAAAAGGGGCATTTGACAAAGTCAGTATGTCTTCCTTACAAAAACCTGAATAAAAGGGAATAAGAGGAAAATATATCAATATAGTAAAGGTTACATATGACGTATCTATAGCCAACATTATACTAAATGGAAGAAAACGTCATCTAAGAGTTGAAGAGCTACATGTAATAAATGGATGCTGAGGGGGAGAGAATCATCCTTCTCTAGAAACTATCTCTGGGAGAGGTTGTCTAATCCCAAGTGGGCAGCCCTGACCACTGTATTCCATCAAATGGATCCTGTGCATTGTATATGCACATATGTATGTAAATATGTATATTTATAAACATGTACATACATGTAAAAATAATTACTAAAGAAGAGGAAAAGAAATTATGAAGTAGAGGGGGCATGAGAGGAGTTGGGGGGGACTGGGAAGGGTGGAAATAGTGCAAACACAATATTCATCTATGAAATTCTCAAAAAGAAATTGAGCCCCCACTTTCACCCCTTCTTATTCAATAGTAGTGCTTGAATCTTAGAACATTAAGACAAGAGGAAAATAAAACAAAACAGAAGTAAATAGGAAAAGAAGCCAAAGTATCCTTATTTGCAGGACACATGATCCTATACTTAAAAGCCCCTAATGATTGTACAGAAAGCTCTTATAGCTGATAAACAGTGGCAGTATTCAAAGTTAGTATATGGATAAATCCTAGAATCAGATACAAATGAAAGCATAATGTACCTGAGCCTTTGGGATATATCTAAGGCAGTTCTGAGAACTAAATTCATAGCTGTGAGTGCTTACAGAAGCCTTTCTAAATACCAATAATGAACTTACTGAGAAATAAATCAAGAAGAAAAATTTTATTCACGATAGCTTCAAAAAAATAAATGACATTTCTAAAAGTAACTAACCAGAAAGTGAAACACCTCTACACAATGAAATTTTAGTACACTGAAGAAATAAATACACTAGAAGATAGAAAAGCTTCTTGTGTATGAGCAGGTATGATATTCCAAAGTGTAGCTATTATACCAGAGGCAACTACAGATTCAACTCAATTTCCATAAAAACTTCAGTTAAAATTCATAGGAAAGCACACACACACACACACACACACACACACACACACACCACGGCAATCCTAATCAGAAAGACTAGTGCTGGAGATATCATAATACTTGATCTCAAATTAGACTACAGAGCCATAATAACAAATCCAGCATGGTATTGGCAGAAAAGCAGGCTTATAAATCAGTAAGAGGACCTGAATCAACAGAGGACCCTAAAATGAATCCACACAATTTCAATCACTTAATTTTTGACAAAGATGTGCAAAACAACAATCAGCCAGGGGTCCTGGGAAAACTGTATATTCATCTGTAAAAGAATGAAAGTAGTTGAAGTGGAAACTTCAGAAGGCAGCTCTGCTCACCACAGCATGCATGTAAGGTTGGACACTTTGAAACTGCTAGAGGAAAACATCAACGCAACTTCAAGATATAGGCATAGGCACCAGCTTTCTATAAATGACTTCAATTGCTCCAGAATTATTCCCAAGATCTGACAAATGGAATTACAAGAAATAAAAAATAAATAAAAACTTCCACATAGCAAAGGAAATCATAAGCAGAGTATAGAGATGACTTACAAAATGGGGAAACCCATTTTTTTCCTAACTGTATATCAGGCAAAAGATTAATATGTAGAATATACAAAAAACTTCAAAAAAAATAGCCCTCAAAAGAAGAATCACACATGGCCAATAAATATTCACCCTCCTTAGCCATTGGGAAAATGGAAATTAAAAGTGCTGAGACTCATCTCACCCAAGTCAGAATGGCGCTCACCCTCATCCAGGGTGGTGTGAATGTCGATTTGTGCAGCCACTAAGTCAAGAATCCAAAAATCATGTGATCCAGCTATACTACTCCTGAGTATGTATCTGAAGGACTGTAGATCAACATAACCCAGAGAATATTTACATCTCCATGTTTCTTGCTGCACTATGAACAATAGCTCCTAAATAGCTGCCCTCAGCATATGGATGGACAAAAAAATTGGGCATATATGTACAATAAATGTTTATGAGAGAGAGAGAGAGAGAGAGAGAGAGAGAGAGAGAGAGAGAGAGAGAGAGAG